>ML777967.1:1379636-1392437 GCA_009831015.1 Picea engelmannii
GTTCCCCATGTAAGTCTCTCCCTCTTTCTCCCATGGTAAAAGGATTACCAAGAATTGTATATGCAATTCGATATTTCTTTGGTGAGGGTGTGAAATCCCACCTTTCTGGATTCTTTTTATCAGAAGTGTTATCTCCTATTGGTTCTTTTGAGGATCCTATGGCCTTTGATTCTACAGTTGTAGTTGTTATCTGTGAAACTACCGAGTTAGGGTTCCCGAGAAGAGCTTGTATTTTCTCTGGATCAACTGTGTCATCCAGGGCTGGATCACCAGGATTTTGAGTTTGTTGATGTATGGTGTTTCCTGGTTCTAGGTTTTTTTCTATGGTTTCCTCAGCCAGAATTTCAGTCTCAGTTTCTATCACTTTTTGGGTGGAGGTTTCTCCTTTTTGTTGTTTTGTACTACCCCTAAATCTACCTCTAGGATCTTTATTTCTCATGAAGTCATGCTAAATGAAAGAAAGAAACTAAGATTGAGTTTCAGAGTACCTGTGATAACTGATATGTCGTTTTTCACCCCTTGTTTCCACAGCTCCTCTTACTATCAACCTACTAACATACCACACCAAACTAAGTGCATTCTAAAACTAGTCAAGACAACTATCTAACTTACCTTTTAAACAGCTCCCCGACAACGGCGCCAGAAATGTCAGGCTACTAAATTAAAGATTTTAATGTCCTGAAACACTGAATTGTCAAACTAGGTAAGTAAACTTAGAGCTACTACACTGTATGTGCAGGTAAGATTCTAATTCCTATCTAAAGGCTATTCTTAAAAGAAAACACAAACTCACTCTTAGAAACTAAAACCTAATGACTACCTTGAAACTTATCATCTCCTATTTAATTCATCAACATAAAATAGTTATATGCTTAAGTGCAGGTGCTTCTATTTCTACTCTAATGTGATTTCACAAGACTATCTACCACTATTTTTAATCATCTATCATCACTATTTCTATCTAAGCCATAACAGAAAGATTATTTTCCTAAAATGCTTTTAATCTAAACATCGAAAATAAATCTAAATCTATGATGCAGGAAAAATAAAGAAATATCCTACTTACCCTACTGGTACTGGAAGCTTCTTCTAATTCAATTGCAACCTAACTATCCTAACTAAGCAGAGTAACCTAACTGTCTTAACCAAAAAAAAAAAAATTCAAACTCTAAGTTATGTTCAGATTGAAAACTGGAAACAAAGCAAACCTAGTTCATGCTCTAAACTCTACAGGAATCAACCATGCTTTCAACACTCATCAACGTAAAAGATATTAATATGTTGGAAATGATACAGTTGAAGAATAATTTAAGAAATAATCTGAACAAATTAATTCCCAAACTCTAAGCTAACATGCATGCAAATACTAAAGCACTGAAATAAACTAAATCTAAGAAAAAGAAAAGCAGCGACTTGAACCTTTTGGCGGGCCCAACCAAAAGGTACAAACGTCGAAAGGAAGAACCAGAACTACTTAGATCATTCTACGCAAACAATATCCATGCTTCACGCTCCATTTACTCAAAAGAAATAACTCAAATCGTATGACAGTAAAGTAACATAATGCAAAAGTAGATTGTATTCAGAAATGTGTATCATAACATAACATAACCCAACGTTCCTTAGGAGTGATCTTCTGTTTTTATAGATCCTCCTCCATAACAGTTTAAAGCAACAATACATTAATTCAAACAGATCCCAGATCCGAAAATAACTCGAAATCAGTTAAAAAAACGGTCTTCACATCTTCGTGCCACACAGTGTCACGAAGTGTGAGTCATGAAGTATTACAACTCTGTTCTATAATTTCGCCTTCAATTAGCATATGAGTGATGACTCCATCTATCATGTAAATCGCACTGTCTCCCACTCTGGCCATAACGCGTGGATCTTTAGCAGCTTCGTTGGTATCTCCACGGGGTGCGAGCTGGTACTTGGTACTGGCAAATCCTGTTTCAAATAGAAATAGTACCTAACTCAAGCCACATTAGTTTCAATATTAATTTAAAGTAACAAAATACATAAAAATAACTTGAAACATAAAAATACCTTGAGTAACCCCATTGAGTGGTAAAGAGATGTCAAGTGTGTCATAACAAGGCCAAAAGGGGTGGTACCGAGTATGGAAATGGAGGTCTTTGTGATATAATGTAGGCAAAACATAGTCAAAACTGGAGACCAACATGAAGTGCCCCCCATGGGTCCTTGCAGAGGAGTGTTAGAGCTCCCTGCCCCCAGACCTAAATTCTACAAAGTGGAGTAGGAAAGTACAGGCCTTTTACTTAAGCTAGGCATCCTGTATGAGAATGGAGGGCCTGTCGCACTCTGTGTGAAAGGAGCAGTTTCCACTGCCAAAGATGGGATCGGACCACTGCTCAAGGTAGAGGCAGTTGAGACCATGGTGGCTCAGACCAACGACGGTGGGTTAGGAGGTGGAAAACCCCCTGTGGTGACAGTCGTAGTGGGAATAGGAGAATTCCTGGAAGAAGTGGCAGTATTTGTTTCCATTGTTGCGTGTGACACTGTTTGGCGCTCGTAAGGATAAATTTTTACGATGATGGGCACTAAAAGATCAGTGGTTGGAGTTTCAGATGGACCAAGAGCTTCTGATCCAAGGTCTAAAATGGTGGGTTTCTCTGAAATCAAGTGTTCTCTTCTTAGAGGTGAAACAGGCACAGTCGCCTATGGCCCGGTCATCTCGAAAGACCCTTGTTGTTCTATTTTTCACCTTAGCAGCGACGGGGGTGGCTCGAGTGTAACCAGTGACAGGCCAATAATCCTTCATGACCGGTGGAGCTCATGATCCTCCACTATTTGAAAAGATCAAAGACACACTAGGGCTTTCTATTCGGTCAAAAATAGCACATACTAGAAAAATTCCCTACGAGATAAAACAAGCAATCACTAAACTATTTGGAAGAACAGTTACAACAACCAACACTAGAGCAACTTACCGGTGCAAGTGCAACTTGAATACGGAAGAACCCTTCGGGTATACTCTGCAAAGTGTGGCTTGATGTCTGTCCTAGTTACCGTGGTATACCCCCGCAGTCACCTCTGTAAGTCCCTAAAATAATGGCAACTAGGTTGCCAACGTGTGAACAGTCACTAGGCGGGTACAGTTGACAGTCGGGTGGACTGCAATGAGCAAGGTATCAAGCCCGAAACCTGTCAAGGGTATCGAAAGAAAGTGGTTCGGAAGACAACTGAGGACCTTGGACATATTTGAGACCCACAAAGATCCATGGCAAATGCAATCGATGGAATCCCAAGACAAGCCCTCTATATGTGTTCCCCACTACACTTGGTCTATATTTGGAGGGGTTATCTCTGCTACCTTTCTGCACACGACCTCGTGCTTAGCCCCTGTATTAGAGGGGGGTCCCAGAAAAATTTCACGATACTGGAATTTTAAAACTCCCTAGCATAGACTCTTATGTATGTTTTGCAGCCTTGAAGAGTTTCCACTCCAACCTAAATCAAGGCTCTAGCCTAGACTAGTTGATGGACACTACAAACATAAAGTCTAGTTGATTTTAATTAATCGTTAATTTTTTATGGCTTGTCTTAAGTCAAATGTTATGAAAGTGAAACTAGTGGTGTTTTGAGAGACAAAAGAAAATATAAACAAGAAGATGGAAACAAAATAACTTCTTCTTGACAAATTCAGATTTGCATTTTTAAATTTTTTAACCAACTTTTTAAACTAAATTTTTTCTAAGATATTTGAAAAACAAAATCAAAACAATATTTCTCTCAACTACGATCTCCTTATGGTCCTAATTAAACAACCAAGAACTTATGAAAGAAAAACTTTTCCTGGTTATTAATGCAAACCAACAACTACTTAACCAAACCAAGAAATACAAGTTTTATTTATTTATTTAATGATCGCAAAGCAAAAAGGAAAAATGACGACAAGTAAAGACCAAGAAAACTTATGGCCTGAGTGCAAATCACAAAGATTCACTAACAATAACACACAAGCTGATTAAAGCAGACTCTCACACTTGTCTAAAACCCCTATGAAAGAAAAAATTGAGGAAAACGTTTTAATGAAAAAGAAATCTATTGATGTAATCAGACCTAAGTTGTTGACTACTATGACAAAGACCAAGACTAAATCAAGGAAATCCATGAGAGGTATAAATATTGATAAGGAAGAGGATGATTGTCTCTCCTTAAACACAAATTTTCTCAATAGGCACGCTGCTGACAGTTCAATAGCCAGCGTGTGCACGTGAGCTGTGTAAGGTTAGGGAACATGTACACACATGCAGACCTTATACAGGATGCGTGTACCTCTGCAACTCTTCAAAAATGAAAAAACAAGCAATCAAACACTGGTAGAGACTACTAGTATTGAGAACCAGCGTCCCTTAAAGACTCAAAAACTTACTTTGACAGAAAAGAAAAAAAAATTCAAGGAAAATTTCATAGAACAAAGCCAATCTGAGGTGGTACCTAAGCTACAAACTACAAAAACAGAGATCAGAATGAGATCCATAAAACTCCTAAGAAGGATCACTTCTGACAGGGGAGAGGATGACTGCCTCTCTAAAAAATATTTTTGAAACTCAGACACGTGACTGATGCTTCATCAGCTAGAATGTGCACGTGGGTTGTGTGAAGGTAGGGCATGGGTACACACATGCAGGCCTTATACAGGCCGCATGTACCTCTGTGATTTTCAGAAAATAAAATGCAGCCGAGAAAAGAAAGCAGGGAGTACTGGTATGGAAGACGAGAATCCCTACTAGCTCAAACTCTTGCAAAAAATCATAAAAAATGTGATGAAACTTGTTAGAACATATTCTTGTAGGGGGGGAGTTTCTCTCTGGATTCAGGTCCTTAGTGAAAAATGCATGAAATGGGGCTTAAAAACCCATCAAATGAAGTTATCCAAGGTCATATCCATGAGGGCCCAAGCATAGCATGCAGGAAATCTCAACACAATCGGGACCGTTGATCAAGGAAAGATCTCAGTCGTCCATCAGAAAAGACATGTTGCGCAAGATCTGAGCCGCAGATGGGGCCTTTTGGGATAGTCAAAGTGAAAGTGTCTAAGTAATCTAAACCGTCCATCCAAGGGACACGTGGTGTGCTATTAAACACCATCGCGGTTTCAACTACCGAGATTTTGAAGGCCGAGGTCACTCCTCCATTGTAGTTGGAATCGCTGAAACGTGAAATGCAAAAGTCCCCAGGGGTTGGGCCCACGGTCATAGCACCTGGTAACATCAAGCGGGGATGAAAAGTGGGGGCCAGTTGGATTTATGGACTCGTTGAGAGGCGAGTGGTCAGAGTCGTCCAATGATAATAGATCTATGCCATTGAGCTTCAGTAGATCTAGGTTGTTGATCCCTGGGAGACAGGTGGCGATATTTTGAGCACTTCGTAGGATCCAGTGTTGGGGATTTCGAGAGAAAAGGAACGAGAAATCCTAGTGGGAGAATCCCTGAAATACATTGAGGGTTGAGCCCATGGTCATGGACCCTAGGCCATATGGAAGATAGGGCTGGAAACTTGGGCCTTCAAGGGATCATTGTGGTCGTCAATTTAGGCCCTAGATCCGATCGTCAATATGGAGGGTCGTTTTGCATTTTTAGTTATCAGAGATCCTGGAGGCTAGTATGGTGGAATTTCCTGAAAGGATAAGTGTTGAAAGTGCCTTTGAATATAGGCATAGGTTCATGGACCATGGTCACTTGGGGTGATAGAAAGAGTTGCACAAAGGGACAAAGCGTTGGGTTTAGTTGCAAGAGGGGTCGTCGTGTTCTCCAGGTGCCAATTCAACTTGACCTCAATCCTGATCCCTGCAAGAAGTAAATGAAGGTGGGAGGAGGTGGTTGAAACCTCACCTCACTCCTTAAATGCAAGGCATGGAGTTTCTGGCAGGCGGTCTTCCCAAGGTCGCCCTATCGAGAGATTTCCTAAGAGCCATGCTGATTCGATGTCCCCATCTGATCAGATGAGCTTGCACATGCTAGTTTGGAATTTAATGGCTCAACTACCCTCCTTCTACCAAGGTGGTGAATTTCTCTGAGTATATATACTCAGTTTTGTATTTTTGTAGGGGGTCAATGGTTGAGCTAAGCTCCATGTTGTAAAGTTTTGATGAAACATTGGTTTCCCTGGTTATGTATCTGTATGTGAAATTTCTCGTTTAATGACAGTCGACTTCTTATTCCATATGGTTTCCCATATACTATTGAAAGAGTTCATGATTGATTGAGTCACATGAAGCATTGTGACAATGTTATATAAATTTTTTATGGTAACACTATTATGATTTATTTTAATGTTCTTGTGATTTGAATACAAGAAGTTCTTGTGTTTAAATTCTTCCTCTTCGGGCTATTGGAAGCTTGATGCCTATAGTGGACCTTTGCATTTTCTTACCAAAGTCTTCCTCCTGCTCACCCTTATTACAACTTACTGTCTAAAGTTAAACTAAGAACTCACATGTTCATGCATAGCCTAGTCCAGGATTCTGAGTTAAAGTGATATGGTTCTGAGTTCGCTTCCATTCGATCACCCTTTATAAACAATAGTGACATTCAAACTGATGGGTATCAGGCTTACTCCTGCTGCAATCCAGGAGTGACTTCTAGTGCTAACATTTATGGCGTTGTTGTTGGGGATGAAGTTGAAAGTTTTCCCTGGGATTAAATGACATTGCGCCTCTGATTCTAAAGGTGCATTAGACATCAAAGCCCTTGAAGATTGATACTATGCACCTTGCGACTCCATTGTGATGAATCCACTGGGGACGAACCTATTGTTTCAGTTGTGTCTTCCAGAGGCAAGCACATGAGGTCTAATCCTTAGTTTCCCTTGAAGACACCTGAAGTAGATTCATAGAAGATTATCAGAAAGGGAAAGGCCTTTGGAAGAGAAGCCTCTACTACTAAACCAAGTATTTTTGATAATTTTCCATCTCCTTCTGTAGAAACTCCATTTTCTTCTTCTCATTTTCCTTCCATACCTTCTGCTAGAGTTTCTATAACTTTAAATTTCGAGAGTGTTCCTGTTGAGTTTTCTCCTCCTGATCTGGGATTAGAGGGAGAAATCCTTGTCACTCCCCTCTCCCCTGAAGTTGTACCTTGGCATAGATCCAGGACCATAGGATATTTCCCCACTCCTAGCTTTGCCACCCCTCCTTTTATTACCATGGCTGCTACTATAGAGAGAGAAGCATCTGCTGACACAAGCCCCCTAGCCTTCTCTTTGAATCCTCCATCATTTCCCTTTCCACCTGGAAGCTCAGTTCCAGTATCCCCTATTTGAACTCCTTCTCCTCCTAGTTCTCCTCCACCTAATATTCCTATGGCAGGAGAAAATCCCCCTATGACCAGAATCGAGGCTATTATAGTTGCTAGGTATGCTCCCCTTGTGTTGCCTCAGCCTTTCAATTCCCTTCCAGTAGATGGCTACCTCAAGCAGCTACCCAGGTTTATAGGCGAAGGAGACATAACCGCAGAAGAACACCTTGAGACCTTTTACAGTTTTGCGGGGCATTATGTCATCATGCATGAAGACGTATGGATGAGAATTTTTGTTCATAGCCTTGAAGGCAAGGCTAGGAAATGGTTTGGGGCCCTGTCCCCTGGATCTATCGATGGGATAGAGGCTTTGGATAATATATTCTTGAGACAGTGGGGAGATAATAAAGACTTTATGTATTACATGACAGATTTTGGGGCGTTGAAGAGAAAGGAAGGAGAGTATGTCTCTGACTTCTCTAAGAGGTTCAATAAAATGTACAATAAGATCCCTACTGAGATAAAACCCTCAGAAGCTTCAGCCAAAATTACCTATTCCAACAGTTTTGACCCTAATTTCTCCCTTTTGTTGAGGGAAATATGAGCCACTTCCCTAGCTCACATGCAGGACTCAGCTATGGAAGTTGAGTCGAATATATTGGCTATTGATCGACTCAGAAATAAAGCTGATAGAGACATACCCAGAATGAAATCTGAAGCCTCCACATCCGATTCTTCTACAACTTACCCTCAAGTGGATGAATTGACAAATATGGTAAAGACTTTGTCTGTAGAGATAGAGAAAATGAAATTTGGAGGGAAGCCAATGTACAAAAATCCCTAAAACATTGACAACAGAGGCAATTTCAGGAGGCCAAACAACAATGTTCCACAAATTATGCCAAGGGAACAAAGTAACATATATAGAGATGATCAAAGGATATAAACCCCTCTCCAAAATAACCTGGTTGTTGATGAGGAAGGAGAGGAGATAGATAAGCTTGGTCCTAAAATCCATTGTTTTGGAGACACCTCGCCTTTCCCCCATTTGACTCAATCTATATATGAAGAATCCCTTATGAACAGTGAAATCAACGAGTTGATCAAAGGAGAAAAGGCCAAAAACACTCCTAACAGATACAATCTCAGGTCAAAGAAGAAAGAAGGGAAGTTTGACATCCCTAATCAGCCCCTCATAGCAGAAAACCCTATTAAGCCGGTAACAAACACTGCCAAGGAAAGGAAAACTCAGAATATTTCGCCAACAGCCAAAGACCCTGTCCCCGAGTTAAGGGAAATTCCTAAGCCTCCTTCCTCCTTTAATTTTGAGCACGAAAATAAAAAAAAATAGAATTCCTGTACCCCTATCGAAACTAGCTAAAAATGAAGATTTCAAAAGGTCCCTCTCCAAACTGCTACAGTCGTTGTCCTTCCAGCATTCCACAGAATCAGTAAATATTCAAGATGAAAATCTAGCAGTCATCCTAGGTCCCATGGTAGAAGATAGAGATGATTCATCCCCTCCCTTCTACACGTCCCTGAACATACATGATAAGATGTTGCATAACTTTCTGATGCATTCAGAGGCTTCCCATAACCTCATCCCTAAAATAGTCATGGAAGAATTTGGACTGGAAGTAACAAAGGCCTATCATGATTTGTACTCTTTTGATTCAAGGAGGGTGCAATGCCTTGGAGTCATCAAAAACCTGGTGGTGTCCTTATTTCAGCTGCCAAAGAAGAGTGTGGTCATGGACATTGTAGTAGCTGATGTTCCCCCCAAGTTTGGCATGTTTTTGTCAAGATCTTGGATTAAAAATCTTGGAGGAACATTACAGATGGACCTCACATATGCCACCATTCTAGTCTTTGGAGGGGAACACAGAAGGTTGTATAGAGAAGCTCAACTAGCCTACATTGTTAGTGATGAAGAATACCCCACCAATCATCCTATCTTTGCACTTGACACTAATTTGGGGTCTAGTTTATTGCATCTCATTGATACTTGCTGGCACAGGGGTAGACCTCAGGTTCACTCCAAGATCACACCTACAATTCCAAGCTACTGGCCCTTTCAGCAACACCTGCGAATCATATGCAATCTCACCCGAAGCAGTTATGAGGGGGTTGCAAGACAGATATGTCTACAACCAGGGGAATATCAAGTGGATCTCTTGGTACAACAAATCAATATGCATCCAACACTTATCAAGCTAGATCTATCCTGCATAGTTATAGATCTGATCTAACACAACAATGTAAATAACAATATAACAGTAACAGAGATCAAAACATCAATCACACATCCACAACACAAGGTATACATGGTTCACCCTCTCTCTAGTGCTACATCCATAGAACTGTGCTTATGATTTATTAAAGAAAGAATACAGTTCGTGTCTGTGCTATTAGATAGCATATCTTCTTTCTTCTCTCTCTTTCTCTCCCCTTTTTGTGCACCCAGCTGTAGGTCTTGACCTTCGCACACAGCTGAAGATATTACAATACAAAACCTCTCTTTCTCAACAGAGCTATAACATGAATGATATCAACAACAACAACAAAAACATTAACCCCGACCTAGGTCCTCTTGACCTTTATTTATACATTACAATCACTCACTGACAGCCTTAGGCCAAAACCTAGGTGTCAAAACCTTAAGATACCAAAACCCTAGGTGACTAAAACCCTAGGTCAACTTGACCCTCTTTTTCCGGGCTTCACCAGCCTATCTTTCCTTATTTCTCACACGGTAGTCCAAAGCATCCAATGGTGGATTTTCCCACTTCCTGAGTCATCCTCAATCCATCTTCTTTACTGATCTGTCATCCTCGATCTCCTCTTCTCCCAGCTTGCTTTTTCATACTTCGCTCCATCTTTTATGCTCTTTTGCTTACTTCGACCCAGTGACAGTCACTATGTATCCCGCAAAGCTCACTTTTTACATTTTCTTCCTTGTTCTTTGCTTCCTTCCATAACCAAGGGCCAACAGGCCCCCAACACTCATCTGTGACTCATCCCGAGGCACTTCGGATCTAGCTCCTCTGTTTTTTTTCGACATGGATTGCGTAGTGCAGTCCTTGTTTTCTGCTTTATGCCTTTGTTCCCTCCTTGTGAAAACTATCTTTTCTATGTCTAGTACCCAGTTTCAACTGCACCTGGTACCAGGACCCTTTTCCTCATGTCTTTACTTAGAGTTGTGAGGCAACTAGTTGTCATAGTACAACTTCAATCGACTCCCATTCACCAATCCTTCTTTCCATTATCCCTTCAATGTCTTCAGTTGCGTAGCTCGTCCTTCTATGATGTAGGTGATCTCATATGGTCCAAGCCAATGTGTTCTAAACTTCCCAGGGTGTTTTATGAACTTACTGTCATACATTAGCACTAAGTCACCTTGCTTGAATTTCTTCTTCTTGATGTGCCTGTCATGATAGGCCTTCTCTCTCTCCTTCTGAACTTGTTGATGGAATCTTGCAATGAATCTGTCTTCTTCCAATTCAACCAACTATGCAAGCCTCTCGTGAACAATGCCAGTGTCATCCATGTCTGTGAACACATCAATCCTTAAGCTTGGTACCATATATTCCATCGGGACAACAACTTCAAGACCATAAACCAATTTGAACTATGTCTGCATTGTTGATTTATTACAAGTGGTTCTGTAGGCCCATAGTACCACAGGTACTCTTAGATCCCAATCATCCCTGTTCACACTACAAATCTTTGTCAATGATATCTCCAAGATTTTGTTGAATGCTTCGACTATCCCATTTTCTTGTGGACGATAAGGTGTACTCATCTGATGGTGGACTGCAAATTCTTCAGTCAGAGATTCAACTATCTTATTGATGAAGTGTGTGCCTTGATCGCTCATCAAGATCTTGGGGCATCCAAATCTGGTTATTATGTCATCAAATATAAAACATGCAGTTGTAGTTCCACTGCAGTCCTTGAATGCTCTGGCTTCAGCCCATCTGGTTAAGTATTTGGTTGCAATAATAATGTAACTTTCTCCTGTGCACTTTCTTGGTGGGTTTCTTGGTGGTTTTATAGGTCCCACGAAGTCAATGGCCCACTTTTCAAATGATTGTAGGGTCATTTGTGGTGCTAATGGCATTTCATCTCTTCGGGATGGTTTTCCAACTCTTTGGCATACATCACATGCTCTGGTATATTCTTTAGCATCTCTGTGTAAGGTAGGCCACCATAGGCCAGCTCACAAAACCTTCTGCGTAGTTGCTTTCCCTACGTAATTTTCTCCTGCAATGCCCTCATGAGATTCTGTGAGGATCAGTGGTTGCTCTGTCTCCATAACACAACTTCTTAGTATCTCATCAGGCCGCATTTTGTATAGGTGACCAACGATTAGGGAAAAGTCTACAGTGCACACTACTAGTTGTTTCTTCTGATGGATTGTATACTCACTTGGAGCCATTCTTGTTAATAGGAACTGGACTATGTCTATGAAGTGGTCATCAATCTTTCTAATGGTGAGCAACTGTGCATTCGACAGTGTGTCTTCCAAAATGGTGAGTTCTTCACCATGCTCCAACCTCGACAAGTGGTCAGGGCCCTTGTTCATTCTTCCTGGCTTAACTATGATTTCAAAATCATATTCTTGAAACAACAAAATCCATCTGCAGATTCTCCCCCCCAACACTGGCTTGTTGACTAGGTACTTTAGCGTAGAGTTATTAGTAAACATTTTAAAGTGTCCTCCCAACAAGTAGTGGTGGAATTTTTGCAGCGCACACTACTACATATGGGCAGATTATTCCACGAAAATTTTCCATGATTCCACTAGTTTCATATTTTTTTTAAACAGGGCGGGATTTTCGTTGCTATTGCCACGAAAGTTCGTCACAATATCGACGAAAATCTTAATTTAACCTAGTTGGGATTTTCATCGCTATAGCGACAAACTTTCGTGGCAACAGCGATGGAAATTTTTCCTATCTCATTAGTCGGTGTTAACGGCTAGTTGACTATTTTATCTATATATATGTGACTTTAAGAGACTTTGTGACACAATTGCTATAGTTGCGACAATGTTCTTGGCTTTTGTTTGAGCTATTTAATTTTTCCGTCACCCACCGGTTGAACAAATCCAATTCTCGATCTACATAGCTCAGATTTTGAACTTGCAAGGTTACTATGTTATTTTTTATTGATGTACTCATTTAACTTGTAATTTTTTTTTTCAAATGTCCAAATTGCATTTAGCTTATTTTTTCCTTGATAATATATTTATATAATATGTGTAGTACCATATTTCATGTCTTTGGTTTTTGGATATAGTTAGTATATTCTATGGAAAAGGGTATGTGGATTCCATAATATTCAAGGTTTATGGAATCCACGTACCCTTTTCCCTTCAATTGTAGCTATAATCTCTCTCTCTTTTCATTGATAAAGATATGGAATTGCTCTTGAAACTCAACCCTAATCGGTGAAATGATAGTAATTGATTGCTATATTCTCTGCTTTAGCAGGGACTAATAAGATACATAAACACTAACCCTAAACTTATGTT
>ML777967.1:1416199-1432312 GCA_009831015.1 Picea engelmannii
GCATTGAAGAGACACTTCATTCCTAAATAATTTGCTAACCCCATGAATTACCTTGGTTCAATTAAATTATCTGGGATCAACCAATTTACAACGAATTTTATATTTCTTAGGTCAATACACAATTCACACCCTCTAACTACAAAATCCATACACAACAATATTTGTTTTCCAAGCTCATATTTCTTCATGTTGGCTTGCAATTAATTGTGTTGAAGGGTTAAAAATATCATCTTCAAATGTTTCAAATGATCTTCCCAAATCTTTCTAAAAGTCAAAATATCATCCAAGGAGGCTACAATAAACAAGTTCGAGAAATGGTCTTAAGATATCATCCATAAATCTTATAAGTGTTGTCATAGTATTGTGTAATATAAATTGCATAATGACTCACTCATGCAATCCATGTGTTTTTTTGAAAGTAATATTCCAAATTATTCTTTGTGTATATTGTCATATTGGTATCCTTACTTCTAATCCAACTTCATGATAACACATGCTTAAAATATTTGGTTGATTAGTGCCTTGATTATTTGTAGGGGATATATATATTACAACATTACAATGTAATAGTAATGCCATATTACAATGTAATATGGTATTACCATATTACATTGTAATATGGCATACAATATGGTATACCATATTTCATGTATTTTTTTTTTTTAAACCTAAAGTCATCATTGCAATATCGACGCAAGTTCGTCGGAAAAATTTTACTATTTTACCACCACCGTCGCTATAGCGACGAAACTTCATCACAATTTGCCATGAATATTCGTCGTATATACAGCATGTGCATCGTAAATTTGGTTTTGAGATATTGCACTCGTCGATATTACCACAAATTTTTGTTGCAAGTTGCGGTGGGATTTCGTCACACATTCAGCAGCTACATCGTAAGTTATTGGCTTGGCATAACTTTTCGTCTCAATTGCGATGAAGTTTCATCATAATTGCCACATTTCTTCATTGCTATTGCGATGATAGTTTGTCACAATTGCGACGATGCATAGGGTTAAATGATATTGAAGGTGGTGACATGTGGAGTGATAATTTCATCGATGTTTCCATGCACACCTGGATCATGGATATAGTGATGAAATTATTCCGACGAAAAAAAATATTGGCTTTCATTGAAATTGCGACGGATAAGTGTGGCAATATCAACGAAAAACCGTCTCAAATTTGGTCATATGTACTAGTGGCATACACCATGGATAACCCTTCTCTCTTGGTAGTGGTGTAGTTAATCTCAGCTATAGATAGCTTCCTGCTGGCAAATGCTAATGGATGATCAATTTCCCCTTCTCCAGGTTGTGCCAGTACTGCTCCTAATGCAATAGAAGATGCATCGACGTGCACATGAAACTCCCTGTTCCAATCTGAGAAAACCAAAATGGGCACAGTGACCATCTTTTGTTTCAATTTTTCGAAGCTCTGCTGGCATTTAGCCATCCAGCCAAACTGACAGTCCGTCTTCAACAACTTATCCATTGGTGCTTTAATTTGGGCATATCCTTTGATAAATTTCCTGTAATATCTAGTATGGCCTAGCGTAGTGCGCAATTGTTTGACTGAGGTAGGTGGTAGAAAATAAACTATAATTGCAATCTTTGATGGATCAACCAACAATCCTTACTTGCATACAACGTGGCCTAATAGTACCCCAAACAGTGAGAAGAAGATGCACTTATTTAGATTTAAAGAAATTTGACACTGCTTGCATTTATCCAACATTATCCTTAGACATCCAATATGGTTTTTTAACAAACTAAACACAGTCCAATCATCAAAATATGCTTCTAAAAATTTATGCAAAAATTCTTTGAACGCTTCGACCACTACCCTGGAAAAGATGGTTGGTGCGTTCTTCAGTCCAAATGGAATTACTGTATATTGGTAGGAACACCATTCCGTGGAAAATGTGGTATTTTGGTGGTCCTCCTTGGCGATCCAAATATGATGATATCCTGAAAATCCATCTGTAAAAGAATATACCTCCTGGCCTCCCACATTGTCTAATACTTCATCTATGAATGCTGTAGGGAAAAGGTCATGCAAACAAGCATAATTTAGCTTCCTGAGATCCACACATATCTCGATATCACCTTTGGTATTCTTGTCCTGTACTACCATAGGACTGATCCACTCTAACTCTTCGACAGGTTCAATAATCCCTGCTTCCAACATTCTATTGAGCTCAATCCTTACTTTTTCCTTGTATTTCGGGTTAAACCTATAGGGTCTTTGCTTGACTGATTTCACACCTGTTTTCAAAGGTATTCTCGTCTCACCCATAGGTCCTTTGATTCCCTTCATATCAATGAACTTGGTCGGGAACAAGTTCTGATATTCGTGCAACAGTTATGTAATCTTGTCAATGGTAGAAACATCCCAGTAATCTCCGATATTGGCTAGCTTTAGTGTCTCCTTTGTCCCAATATTGACTTTATTTATTTTGATCATCTGTCCTATGAAAGGAAGCTCAACGCTTGGTCCTTCCACATCTCTTTGACCTTCTGTCTCAATGATTTTTACCTTCCTAGGATCCTCATCACTGTTGGCATTGATGTTGTAACATCCTTGTAATTTCTGGAATGGCGCAGTCCATTCATCCTCTTCTTGTTCCGGAGGGAGGCTATATGCTTCTTCGAATACCCTCTGTCTCACAATATGTAATGCATGGTCTACTGAAGGAAATTCTCTTTCAAACAAAAATGTGGTTACAAAATTCTGAATCATACCTTCCCAATCTGAAGTGATGAGGCACAGCTCTGCTTGAAGGTACCAATTGATAGGAATTGTGTCCAACATGTTAATGAATTAGAGCACCCATTGTTCTTGAGGAATGTTACTCCAGGCCTCATCATATATTCACACATGGTCCTTTGGGAAAATTCGACCTGTGTACCTCACTTCACAACTCACTGCTTGTGCTAAGAACTACGTTGTCATCAAAGTCCTACATTGTGCCCAATCTGTGATGTTTCTTTTGTGCATACCCCACCATCTTGATGGTGTATCTTTCATGGCCTCATCCATTTCCAACAACCTTTGTGGTGTTGATACACTTGTCTCAAACTATGATAAGAAGTTTTCTAAAGGATTTAGCCCATCAAACGTGGGTAAGTTACTCTTCGTTGTGCCAATCCAGCGAACCTCTCTGGTTAGTCTGGCACATCTTCTGGTAGAGACTTCATACATCTGGTTCTGCCAGTTCTCCAGTGCTTCTTCTGAGTCTGATAAACATGTGTTGTCACTTCACCATCTCAGGTTCCCATCATTTGTAGGATTGATGTAATCCTATTGTCTGGCTGTTAGTTGGTAGATATTTTCCAGTTCATACATGTGGTCTTTTTCTCTAATAGGATCTGTGTATCGAGGACCTTCATTTGGATCTAAAGGTGTGATGACCCTAAGTCCATATCTTTCAAATGTCATACGCCTCTTATTTAGATCAACAACAGTAGAATTGTTGAAGGCCCAATCAATTCCTAACAATGCAGGGTAAGGGCAGCTGTCATCAACAATTTCAATTACCTCAAAATCTGCAAAGGTTCTAACTCCATCGATGTCCATAGGGACATGCTCCAATTGTCCAAATGGGATAGCAGCTTGTTGATTAGCCATGGGAAGTATGATAATGGAATATATCAGCTTCGGTTTTCCCATTAGTGCCTAGGTTTTCTTGGTCATGACATTGACCTCCGACCCTAAGTCAAGGACCACATAGTCTATATCATATTCTCCTATCTGAGCATTCAGGTGTAATTATTTATTTGTCCTTTCCTTCTTACCAATATGGTGTACTACCCTATTCAGTAACGGGTCTATCTTTCCTAGCTCATATTTTTTAACCAAGTTTTGTAGTTCTTGTATGGCTTTCCCATCTTTAAGCAGTTCTATAAACATATATAAGAAACTGACAAGTTTACTTACCTCTTTTCCTTCTCTGGGCGAAGCAAACTGATCAAATGCATGAGGCATTCCATATTCTCTTATTTCTAGTTGTGTTTTTGAAGAAGACCCTTTATCTTATTTGAATTCTTTCCTAGCTTCTTCAAATATTTGTCTTTCTTTCTTCGCATCAAAAGCTTGAGTCCTCTCTGCAACTTTCCTGATACCTGAGTTTTTTGCGATCTTTTCTTGGGTCATTTTATCCTCTCCTGTAGAAGTGCCTCCTTGAGTAATAACATCGACTCTAGGGTTTTATTTGCAAGGTTCAACATGTATTAGTTGTACTTGTGGGTTCTGCTGAGGTCCTCATCTTTCTTGAAGCTTCCCGAGTAGTATAGGGCAGTCTTCAATGACATGCTCAAAGGAGTTGCAAAAACTGCAAGTGGTACAAGGGTTCTAATAGTCCCTTGCTAGATGTCCTAGTTGCACGCAGTTATAATAGATTACTTGTCCTTAGCCTTAGCCCATACATCCTCCTCATCCTCGTCCTCTGAATCCACTGCGAGGATTGAAATTTCTTCTTCCCGAGGAGTTATATTGTGCATTGTCTCCTTCTTGATGTTCTTCGCCTTGGATCTTGTATATGTCTCTTGATCTTTCATGCATGAGATCGTAAGCTCTACAATCTCTGTCATCATGTCCTACTGATTTACATAATGTGTAGTACAAGTTTGTGGGTGTCTGAACATGCTTCTGCATGTAGTAGCACTCACCAGGGCGATGTCGATTTCTGCATACTTTGCACCAAGGCATGTTAACTTGCTTCAAGGGGCTCAGTGCTCCTGAGGCCAAATATTCATGAAACAGGGGATAGTGTTATTTATCATGACCTTCGGATATGCATCTTACACACCAGATATCTTCTCTTTTGTCCTTCCCCTTGTCCTTCTTCATGTCCTCGACTTGCAGAGATAAACTAGTCAGTTGGCTCAAGATCTAGCTCATACCTGAGCTAGATTCTCCCATAGGCATTGATTCAAGTTTCATAGCGATCTCCAAAGTTTCTACCTATGAAGAAATCTTTTGTTGCATCAGGGGAACTCTGATATGTGGTAAAAGAGAAGCGATGAACCATTCTTTTTTTTTTCTCATCCGAGATTTTGAAGGTCAATCGGCCTATTAGGGTCTTGAATCTTTGGTCGAACTCCCAAACAAGTTCGGCTACCTTGTGTTTGATTTCCTTCATCTCAGTAATACACTGTGACTCCAACTTAGGTTTTTTAAACTCTGCAATAAATGTGTTCTTGATCTCATTCAGTGGCTTAGGCTACACAAGTCCTTGGACAAGCTTCATGTACCAACTCAGCGCACGATCCCTCAGTGTAGTGCTAAACTAGTTTCTTTTAACAACTTCGTCAGTGATGTTTTTAATGTTCCATATGGCCTCACATAGGAACTAGTGTTGATCAAGATCTTTAGATCCATCTCCTCTAAAGATAGGGAGCCTCATCTCATCTGCCATAGAGTTGCCTAGGTTTCCTGTCTGAGTAGATGTTGAACTACTAGTAATAGTACTCTGCGGACTCTGGTGATTTGGAATACTCTGATGACTTAACATTTCTGAAACCACATGAGGATTGATATTACTTACTTCAGTAGCCTGCGTAGTTCTTGAGCTCTCCGGCTCATTTCGGCAAAGTTCTTCAACTACTTTTTCCTCTACTCTAGGGGTTTTTGAGTGCTATTCATCTTTCAGATCTGCCTCTTCTCCACTGTAGAAACCTTCTTCCCTGTATTTTTTCTTAAATAGGTTCTCAAGGTGAACCCCTCTAAATACTCTTCCACTACACATATGTCCTGCTTCTATTTCGCTATCACTGTCTGAATTTTTGAACATTAGCCTTTTCAGATCTATCCAGTCTACTGTATCTTTTAAATGTGGTTTTCATGCAAGATCATCTTGATTCTTAACTTCAGAAAATGAAGAAATCTCCCTCAGGGTCCCTTAAAAAAGTATCTCTCGGCCTGGCTATATGATTATTTTTCGTCAACAGTAAATTTGATGATATACCCTCCAATGGTACTATCAAACCAATGATCGACATCTCATGACATGGTGTTGTCAACTCTCTTGATCTTCTGGATCAATGTCAGCGTCAAAACGATAGGAGGTCTAGATCTAACCTCGAACTATGTATCAGCTAAGCCAACCACTCAAATAATTATTGGTGGATTCCTCCAAAGAATATCTCATGAATTTTAGTGAAGATGTATCTTTGTAGCCAATATTCAGTACTCAGTTTAGGGTTCTTGTTCTGGGCTTCAGTGAAGTCCCTCTCTTGATCCTCTATCCACTTTTGAATATTTGTCTTTGATGGGAACCACATTGACATTCCCTTTAGAAGGATTCCTATCCCAAAAACAGAACCATTTGTTGGCACAGGGGTAGACCTGAGGTTCACTCCAAGAGAACACCAACAAGCCCAAGCTACTGGCCCTTTTGGCAACACCTGCGAAGCAGATGCAGTCTCACCTGAAGCAGCTATGAGGGGGTTACAGGACAGAGATGTCTACAACCAGGGGAATATCAAGTGGATCTCTTGGTATAACAACTCAATATGCATCCAACACTTATCAAGCTAGATCTATCCTACACAGTTATAGATATGATCTAACACAACAATGTAAATAACAATATAACAGTAACAGAGATCAAAACATCAATCACGCATCCACAACACAAGGTGTACATAGTTCACCCTCTCTCTAGGGATACGTCCTCAGAACTGTGCTTATGATTTATTAAAGAAAGCATACAGTTCTTTTATACTCTCTCAGATATTAGATCTTCTTTCTTCTCTCTCTTTCTCTCCCCTTCCTGCGCACCCAGATGCAGGTCTTGACCTTCGCACACAGCTGAAGATCTTACAATACAAAACCTATCTTTCTCAATAGAGCTATAACATGAACGATATCAACAACAAAAACAACATTAAACTCGACCCGGGTCCTCTTGACCTTTATTTATACATTACAATCACTCACTGACAGCCTTAGGCTGAAACCTAGGTGTTAAAAACCTAAGATACCAAAACCCTAGGTGACTAAAACCCTAGGTCAACTTGAACCTCTTTTTCTGGGCTTCACCAACCTATATTTCCTTCCTTCTCATGCGGTATCCAAAGAATCCAATGGTGGATTTTACCACTTCCTAAGTCATCCTCAATCCATCTTCCTTGCTGATCTGTCATCCTTGATCTCCTCTTTCCCCTACTTTCTTTTCCATACTTCGCTCCATCTTTTCTGCTCTTTTTCTTACTTTGACCCAGTGACAGTCACTGTGTATCATGTGAAGCTCACTTTTTACCTTTTCTTCCTTGTTCTTTGCTTCCTTCCATAACCAAGGGCCAAAAATACTCCTAAATCTCCTCTTCAAATCAGAAAGCAGCCCATATTTGATCATGAAATACCTCCTCCAACTACCTCTGTGTGGAAGATGTTCTTCGACAGAGCTTCTTCTAGTGAAGGTTTTGGTGCTGGAGTGGTTTTTATGTCACCTTGTCAGGAAGCCATATCCTTGTCATATAAGATAGAGTTTGAAACTACCAATAATGTGGTAGAATATATAAGTCTTATTCTAGGTTTAAGGGTTGCAAAAGAAATGGGAATTGAGGAAGTAGAAGTGTTCGGAGATGCTGAGTTGATAATCCAACAGGTCAGAAATTCTTATCGGGCTAAAAATCCTCGGCTCAGAAGTTACAAAAATGAGGTATGGGACCTAATTGATAATTTCTTCTTAGCTTTCAACATTTTTTTTATTCCAAGAGAGGAGAATACTTTGGTTGATTCCTTAGTTGTCTCAGCTAGTCTGTTCAGGATCCCTCTACCACCTAAGATAAAAAATAATGTTGAGATAAGATATAGCCCATCTATACCAGACAATATCAAGCATTGGAAGGTATTCAAGGATGATCTTGCAATCAGAAAATTTCTTGAGTATGTTGATGAATTCTTTGCATTGCACATTGATCAGGATCCTGATCCCGAAGGTGACTCTCACCCTGAGGTATTTTTAAATAAAATTGCTAATCACCATATTGTTCAGTTGCCTAGCAATCACATCCCAAAGGGATTAGTTCCTTTAGAAATATTGTTCGATGGGAATGACGTGGCAATAAAGGGTAGGGTTTCAAATGAAGATGTTGATACAGTTGAGTGCAACATTGGCACACAAGAGGAGCCTAAGTTTGTCAAGTTGTCAAGCAACCTGACCAAAGAACAAAGGGTCAAATATACTGAGTTATTAAGAGAATTTGTTGATGTGTTTGCATGGACCTATGAAGACATCAAGACATATAACACATATATCATTGAACACAAGATCCCACTGAAGGAAGAGGCTAAGCCATTTAGGCAAAAGCTAAGACAGATAAATACCATGTTGTTGCCAGTCATGGAGAGAGAAGTGAAGAAGTTGCTAGATGACCAAATTATTGTCCCCTTGAGATATTCTGAATGGGTGGCCAATCTAGTCCCAGTAAGAAAGAAAAGTGGAGAAATTAGAGTTTGCGTTGATTTCAGAAATCTGAACAAAATCTCAAAGAAGGACAATTACCCCCTACCTAAGATGGAACACATAT
This sequence comes from Picea engelmannii, assembly GCA_009831015.1. Taxonomy (NCBI): domain Eukaryota; kingdom Viridiplantae; phylum Streptophyta; class Pinopsida; order Pinales; family Pinaceae; genus Picea; species Picea engelmannii. The sequence continues at coordinate 1,424,737 of ML777967.1, forward strand.
TGCAGAGGGTAACTGGTGCATCCAGGATATCCATGATTGATGGTTTTTCTGGCTACAATCAGATATCAGTCATGCCTGAGGATAGAGAAAAAACAACCTTCACCACTCCTTGGGGCATTGTTGGCCCTTGACCAAGTTTTGAGGAACACTTGGTCATATTTGACCATTTTTGGGACTTCGACAGCCTGTCGAAGATGAAGCACCAAGAGAAGCAAATATTGTGGAAGCTAGGCCCACTTTGGGTCCTTTTTGGGTTGTTGGGATAATGTAATGGGAAAGGGATGTCGACCCATGGCTTTACCCATGTTTAGGCCCATTTTGTAACTATATAAATAGATATCTATAGGCATAGATATAGATATAGATATAGATTGACATCTATGTGATGTAGGCTAAGTGGTAAGAGATGAGCTATGTGATAGAATTGCAGAGCTAAGTGAAAGTGTTGTAAGTGCTGAGTGCACAGATTGTAAAGGCTCTATGCTAGATCTACTCGGGGAAGGAGGATCTAGTGAGGTGCAAACAGATTTCCTGTCCTATGTGGAGTAGGGTTTGGATCTCTTTGTTGTAAACTGACTGATTGAAGCTAATAAAGAAGAAGAATACTTTGTGGACGTAGCCCCAGGGTGGGGGTGAACCATGGTAAACATGTGTGTAGTTCTTTCTGCTTAGCTCTGATGTGTTTATCCCTTTACATGTGATTATGCCATATACTTTTCTTTGTGCTTCTTAGATGGTTATGGATGTTAGATCTGGTGTGTATGAATGTGCTAAGTGCTTAGTTTATCAGATCTGATCTATATTACTATTATTAAGTGCTAACTTAAACTAGATCTAAGTGAATGTTGCAGTGCTCTGTGAGATCTGTGAAGTATCATAAGAGTTGGATATTGATGGATAATATATGCTAAGTGCTTGCTAAAGTAATATAATCACAGATCGGTGTCCCAGCTAAGGTTCCAGACATCTGATTCTTGCAACCACCCCTATCTCTACCTCAGATGAGACTTCATCTTCTTCGCAGGTGTTTCCAAAAGGGTCGGTAATTAGGGTTTTGTTGGTGTGCTCTTGAGCATTGAACCCTGGGTCTGCCCCTATCCCAACAAATGGTTCTACTGCCGGGACCTAAAACTGTGATTACTGAGAACTAACAAAAAAGAAGCTTTGTGCAAGGATCCGACCTGAGATTGTGAAAGCTCTGTGTGTAGGTCTGTCGCTCTGATGCGCAGTACTCTACTTGACCTGAGAAGATTTGTGTCAATAAAGATAGGTTAGATCTGAAGAAAAGAAGTCAGATCTGCAAGAAAAGAGGTTGATACTAAAGAAAAGAAGCAGATCTGAACGCTTTGTGCTCTAAGAAAGGTTAAAGTGGAAATTTCTAAGTCAGATCTGCAGAAAGAGGTAAGATATGTAATATCTGTGCTCTGATAAAGGTAAGAATAGTTAAAATCTGAAAGCTTTGTGCTCTATAGAAGTAATATAAGTGGAAATTTTTGTTTCTAAAGCATGAATTTAGGTATGCTTGATAGATTTTGTCTTAGCTTGAAAATGAGGGCATTGTTAGATGAAAGAAAGTTTGATATGAATAGATCTGATAAGAATAATGATATATATGTTTTACCTATGCATAGAAAGAATGTTTGGACTAACAAATGGATGCAGGATCCTAGAAGGAATTTGTTTCAGGTTAACTACCATGATCCTGGTGCACAGTCCAACAGAGGTTGGGGATCATTTAAAAGAAAGAAAAGATTGACCCTATGTTATAGTTGTAGAAAACCATGACATCTAGCTAAGGAATGCCCTGGTGGGAGACCAAGTTGTCTCTGTTGAAAAGCCTTAGACCATGAAGTATTAGATTTCCCTAGAATGATTGCTAAGCTTGAAAGAATGAACCTGAAAGAAGAAAACCCTAAGGCAGATCCAGAAATAGTAGAACCCCAGAAAGAATCAAAAAAGATGTTACTGTAGATAAGAGACACCTTAAATGATCACCGACATGTTAGGTTATCAGAGATATTTAAAGGAAAAGAATGCATCGAAGAATAGGAAGCTTCGACATTGAATGTGTTTTGCATGAGGAAACACAGGTGAATATCATGACAGAAAGAACTTGGGAAGCTATAGGAAGACCTGCTATGATCCCTTCACTAAGTGGAATAGGGTTATTCAGAGGAAAACTGGTAAACCTATGTGGAAGGCTCACCCAGATATCTATGAATGTCAATGGAACTTCGACAGAGGAATATTTCGAGATCATATTGGAAATCCTTGGATTGAAAGAGATCAAAACAAAAAGAAGGAGGAAGAAAAAGTTTTAGAACAACAAAGACAAGAGTTAAAATATTTTATGACTAGAAGGATCGCACAGTTGATTAAGAACAAGAGAATGGGCTGAAGTTATATCACACTAGGAACCCAGATGCCAAAGTTATTAGAACACCAGAGGACTCATAGAAGACTGAAGTCTCTATCTTAGATAAAGAAGAGATGTTATCCCTGAACCCTATGAAAGAACCTCAGTGGCGTGAAGTGATTATATCCAAGGGAAATAGGAATCAGAATAGGAAAATAACCCCTGAGATGAAGCTCACTGGGGAAAAGGCTAGAAAGTTAAGTAAGAAGAGGGTGAATATTGAAAAACTACATGAGATTCCAGATGGAACATTATAGAAAGAAAAATCACAGAATTAGAGCTTCGCCGAAATATCAGAGCAGCGACATATGGCACTTCATTGTAGCGAAGCAATATAGCCGTTGGAGGCCAATGTATCCATTCGACTGTCACTCTGAACGGGTCAGAAATCATTTATGGGTTACTACTAAACCATTGGCCAGCGTCATAATGGATAGAATGGATTTAATGGAGGCTCCATAACCAATGCAAGCAGGTTGTTGCAGAGTTTCTTATTTATCCCGTCGTGCCAAGCCCGAAGAACACTTTTGCCAATTAAAGATTCGAAGCCCACAGAACTAGTGATTGTATACAGTGATTGTTGCAACCAGCTTGTTCATCTTAGCACAGTATCTAAGCTCATTGTGACCCTGATTATCCTTCCCGAGCCTGTATGTCGGACGAGATCAACACTGCAGAAAAAATAGTCGAGGAATTTTTGATTGACTTAATGGTTGACAAGGTTATATCAGAAAGAAGGATGTTTGCAGGTGTGCAGGCATCATCAACAGGAGGAGTGCAAGCCTCCCCATCGAATTCCCGAGCAGGCACATCTTGAGTCAGCGCGGAGAGGAGAACTAAGCATAAAGATGACATAGACAACGTGAAGTTAGTGCCATCCATCCTACCAGCTTGCGTACCCCCTCTGAGCGGTGCGATTAATAGGGACAGTGTCCCCAAATATTTTGAATACCCCCTTATCACTGCATACTTGCCAAAAGGAGTGCACACAGTTCACACCGAACAATATAAGCTTGTAGCATTAAAATTTAGTGACTTCAACCTTGGCGACCGAAAAGTTTACAGTATGCTCGCCTCGCACAAGTACCTCACCCAGACTAAAGGAAATAATTCCAATATCGTCCCACAGTCATGGACCCATAACCTCTCGCAGTCCACACTGCTCAATGTAATGAAGATTCCGCACTTCAAACGCCATCAGGAGGTAAATGCATGTGTGAAGCTACTGCTGTCATGCTATCATGGAGGATACCTATGGCTAAATCTATGTATCACTGTGGATATGACATTGATCAACTGGATTATAGGGCTCAACATGCAAGGCCCTGACCCACATGACTTCTACCCTGGAAATACCTCTAACCGAGCATTAGCGCAATGAATCAAAGAAACCTATGGCAATGTCGAGAAGGGCACGTGAGGCTACAAGGTAGCCTCTATCCAGAATGGCACAGTGTGCCTTGCCTGTCAGTTGATCACAAGCAAGTTAGTGTTAGGACCCTACAATGTACCTTTTTTATCACACTTTTTGCTACCATTACATCATTTTTCCACTCACATTTAAACTTATATTATCACGTTACCCTATCTCTCCAAAGGTATACAACGTCTCTTCTCTTTACTAGATGTTTAATCTGTTTTGCATATAATTTTACATTACTCTCGTACTTAACCATTGATCAGAAATATATAAGTGCTGAAACAGTTCGAACTGCAGATTAGCATTGAGGCCTGTTGCTGAAACAGTCAAAGAACGCAAACCCTGTGGCTGAAACAGTCTGTGGTCTACGATGCTGAAACAAAAACTCACACAGAAGAAGTTGTTACACTCTCCATGGTCTACGATGTTGAAACAAAAACTCACACAAGAAGAAGCTGCTACACTCTCCATGGTCTACGATGCTAAAACAACAACTCACACAGGAAGAAGCTGCTACACTCTCCGTGGTCTACGATGCTGAAACAACAACTTACACAAAATATGTTACACTCTCCATGGTCTACGATGCTAAAACAACAATGAAGCTATTACACTGACCACAACAGCCACACCTTGAGAATTAACCACCGCTGCTGCGTGAGACCACATTGCTGAAACAGTTAGAACGCAAATCCCGTTGCTGAAACAGCCCACGATTTGCGATGCTAAAACAACATACAACAGCAGTAACAAGAAGATAAATAAGGAAGCTATTATTCCAGCCACAACAACAACCCTCACTTAGCACCTTTTCAACTATTGTAATAGCATTCTGTTACAGAAGACTAGGATATCCTATTCCAGTATAGAGAGTCGATCTGACTAAGAATAGGACTCAGATGTACACATGTAATTGGATGATCAAATTGTATCGAGGGGATTCTCCTCTTTAAATAAGAGGAAATCATCATTAGAGAGGACCTTCTTTTTAGCTAAGAAAGGATTTACAGAGAAGGACGTGTTTTACTTTAGATTGTAATATGATACAGTTGATAGATGAATAAAAGATTGTTCTGATCATTTCTCTCTAGTTCCTTTCATTTTAGGGGAATCTTGTGAGAAGGGAGGGCCCACCTTCTTCACAAGATTCACCCATTAGCTTTGTAGTGTGTTAAGTGTTATTTCTGTTCATGCTTTGATTAAATTCTATTTTGCTGAAACACTACTTTACTGAACTCTGTCTTGCTGAAACTCTGCTTTACTGATTGTTACATTGTTTTCATATGATTCATGCTTGGGTAACTATTAATCATTCTAGTTAGCAATCATGTTTGGTGAATTTATGAAAGCGTGTTAATCAGGGACATGTGTTGAAGATTCCTGCTTGGGGAATAGGGTCATGTTCTCTGTTAAAAGATAGTTATCCTTCAGTGTGTGTCAATCATTTCAATCAATAATGATTTCATAAAAGTGTGATGATCAGAAACAGGTGCTAAAGATTCCTACTTGGGGAATAGGGTCATGTTATCTATTAATAAATAGCTAGCCTTCAGTATGTGTCAATCATTTCAATTAGTAAAGAGTTCATGAAAGTGTGATGATCAGAAACAGGTGCTGAAGATTCCTGCTTGGGGAATAGGGTCGTGTTCTCTGTTACAGAATAGCTGGTCTTTCCTTTTGCAGTATCATGAAAAGATTTCTTTCTTAAGTTGTTATTTCTTAATGTAATCCAGGATTCTTTGGACAATTATTTCTTTAAACATTGAACTCTGCAATAGGTAGATTGCTTTCTTGTAATTCAAGTTAGAACTTCAGTTTGTTCAATGCAAGGTGTGATTAATATATTTTTACTACAAACCTAGGTTGCTTTTGAGATTGAGCATATATAGTGTGTGATTACCTTTGAAATAAACAAACTTCCTTGGGTTGACAATTTATGTATCACTTGATTGTTTAGTTAAATAAGCAATTATAGTGACCAACATTTTGGCGTCGTTGTCGGGGAAGGTAATTATAGATTTCAAAAGCACTTATGATTTTTCAGATACAAAGATTGCATGAGAGGATGTGGAGACCCCAAAGATACTGACCCTACAGGTGGCAGGGGTAGAGGAAGAGGAGGAAGAAAGACTTATATTGATGAGATTATATCAAAATCTGAATCTGCTGCTCCTCAACGACCAAACTCTCAGAAACCAAAGTCCCAACCTTCCTTTAAAGCAAACTTTGAAATGAGGAAAGAGGTTTGGAGTCCTGAGACAGTCGAGAAACTAGCAGAAAACATTGAGGACAGAGCAAGCGCAGCAGGGGAGCAAACAAAAGAAAACATGGATGAGTACAATGAAGAATTGCATTATGAAGAACAAGCAAGTCCTGAAAGAGAGGTAAATGATGAAAACTCTTTCTCCACATTAGGATTTCCTATCGGTGATCTTCCTAGAGGGGTAGCTCCCATGAAGAACATTCCACTCTCAGCACTACCTATCTTTCATGGTTTGTCTTCAGAGGATCCCGATGAATTTCTTTTTGAGTTTGATATATTATGCAAAAGTTATGATTACATTTCCAATGATCAAAAATTAAAGCTATTTCCAACAACATTGAAAGGAAATGCACTAAGATGGTTCATGAGTCTTGGAGGCCATGTAATCACAACATGGGATCAGATGAAATAGAAATTCCTGCATAAATACCAGGACTATTGCCGAACAAGAGAAAAAAGGGAAGAACTATTTAAGATGATACAGAAAGAGGATGAAAATCTAGAGGACTTTGTAGAAAGACTACAATATAATCTACAAAGATCCAGTCACCACAATGTAAGTAAGGATATTCTTAAAAAAATATTATCAAAAGGAGTAAGGGATGACTGTCTAGATATGATGAATATGCTTGGAAAAGGGGACATATCTAAAGAATCATACGATGAAATTGTTAACCTATGTAAAAGATGTTCAAGAGGAGCTTCAAGGAATAGATCAAATAGCAAGGATACCACATTCTCAAGAGTTCAAAAATCAGCCAGTGGGGGAGCAACAAGAGCCGAAATAGGTAATTTACTTGAAGGTTTTAAAAATGAAATGTTAAGCTCTTTTGCCTCACAAATTGATACCCTACAGATTCAAAATAAATAAGCCGAAGTAGAAGCAGCTCTGTCCATCTTTTGTTCTAAATGCAGAGACAAGCACCCACAAAGGGAATGCCCATTGGACAAAAAGCCAATCTGCACCATCTGTGATAAAGATCATGAAACTCAACAATGTCCTTCTTTACTAGGGATCAAGGCAGCATTACAACCAACTAATGAAGAAGATGAAGATGTCTATCTGTTGACATAGAGAAGGCAATGGCAACCGCGGGGATAAGGTATGAATCCTAACATGCCATTTACATCTTCTAATCATTGGAATAATTATCCTTCTTTTAATCAAATGAATTACCCTCCCTATAATCAAATGCAATACCTAAATCAAATGAATTACCCACCCATGCAACAAACTAACCCACCCTTTGTTGATCCGTCAATGTGGACTCCTTGGCCTCCACAACAACAACAAGCGTATCAAAACCAATGGAATCCAAATTGGAGAGGACAAGAACCCCCCTTCCCAAATCAATTACCTCAATCACAATTTCTGCAACCACTCTCCTTACCATCAGGTACCCCACCAAACAATCAAATAATGAGGCCCCAACTACCTGTACAACCTAACCCTAACCCCAATAATAAAGCTGTGCAG
>ML777967.1:1452765-1463681 GCA_009831015.1 Picea engelmannii
TGAAATTCTTCCCAGGCCTACACAAAACAAAACACAACCCGAAAACTCTGATTTGGAAAATTTAACCAAAGTTGTACAGAAATTGTCTAATCAAGTCGTAGATTTAAAAAGGTCAACCGAGGAAGCCTCTTCGAGTAAAGGACCCTACAAACATCCTTTCTGAAAGCCTTTTCAGACCAACCGACCTAACCCGAACCCTGAAGGCTTGAACTTAGAAAGTTTACAATACGCTCTTCAGACAATTCTAGGATCCCAAGATGACTTGATGCCTCCTAAAATTCCTCAAGAGGAAGTCGAGTAGGAAACAACCCAAGAAGAAGAGTCTTCTCCAAATATCTTCGGTCACCTCTCCGATAGTATCTTCCAAGCTAACTTTGAGACTGTGCACCCTTACAATACTAGGAGTAAGACCACAAAAAAACCTCCTGCCGATAACACTGCAACTTTACCTCCAAAGCCATCTAAATCAACAGAAATTAAACAAAGTAATGCTAGCCCTAAATTAGATTATGATGTTGTTGAAGATCTTAAGAAATTACGGGCTAACATTTCTATTTATGAGTTGTTGAAATTTCCATTTTTGTTACAGAAGATGTTGCAAAATATTTTAGACAATGGCAAGAATGGTAATTCAAATGGTAACAAGGTTTTACAAAGCAAAGTGCCGCAGAAGACTTCCACAAAAAGTAATCCGGATCCTCAAGATAAAGGAAGCCTTCCTGTACCAAATGTAAATAATGTAAATAACAATGTAAATGGTGTAAATAATTCAGATAAAGTAGTCTTAGAGAATGCGAGTAAGAAACCTCAAGCTAAAACTCTAAGTACTCGCAAGAATGTTCTTCCTTTTCTCTTAACTTTCGAAATATTCAACAAAAATGTGCATAACTGTATGGTTGACTCAGGAGCATCGTCAAATGTGATGCCTTGGTCAGTTTGCCAAAAGATTAATGCTGAAGTAGAACCATCTTCTTTGAAAATCATATAGCTTGATAGAACAAATGTCAAAGTTATAGGCGAACTGAAAAATGTATTGATTATATTATCGTCTAACCCTAAGGTTCATCAAGTTATCGATATAATTGTGGTGGATACTCCAGAAGTATATGGTATGTTTTTGAGTAGGGACTGGTTGGAGCAGCTGCATGGTTACTTCACAACGGACTGGTCTCACTTATGGCTTCAAGAAAACGGCAAGCCCAACAAGATCAGGGTGAATCGTGAGCATTACCTCAAGTTCACGGTGACAGACTTGAATGACCCAAATGAACCATATACCTCTCCGGCCGATTCACCTGAAATCAAAGGGATGGATACCTATTTCGGAAATTTCATGGCTGAATTTTCACCTATCAACAATTCACAACAACGATCCGAGATCAAAGCATATACGCAACCAATAGCTTCTATCCAACAGTCCTATGAGCCTGATGTGAATCAAATTTGGTCTTTATATTTTGACGGTTCCAAGTCTAAAGAAGGAGCTGGTGTAGGCTGCATCATTATTGATCTGGTAGGTAATAAAACATTATTGGCTTGTAGATTAGAATTTGAATGTACTAACAATGTTGCAGAATATGAGGCTTTATTACAAGGTCTCAGAAAATCCCTAGACATGCACATTCATAATCTAGTTGTATTCGGCGACTCAGAGATAGTGGTCAGACAGGTGAGAAATTTTATACATTGTCTTACCCCGCATCTCAAATGTTACCAGTCTGAGGTATGGAGTTTAATAAACCAATTTTCTGCTTTTAATATAAACTCCATTCCTAGATCAAATAATACTGAAGCGGATCTACTTGCTAATGTTGCCTCTAAACTTCTTCCTGCAGAAGGCTTATCTCCAAACGCATTCTCCGTGGAGTTATTGTTTCGACCATCTGTTCCAGACAATATCACAAACTGGAGAGTATTGACGATGATCAGTAGATCATCAACTTTCTGCACATGGAAGAGACTTTCCAAGGTGTTGTGATAGATGAACAAATGCATGATGACAATTTGCACGACTTTACAGTAATACCTAATCCAAAATCTCTTGAAAATCTATCGGACATGGTAAATTCTGTACCCAAATCTGTTGCTAGATTAGAAAAGTTTTATGATTTTGAAGACAAATTTAGAAAAACGGTCAATTGTAAAACGAACAGTTCCTCACTATCTTATGAAAAAGTCAATTTAGGAACTAATGAAAACCCTCATTGTATCAACTTAGGTTTGGGATGTTCTAAGAAAGAGAAAGTTGCTTTTGTTAAGTTATTTAAAGAATTTAAGGATGTTTTTGCTTGGAATTATGAAGATCTTAAAACAGCATATTATGAAGATCCTAATATTATACAGCATGTCATCCCAATGAAACCCCAAGCCTTGCCTTTCCAACAAAAGCTGAGGAAAATGCACCCTAAGTTAGAACCGACCGTACAAAAAGAATTGAATAAACTCCTAAGTGCTAAAATAATTTTTCCTGTTAGGCACACCCAATGGGTATCCAACCTCGTCTCGGTGCGGAAGAAAAATGGGGAAATTCAACTTTGTGTCGATTTCCGGAACCTCAACAAAGCGTCTGATAAAGATAATTATCCTGTCCCTCCTATGGAATAGATACTTCAACAAGTATCTGGTTCCAAGAGGCTATCCTTATTGGATGGTTTCTCTGGATACAACCAAGTTTTAATGTCTCCGTTAGACCAGTTAAAAACTACCTTTCGTACTCCGTGGGGCACTTATGCTTATCGCAAAATGCCCTTTGGATTGATTAATGCTGGTGCTACCTTTCAGAGAGCAATGGATATTTCTTTTAGAGGCTTGATCAATCACTCCGTAGTAGTCTACCTAGATGATGTGACCGTTTACTCTAAAAACAAAAATGATCATCTAGCTCACCTCTGAGCTGTTCTGCTACGATGTCATAAATACGGCATCTCTTTGAACCCCAAGAAGTCCATTTTCGCAGTAGAACACGGTAAACTACTAGGATTCATTGTGTCTAGTGATGGAATGATTATTGACCCCGAGAGGACCCAAGTCATTGCCAAACTCCCCCCACCTACTTCCAAGAAATCATGCAGTCCTTCCTAAGCCAGATCAATTTTGTGAGAAGATTTGTCCCCAGTTTCTCTGAAATGGTCAGGCCTCTCCAAAACTTGATAAAGAAGGACACCCAATATCACTGGGGACCCACTGAAAACCAAGCTTTTAATGATATAAAGAAGGCTATAATTGATGCTCCGTCTTTCATGAGCCCTGATTTCTCTCAAGACTTTACACTCTATACTTTTGCCTCTGATCGTTCCTATGCCGCAGTTCTAACTCAGAAGAATGCCGAGAACAACGAAGTACCCATCGCCTTTATGATATCTGCTTTCAAAGGTGCTGAACTTAACTACCCAGCAGTCGATCAGGAAGCCTACGCTATCTTCAAGGAAGTTAAGCATTTCCGGTCTTACCTTTTGACGTCAAGAACCAAGGTCATTGTCCCTTACCCTCCCGTTAGGAACTTGTTAGTGCAAAAGGAGTTAGGAGAGAAAAGAGCCAACTGGGTCACCTCCTTATAGGAGTATGACTTAGAAATCACTCCAGCCTAGATCGTGAGAGGCCAAGGGTTGTGTAAATTGGTAGTTGATTCAGAAACTGAACAACAAGAAGTTAGTGACATGTCGGACCTAGAACAATGCGATCAGAGTATGATTTGTTGTACACAAAACCTCGTAAGTCCTTGGTATGACGACATTAGACACTATCTTCAACATGGATCAGCACCCCGTCACCCTGACCCTGCCAAAAGAAGAGCTTTGAGACTAAAGTCCGCCTCCTTTCATCTAATTAATGGTATACTGTTTCGTCATAATTTTGATGGCGTACTGATGCGTTGTCTTGATAAGGACGAAGCAGAGAAAGTTTTGCTTGAGTTGCATGCAGGAGAAGCTGGTGGTCACTTCGGTGGCAATACCACTGCTCATAAAGTCATAAGAGCCTGTTATTATTGGCCAACACTTTTTAGAGATGCCCACGCCTTGTGCCGAAAATGTATTATTTGTCAGAAAGCGTCAGGGAGATTGCAAAAACCAGCCTTCCCCTTGCAACCCGTTACAGTCGATTCTCCTTTCTAGCAATGGGGCCTTGATATCATTGGTCCTATTAACCCTTCCTCCTCACAACAGCACAAATACATTGTGACAACCACTAATTACTTTACTCGATGGTCTGAAGCTGTCGCGCTAAGAACGGTTAACACAACTCAGGTGATCGCTTTTATGAACTCGCATATCATTACCCGTTTTGGCATCCCTGATGTTCTAGTCTTTGATAATGCTTCATACTTTTCCTCTCTTGAGATGAATGAATTCGCCTTAGAAAAAGGAATAAAGCTGAAGTATTCCGCTAGTTATTACCCCCAGGGCAACGGTCTAGCAGAGTCAACTAATAAGAACTTGATCAAGATTATCAAGAGAACCGTGGCCGAGAATCACAAGAACTGGCACAACGCACTACTGAATGCACTGTGGGTTGATAGGGTAACACCCAAAGCTGCTATAGGTAATTCCCCCTTTTTCCTCGTTTATGGCAGAGAAGCCATTTTTCCACCTCATATTCTTCTTCCTTCGCTCCAATTGTCACAAAAATTTCAAGAAGAAGAATATCCCCCTTTAGAAAGCTGCATTAATGCTCTGATGAAGTTAGAAGAGGTAAGAACCCAAGCCAAGCGTAAATTAGATCAACATCAACAACTAATTAAAAGCTGGTTCGATTCTAATTCTGCTTCTGATAGAAATTTTGAAGTTGGCGATCTTGTCTTAAGATGGGACAAACCACACGAAGGAAAGGGTGAACACACTAAATTTCAAAATCTGTGGCTTGGGCCATTTTTTATTGCTGAAAAGTTGGGTCCTAGTTTGTTTCGTTTGCAGAGTCTTGAAGGGCAGCTTGACACCTATCCGGTGAATGGCCAAGCTCTGAAAAGATACTTTGCCTGATTTTTACCTTTGTATATTATGTAAATATTTCCTTTTGTTTTTATTTTTGCTTTTGTTTTCATATTTTTCTAGTTTTGATTTGATTGATCAGTTTGGTGTGTTTTTGTGTGTTTTCAAAACATATGCATGCTTGTACACTGAGCCATTCAGACATAGACCATAGAAAAATCTCTTCGCTGAAATAACTTCTGGAAGATTGTACAGACATCAGTGATTTATATTTCTGAAACTGATATTGGAAAATGTTGTTTGAAAGAAGTTTGCTAATTTCAATCTCTAAGTGAAGTTTGTCATGGTTATATTTATCTTTTTATGTTGTCCCTTTTCCGTAAAGGAATGACTCAAAAAGGATGTCTCCCTGTCATAGTAAGTTGTTTTAGAAATAAAACATTTCTGGAGATGGATAAAGGACAGTATGAAAAAATTCTGATGAGGTCTGAAAAATATGAAAACATATCAAGATTTTTCAGCGTCACCCCGCTCAGCTATCTATAAAACAAAAACAAAATAAAAAATTGATAAGATCTATGGGAAGTCTTTGTAAACCCGTCGGGATACTGAACAGGTCCGCTGGCAGCGGGGCAATGCAATCATGGCGCCAAGACAACTTCACCGGGGTACTGAACAGGCCTGCTGGCAGCGAAGCAATGTCGGGTACATGAAAATCTGTGTAAAAAATTATAAGAAACCTCTTTTAAAAAGTCCTTTATTCTAATCTAGAGCTTCTTGACAGGATAAAGACGTCCGAGTGGGTTAAATGGCAACCCTGTCGAGGCTATGGATGCCTGCTGGCAGCAGTGGCCATGCCAACAGTATTGAAGATTCTATCATAAAAATCATGACTTGCTGATCTTTAAGACGGTTATTGGTTTGCATATTTTAAAACTTCTTTGGAAAAGATAGTTGATGATGATGTAGTACGATTTTTTTTTTGTTGTTTCAAGTCGAATTTTTCTTTGCTGTCCCGATCTGAATTCATTCCTTTTTACAGAGATAACTGCTTCACCCAGCGTGTCGCCATTGTTGGCAGCCAACTCAATTTTTTATTTTTCTCTAAAAAAGATGCCTACACCTATTGTCGCCTTAACGATAAATCATCATCGCATTGTGATACTAGACATTTGTTTTATTCTTGCGACAATTACAATTTGATTTCGATTTAGTTTTCACAACTGAAAGTGTGAAAACACCTCTCTCGTTGCTTTGACTGTCGTCATCTTTTATTGATTTGCTGAAAGACACTTGACCATTGGTTTATCACTTCACTGCAAAAGTTTCTTTCAAACTATACCCATTTACTTTAATTGCGCAACTTGATTTCTTTGATAAAGTATTGAAAATGTTAAGTTATGAGTTATGTTTGATGGTATAAGGATCATAATCGATTTTGGTTTTATATATGATATAATTCTTATTATTTTGAACTCTTAACTTATCGTTTTCATATGTTCATTGGTCACAATATTGTTACACTTTGATTTTGCTAAAAACACATTGGCATTATCATAAGTTTGGTTTCATATAAAATGGCAATAGTTTGAGTTTTGCAAAAGTGCTTTGATAAACCTTTGGATTTTCGATTTCATGGTTTGAACCCTTGCTCGATACATGGTTTTATGAGTTGGTATTACATTGATTGATCATAGTTTTAAACTATGCTTTGACATGATTGAATTACTATCAGTTTAAAACGTTTAATTAACACGACAGATCGTGGTTTAATGTTGGATATTGTGTTGGATTGAACTGTACACTTGGCGCATGAGTATAACGTATGGTGTTGGTTATGTTTCGATGACTAGCACGTTGAAATGATGACACACCTATTTGTTGGCCGATGCATAAGGTATAAAAGATTATGATCTCAACAACATTGTACTCAGTCATTAATACAATGCGTGGTGGTGGTAATCCCACCACCTTCACACGCATGCAGTTAATTTCGTTCTCTTCAGGCACTGAAGCTGTTAAACCCTATCGTTTTTTACTCTATGCATTGTTTCATTCAGCCCAAACCCCACCATGCATAGAGGCCATGGCTCCTGTCGTAAGGGCCGAGCCCAACGGGTGCCAAGCACTGTTAACATTCGATGGTGCGTATAACGACCTGGAAGAATTCGGATGAATCACTTTCATAAGGAAGTTTGATGGTTATAACTTCGCTATGGCTCGGCAATTTTCTTTGTCGTTTGATGGCTGCCGAGCCAAAGTTGGAGATGTCCAGCCTGAAATCACTGAACAATTTCTCAGCTCGGCAACCAGCCTTCCTATCTCGGGACAAAAATGGTCAAAAAGTTGCAAGGTAGATGATGTCCCTTGGACATTACTGTTCCAATCTCGCACAGTGCGCTCTTGCGACAGAGGTTTTCCTGCAAGGATGTTGAAACCCCCGCTGGCATGATCTCCTCATGGTAATTAAGCAATTTATTACTTGCGAGGGCAGGTAGGGTTTGTCTTTCTGTTTCACCTTCGTTTATTGATGGTTTTTATGGGTTTCGAACTAAGTATGCCTTACTATCTGCACCGAAGTTTATTCAAAATGGCTAAACGATACAAGTGTAGCCAGGCTGATACTAGCCTCTTCCGTGTGGGGTTGATTAAAATAATGTTGATTTACGAATTGGGGTTACGTCGTCATTCTTGGCATGACTTTCTCAGCCATAATGGCTTTGAAGAGTCTAACCCTCCGCAGGTGGATAATCCCATGGTGACCGAGGGAAGACCTACCCCTGTGCCTTTTAATGTTTTACTACCCAAACCTAAGCCTGAGTCACCTACAAATTCACCTATGACTGTGACTAAACAGACCGAAGTTGCTAAGCCTGCAACCAAAAATCCTAAACCCAAGATTGGTGTTAATTCGAAAGGAAAGAAAAATGCAAGGTTGATCTCTCGCATGGTGAGGAATAAACCCAAGCCCCCTGCCAAGCCAGAGCCTATCGTGGTCAGCGAAGACTCTGACTCAGACATTGAACGTTTTCTTGCTGAAGAGTTACCTTACTCAGAGGGCCTGTGTGGCAATCCTCCTTATGATTTTGCCAAAAACTTACCTCCTTGTCTACGGGATAACCCTGACTTCCCTGGTCTTGAAGCACCTCGTGAAACCCTTGGTGAATCATCGAAACCCTCAAATGCTCAACCTGTTTCTGCACCTTGCGATCAATGTGGGTCATGGGTGGAAAGATACTACTTGGCTGTACCTAAATTGCAATCCAAAATCCATGATTTGGAAAACCAAGTGGCAAATCTCACTGCTCAGAATGCAAAGGTGCAACCCTCCGACAAGAAACAACGAACCACTGGCTCAATCCTATTCAAAAATGTCGAGTCTGCTACTGCAATTGTCAATTCAAAATTGACATAAGCAACTGTAATGGTATAACTTTCAATCTTTTATATGGCATGATCATAAGCTCTGTATACATTGTTGACTTGCTCTGTCATGAATTTGTTGTTTATCAGTTTCGATTATTGATTTTTGGATTGGTTGTGATTAGATTTAGTTTGATTGATCATAATTTGATTTGAATATTCTGTTATTTGATATCTTTTCTATTGTTGAAATACAAACGATATCTCTGTTCGATTTGGCTATATCTTGTGCGATATGACGGGCAAATTGGTTGGCTATGCTGATTATATTTGCTATGTTAAAACCAATTCGTATATCATTTGTTGCATAATCAAATTTTGAATGGATAACGATAGTAGCTGTTACGATGTGAACTATATTTCGATGGTAACAAATGGATTATTCGATTGAGATTACAGGGATGGATTGATCGTATCAAGTCTTACGATTTGTGTCTATAATTAAATTCAGTTAGATGCCTGGTTTGTTGAATCTGTCTGTCGACTATAAGGTGATCAAACATGAAGATTGTTGAGTCGATATTTGTGGAGATGATTTCATCCTATTACATTGGAAGCAATTCATACATCGTGGTTTTAATTGAATGATATCAATCTACTGTTGTGATTATAATTAGTCAATTACAGTTACGATTATACTTGTGAACTGTTTGAAACTCAGCAAACGAAATCTATGACTGGATTCTATGGATACAGTGATGCATGAAATCGTAATGGCTTTCTATATTGGTAATGATATGAATCCTATGCTAATCAATAATGATGGTTTGTATCTCATACGATTTGGTTTATCATTGATTGCATGTATGGAACAGTCTTGTTAAGATGTGATACGATTTTATGTCGATTGGGAAAACAGAGTATCTCTACTCTGTCCCGATTGTATTCTGTTCGATTTGGTTTGATTTAATCATTAGTAATTTGTTGATTATTACAAGATGATTGGATTCGATTTGATTTGATTTGATATCTGGTCATGCTTACTATTCTAAACCAGCTACAAAATCAGAAGATTCTGTAGCTAAGTCTATAGAATCATTTTTATTATTGTTTTCTTAATAAAACACTCCTCTAACTTAATATTTATGTCTATTACAGGCAAATTCGAATTGGCCATGGATGTGAGGAGCAGTTGGAAGATATCTTAAGGATTTCTCTTGCATTTTTAGTTACTTAGTTTAAGGGATTTTGGGATTATTCCCAGATTGTGTAAAACTATTTGCTATTATTCACAAGGATGTTTTACCTTGTGAGAAACCTATATAAACCTATGATTTTTGTAATAAGGTTCATCCTCAGTCGTGGGAGAACCAGGATATGTAATTCTGATACAAAATGGAGCAGAATTGGTGTTTTGTCATAGCTTTTGCTTTTCAATATATCAACACTTTGTTCCTGGTTTAGTATATCATCTTGTTTATGGTTTAGTATTACTTTTCTATCTAAATCAAATGCAATTGATATAATTTCTTTACTGTTATACATATCTTGTTGCTTCCAAGTAGATAAAGGACATAACAGTTGTTGATTCATTTTATGAATGATAGCTTTGTCTTCTTCATAGATCGAATCATAACATATAAGTTTGTTGCATAATAGGTTCCCCTTATTGCAGAGATTTATCATCAGAAAACTGTTATGATTTATTTTATGTCTTGTTTGTCCTGTAACAACACTTCAAGAAGCAGTGCAGCTGATCCTTTGCGAGAAGCTTAAGGACTAATTGGTGTGAATTTCTTCCTCCAACCAGCTTAAGAAGTCATCTTACACAGGGCAGACTTGGAGCGTTTCCAGGTTAATTAGTTAGGTGTTTATTGCTTTGATTAATTAGTATAGTATAAATGATAGTTTAGTTAGATTTATATTACATTTTTTAATTTCAGTAAACATTTTAGATCATTTAATTTCAGTAGTTTTTATTTCCTTTTCATAAAACAAAAAGATTAAAAAGAGATCCTTGGATGTCTTAGGGCAGTGAATAGTTGAGTTTCACAGGTTTTATTCAAATCTGTAGGTTGTTTATAATGTACATTTGTGAATAAGGAATATCATAGCTGATAATTAGGCAGTTTATTTGAGTTATTATAATCAATATTAATACCTTGTATATATAATAGTTAGTAATAGTGTAGTTAATTTAGTTTGTTTTTTTAGTTTCTAGTTTCCTTTATTAGTTTAGTTCTTTTTCTTTGTTTTATTAGTTTCTAGTTTCCTCTTTAGATTTATTAGCTCAGATCACTTCTCTTTGGTTTTAATACGAGACCTTAGAGCGGCCAATGGAGCCGTTAAACTCGTCAGGGTGGTCCATTCCAAATGGCTTGGTTTATTTAGACAACCCCAGACCGGTTCCACTCTCTCAGTTGACGGACGGTCATTTTCGCCTGTCAACACACGGCCACTGTAGAACTATTATGGACAGGCACTATATTTTGTTTGAAGCACGAATCAAAAGGTAAAGATGAGGTATGTAAATTTTATATGTAAATACAATTGAGCTATAGTTAATGAGAATATCCCAACTCATAATTACTACTCATGTAAAATCATTATTTCAGCCGTACTTGAAGG
>ML777967.1:1463704-1478897 GCA_009831015.1 Picea engelmannii
ATCGAAATCTTATACCATCATTTCACACGAACCAACCACCGTCATTCTCTTTTTACCACCATTTGCATGCCTTCACCCGAAAAACTCTCTCTGCACAGAAGCGGTTACTCGACTCTCTGTTAGTGAATTTTAATGAGTGGTTAGCTATGGGAGGCCCTGTTATACAGCACGAACCTGCCACGATAGCCCTGTTAGAACTATATCCAGAAGTCTATCAAATTTTTCTGCAGGCAGGATGGCTGGGTTATTTTTAGAGGCTCCAGGGATTTGATCAACAACGGGTTCTTCAATTCGCTTGAAATCTTCAGGAAGATCATTCCATTGTTCAAGGGGTTTGGATTCCAGTTACAGAGGAGGATATAGCACGGGTTTCAGGTCTCCCTACCAATGGAATTCACTGGTTTAGCTGCAAGCATATCATTCTTAATGCCCAGTAGGATTTCCTCTTACCAGGGGAACAAATTGAACCTAAAGGCTGGGATGTCCGACTTAGCTCGTTGCTGCCTCCATGGCTGAAAGTTGCAAAGTTTTTCAAGCACTACCTTACCTGTGAAGACCGATACCAGGTAGTCTACCCGTATGATTTTGTCCTGTTGTCTCATTTATGGCATGCTAGATTGGTAAACATTCATTATTATCTGCGCGGATGTCTTAAAAATATGTCGCACTACTGTAAAAAGGCTAAAAATCCTTCCCTTTCCCTCACCCATCATCGTCTCACTCAACTTCTTATCCAAAAGGGTTTTGCCCAACAAAACCCTCCACTAAACAACCCACCCATAGACCCCCAAGAAGTTGTTGAAATTCCTGAAAATCTTCAGGAACAACAACCACAAACCATCCAGACCCTCCAGAAGTACCTAACAGTCCCACACCTACAGACCCAATCAATCCAATTAACCCCCCTACCATACCAAGCCCCCCCCACATTTTACCAGATTCATCCACTCCTACCGTTCATATCCTTAGCGATGATTATGAACCAAACAATTCTCCCTGTCCCATCATTGAGGAAAAGCCCCCATGAAAACGAAAGCAAATTCCTTTCTTTCCCCTCTTTTTACAAAGAAAATGAACAAGGGCCTCAACAAGGGCAGCCACTACTACCACTGCCCTAAGTCCCCAACCCATCCAGTTAAAACCCCGTGCACCTCCAACCTCCCAAATGCTGGAATCTTTACCTATTCCACCCACAGGCACTGAAACACAAGAACCAGAGGCCCAATGTGTTGTGACATCATCTGTTTCAAATCAAGTAACTGAAACATAAGAACCAACTACTCATCAAGTACATGAAACACAAGAACCAACTACTCATTTCGTAGCTGAAACACAAGAACTAGCTACTCATTTCGTAACTGAAACACAAGAACTAGCTACTCATCTAGTAGCTGAAACACAAGAACCAACTACCCATTTAGTAGCTGAAACACAAGAACCAGCTACCCATTTAGTAGCTGAAACACAAGAACTAACTACTCATTCAGTAGCTGAAACACAAGAACCAGCTATAGCTGTCACACAAGAACCAGCTATAGCTGAAACACAAGAACTAGCTACTGATATTGTTACCGAGACACATGAATCAGATGCCCAGGGTGCTGCAGTATTACTTTCTTTACATCAAGAAGATGAAACACAAGAATCAGCTACCGATCCTGTAGTTGCTCCAAAAAAACCAGCTAGTGCAGCTGTGACTGCTACACAAGAACCAGTCACCCCTCAACCAGAACCAACAATGGCCTCTATCTTACAAGAAAATGAGTTCCTAAGGTCTGAACTAGAATCCTACAAGCAAGAGCTAGCCATGGAAAAGGAAGCCTATGAGAAGGAACTTAAATTGTACACCCTAGCTCGCATAGTGACCATGACAGAGGAAAATACAACAGAGAATCCGTGTAGAGAGTATATGTGCAGTCAATGTGGGGACATCTACTATCAAGCAGGCTACAAAGTAATTCAAATTCCAATGCCATGAGCTTCCCCTGCACCTACGACTTTTGTAGTCAAAGAAGAATGCCCTACTGTTACACAAGAACCAGCAGGACCTTCCAAAATTAAAACTGAACCTTGGCCTACAACAGTTGTCAAATCTGAAGCCCCTGTTTTTGTTAATAAAGTTGTACAAACATTGCCTATTGATGAATCTGCCCCTCCTAGCCAGATCAGTACCCACACCTTTATGGAGCAAGCCACTCAGACCCTACCTCAGCCTACCACATGCAATGCTGAAACACAAACTCAACCATGGGATGAGCAGGCAATAGTAGACAAATGGAAAAAAGAGTCTACTGTTACACATGCCAAAAGCCTACAGGAACATAGACTAATCTCGCTAAATCATATCTACTCAAATTGGGAAACTTTGGAGCAAACATGTCAGGAATCCCGTGCCCATAAGAAACAGAATAAAGAGCTAAAAGGCAGATTGCTCCTGATATTTGACTTGGCACAAAAGTTGTTGGTTGCAAGGAAACCATCTTGCAATTACTCTATGTTCCTCATGGAATGACTTACATTGTTTCAGATTAAATCAATCAAAGAAGGCAGACCCCATGCAGTGTTAAATCCAACAGATTTTGTTAAGACCTTTGCAGAAGCCTCTGCTATGGATCAGCACCTCCTCTGTGAGGTATATTTTCATAATGAGGCCCTCCCTGAGAACCAACAGCTTAGCCTTAACCCTCTTGTCGGTGACATCTAGATTCGGGCACTCACCTCCTTCCTTAACAATCAGATTATATGGTAGGATGACTTCCTAGCTGCCAAGCATAACGAGGATAACTGCCTTCTCTGGATACAACCAGAACCACAAAATGTTGCCACCTTTGTTACAGAATATTATCATTTTTTGAAGAAACCAGGGATGACTCAACACATTCATCAACTATAGACAACAGTGCTTCAGGATTGTCAATAGTTCATTAAATCCATAGAGATTGCTGCCCTACAAGCAAATAAAATGTTTGGCAACAATCTACTGGGAAAAGACAGGAATACAATCCCTTTAGCCCCACTAATCTTGAAATAGCAATTTCCAGAGTACCTAGCTACATCAAGTGTGTTCATCAATGTGCTGAAAGATGGATAGGTTATTAGTTTCATTTTCCTATCCTGTGGATGCCAGCAGAGAAATAAGAAGTTCATTATAAGTTGCCCAAGAAGGCCGAAACAACAACTTGGCAAAGGCTACAACGTGTTCAAGGATTCAGAGCTCCAACAGACAGCACTTTCCACAGCTACTGCCTAAGTAACTTGCATGCTCAGAGTCGGTATCCAAATTCTGATTCAGATTGAAGTTGCCTGAGGACATGCAACATTTTAAGTTTGTGGGGATGTTAGGACCCTACAATGTACCTTTTTGCTCACACTTTTTTCTACCATTACATCATTTTTCCACTCACATTTAAACTTATATTATCACCTTACCCTACCTCTCCAAAGGTATACAACGTCTCTTCTCTTTACTATATGTTTAATTTGTTTTGCATATAATTTTACATTACTCTCGTACTTAACCGTTGATCAGAAATATATAAGTGCTGAAACAGTTTGAACTACAGATTAGCATTGAGGCCTGTTGCTGAAACAGTCAAAGCACACAAACCCTATGTCTGAAACAGTCTGTGGTCTACGATACTAAAACATCAACTCACACAGAAGAAGTTGTTACACTCTTTGTGGTCTACGATGCTGAAACAACAACTCACACAAGAAGAAGCTGCTACACTCTTCGTGGTCTACAATGCTAAAACAACAACTCACATAGGAAGAAGTTGCTACACTCTCCATGGTCTACGATGTTGAAACAACAACTTACACAAAATTTGTTACACTCTCCATGGTCTACGATGTTGAAACAACAATGAAGCTGTTACATTGACCACAACAACCGCACCTTGAGCCAGAATTAACCACCGCTGTTGCGTGAGACCACATTGCTGAAACAGTCAGAATGCAAATCCCGTTGCTGAAACAACCCACGATTTGCGATGCTGAAACAACATACAACAATAGTAACAAGAATATAAATAAGGAAGTTGTTATTCCAGCCGCAACAACAACCCTCACTCAGCACCTTTTCAACTATTGTAATAGCATTCTGTTATGGGAGACTAGGATATCCTATTCCAGTATAGAGAGTCGATCTGACTAAGAATAAGACTCAGATGTACACAAGTAATTGGATGATCAAATTGTATCAAGGGGATTCTCCTCTTTAAATAAGAGGAAATCATCATTAGAGAGGACCTTCTTTTTAGCTAAGAAAGGATTTACAGAGAAGGACGTGTTTTACTTCAGATTGTAATATGATACAGTTGACAAATGAATAAAAGATTGTTCTGAGCATTTCTCTCTAGTTCCTTTCGTTTCAGCGAAATCTTGTGAGAAGGGAGGGCCCACCTTCTTCACAAGATTCATCCATTAGCTTTGTAGTGTGTTAAGTGTTATTTCTGTTCATGCTTTGATTAAATTCTGTTTTGCTGAAACACTACTTTACTGAACTCTATCTTGCTGAAACTCTGCTTTACTGATTGTTACAATGTTTTCATATGATTCATGTTTGGGTAACCGTTAATCATTCTAGTTAGCAATTCTATTTGGTGAATTTATGAAAGCATGTTAATCAGGGACAGGTGTTGAAGATTCCTGCTTGGGGAATAGGGTCTTGTTCTCTGTTAAGAGATAGTTAGCCTTCAGTGTGTGTCAATCATTTCAATCAGTAATGAGTTCATAAAAGTGTGATGATCAGAAACAGGTGCTGAAGATTCCTGCTTGGGGAATAAGGTCATGTTCTCTGTTAAGAAATAGCTAGCCTTCAGTATGTGTCAATCATTTCAATTAGTAAATATTTCATGAAAGTGTGATGATTAGAAACAGGTGTTGAAGATTCCTGCTTGCGGAATAGGGTCATGTTCTCTGTTACAGAATAGCTAGTCTTTCCTTTTGCAGTATCATGAAAATATTTCTTTCTTAAGTTGTTATTTCTTAATGTAATCCAGGATTCTTTGGACAATTATTTCTTTAAACATTGAACTCTACAATAGGTAGATTGCTTTCCTGTAATTCAAGTTAGAACTTCAGTTTGTTCAAGGCAAGGTGTGATTAATATATTTTTACTACAACTCTAGGTTGCTTTTGAGATTGAGCATATATAGTGTGTGATTACCTTTGAAATAAACAGACTTCCCTGAGTTGACAATTTATGTAGCACTTGATTGTTTATTTAAATAAGCAATTATAGTGACCAACAGTTAGTTCGCAAGAATAGACCAACTCAAGTGACTGGATTCGTGGTATACCCCGTAGGGAAGTGCGCAAAAGGATTTCAGATGAACTGAGCACAATACCTTGTCAATCAACTAGAGATTGATTGTTGAGAAGCAAAAGACCAAGGATATGACTTCCACTTTTGTTGGTTGCTCATATTGATTTATTTCATTGCATGGGAGCTACTAGAAGGCGTCATTTTTCTAGATATAGAACCCTTTGAACCACTAGTTGAGAAATTTTGTACATTGTGGTATTCTAGCGACATGACCAAATAGTGGCAGTGAAATGAAGTCTTCCACACCTACTACAACCAGCTGAAGGTCACAATCCAGGCTACACCTTGCATCACCCTGAACACACATTTCAGGTTTAGACCCTTGATGAAGTTCAGTGCGGACCGCCACTTCAACTACATTACAGCAAGGTGTAGCCTGGATTGTGACCTTACCGCCACTTCAACTACATTACAGCATGCGCTGATGAGCATAGAAAATGTTAGCACTCGGTAAATTTCCTAGAGGTTGAAAAAGAAGAAATCTACAAAGGTAACTTTATCCAACCGCTTTTAAAGCTGGGATCTAGCCCTTCCAGCTTCATAGAGGGATCTCTCTATATTATTTATCTATGTTTCCAAATTAAGATATTAGGCTAGGTAATGAGATAGGTAGGTTTTGTTGTCAAAGTGTTTTGAATTGGTTGAGACAGTCTACACTTCCATTGGGCTATGGGGTCTGTGTTTAATTAAATATGAAAAACAACCAGAAACTAGAAAAGAATACTTTCACAGGGTGAGGTAATATACTCATTGGATCTTTTAGTAGCTTAGATGATGGATAGAAGAAAAGATGAGAAAGATAAATTCAACTAAGGAGCAGTTAAGAATTCCTTAATCAAAACATCAGAAGATAAACATGAAAATATTTTAGAGTCGGAAACAAGGTATCAAAGATAAATCCTGCAACATACGCTACTCTTAAAGATTAGTTTCAAAAAACAATATGATCACAAAGCAAGAAAAACATTCAACTTAGAGAATAAACATCACTAGTGAATACACGCAAGAATCCTATAAAAGTGCCTCCTTTTTATTAATGGTAGATCTCTTCAAAAATAGTACAGTCTGATAGCCTCAGGGTGTGATGATCAACAACCACTCAATACCTTGAAAGGTGAAGTATTTATAATTCAAACTACAAACGTTCCTGTCGTAACTGATCAGGATGTGCTAATTCTATTTTTAGCCTAACTAATTTAACTAATCAAAACTCTTTGATGACTTGGTGCAACTGCACGCGGAATTTCTGGGTAGACTGTTGATGAGGCCTTCGCATGACCTCATCTGACTGGACAGGTAACTGGACCTGGACAGCTCATCTGCTAATCGAGCAGATCGTAGAGTTCCTCCCATATGAGATTACTCGGCACAATGACTTTGAGCAGTCTCCGATACACTTCGTCCATTTCTGTATACTTAGCGAATGTGGGCTTAGTGAGGAATATGTATCGAATCTCGTGTTGGATACTAATATCCAACTGAAGGGAATCTAGAAATGATTTGCCAGTGATGCTCCCTTGTATGCCAGCAAACTTTGAACTGTCCTTAGACACTTCAGCCAATCTCTTCTTGTAATCTGGAAGTGTCATCAGTTTATCATTAATAACCTTCAGACCAGGTAGGCCTTTCTTTTGGAGAGCATCAATCTTATTGAAGAACTTTTGGACCGCCTGGTCCATGACCTAAACCTTCTCTTCGAGCTGTAGCATTAATCCTCTCTTGGTCAAAACCCTTTTAACCTCAAGGATGGTCTCTGTTCTGTCTTCTATCTTCAGCTCTTCTAGCTCTTCTCTGGTCTTGGAATTTAGGAATTTGATGATATCGTTTTCCTGAGTTGGTCTATCTCCCAATTCTACTCTGATTTTATCAATGGCCTGTTTACTCCTCTGGACCAACTCATTCTGTTCAAACATAATTTGGATCATGGGCCATATTTCATTTATGGACTTTGTGATGTTTGTCCATACATTCTCTTTGACCTCAGCCAACGTCTTTCCTGCCACTGTTTTCTTTTGGAGCTGTTGTAATTCCTTCTTGAGCTGCTCAGTTACTTGCTTCTCTTTGGAGAGACAGGTCTGGAAAGAATTCTTAAGTTCCTGGAGGTTCTCAACTTCCTTCTTAAGCCTGTTGATTTCAGTCTCTTGCAGGTTCATCTTTTCCATGGATTTGGCGAGGTCGGTTGTTCCCTCTTGTGGTGTTACTGTTGTGGCAGATGGAATTGTTGTTACTGCTACTGTGCTTGTTCCTGAAATCAGAATGGCGCTCAATGGAATGAATTCCATTGGCTTCATCTGTTCCTTTTCTTTCAATAATATCTCCATCTCAGCTTCCATTTATTTAAGCTGGGCGTTCTGCTCCATGAGCAGCTTTAGCATTTCGTCCTTCTCGCCCTCCTTCTCTGCTATCTCCTTCGTCTGTGAGTCCTCAGTGGGAGGGAGCTTCAGTTGTTTCCTCAAGGAGGCGATGTCTGCATTCTTTTTCTTTATCATCTCCTCTGCAGCTTTGACGTTTGATGGATCATAGCCGATCTTGATGACCAGCTCCTCCAAAGTCTTGATTCTACTATCCTTTGCAAAGGATGATATCTTATCCAGTTTGAGATGTGTCTGAGCATTGTTCAGTGATACTTGAAATTTTGCTGCAGAGGTGGAAGCATGTGCCAATGTATGGAAAACCATCTCCCCCAACTGCTTATGCAGATCCATCTGATCTGTTGGGTGCACGTCCTTCGTTTGGAATTCGAAGGTGTCTCTCTTGTAATTTGTAATCACTTTGGGGTCTGGTACCTGCGCCTGGAGGAAGGCCATGTGCATCCTGCCATTTTCTGTGTCAAATGCAGACAACAGCCTATGTTGCACCGTCGACGTCTGCTTTCGAAACTGAGCATAAGTACTGCTGGTGAGGGTCTGGTTCTTTTTCTTAATCATCTCGTACTTCTCAAAAACGCTCAACTTGGGCCCAGTCTTGCCTGGCTGAGTGTCCGATGGGGATTCTGTGGATTTCTTCGGTACTGATGGGGTGATTTCTTTATGAATGATCATCCCGAAGGGTGGAATCATAGACTTAATCATTGTGGGAGGTGGAACCTCTTTTTCTCCAGTTGGACCCGGAACTGAGACTGTCTTGGGCCTTTTAGTGTGCAATTGAAATTCTTCAGAAGATACCTCCGTGACAGGTGGAGATGAATCCTATCGAGGCCTCTTTTCTTTAGAGACCTGAGGTGTAGTAGTTGGTGGTACAGTGGTCGGGGTAACCTGCTGTTCCACTTCGATCAAAGTGTCAGGCACCCACACTATCTGATTGGCAAATTTTTCAATCTCGGGCTTGGACTCATGAACATACGAGATGTTTTTATTTTTCACCTGCATGTCTGAAATGATCCCGCATGGATCATAGTGCCATGTGAAACTCATAAATAATTTCAAGTCTTTCAACATTCTGTCTGCCTCTTCTCTGGCGCCTCAACTGCTGCAGATGAAAGAGTCAATCTACCCCTTGATTCGAAGTTGTTGTTTTTTCTTCAAAGACACGAAATGAATATCATCTGAATTCATGATATGCCTTATGTATTCTAACGCAAAGATTCTTACCGGCACATACTTGGGCAGCTTGTAGGGTGCCAACTCGCACCCGAAAAATCTGATCTCGGAGTGGTTTTGATACAGGTACCAATCCCTGGTCTTTGCGTTGTCCGAGAGATGCAGAATTCTCTTGACTTCGTCGTTATTCGTGGCTCGGGCCTACCACTCAACATGCTTACCACAGGGTGGTAGAAAAGATTAATGAATGCCTTGAAGCTATACTCTGTGGAGTTGTGCTTCAACAAAGATGTCCATGCTGTGACTAGCTGAGGCCTTCCATCTGCGTCCATTTTCTGCATAGAAAAACTGAATTTATCTGCTTGATAGAAAACAAACATGTAGGCCAATATAGACGAATATCTGAACATGCCTTCAGTGCCGAAATTCACGAACTGTTCGTGAATATTGTCGACCAAGAAGGTGCTGAAATCGAACTGTGTGGTGGGTTTTTCATCAGTGGAGAAAATGGATAAAAAACCCAGAATGGGCTCATCTACCCACTGGTCGGAATAGTACCCTAACAGAGCACAAAGGGAGGAAATAACCTGGTTTCCCTTGGTGGAGAACATGGATCACGGGTAAGGGGGATTAGTGGAAGGGAATTGAGCGGAGGTGGGAAGGAACAGATCGAATATTTGAGCTCTCTGGGGAAATGTCATCTTCTGATACAACTCTGTAAGGATTTCTAGGTTGAAAGGAGCCACAGAATCTGCATGGGGAATTTGCATCATTTGGTCTATGTCTTCGGGAGTGATGAGGAACAGGGTGTCTCCGGATGAGGATATGACGGCTCTCTGTTCAGGAATATAGTGAGCTTGGCATTTAAGCGTGAACTCGGGAAAATGGTGGATCTGGGGAAAAAGGTACAGGGGTAAATTGGACTCCCAGAGTCCAATTTCATCGCTCTGATCCAGGAAAACCTCCCGGAGCCATGACTGGAGGTCTGAAAAATCGAAGTCACACTTGGTATCATCAATCAATCTGTCTTTTTCGACCAATGGGATTTTGTCCAGGTCGACAGGAGGCGGGTGAAAAGGATTCTCCTCTCCTTCTGCTTATCGTGGCTTTGGCGCCATCTCTGCAATAGTACCTGCAATAAACACAAAGTTAGTGGGGTCGACTGACTGTGGATGAAGGTGATGGGAAAGAAATGGAGGCGTAAGAGGTAAATCTTCTGGTGCGATGGATGAATAGAGAATGAAGGGGGAAAATGGTAGTTTTATTAAAAAATGGAGTCGATTAGGCGCGGGAGACAGGTCAACAGGATAACGGGTATGTTATCCAGTAATAAATGGACAACAGGCCACATGGGGGTGATATGGTAGGTGACAGTGGCCAAAACATATGGACGGGTGACGTGGCTGCTAGGGATTGGAGGTGAAAGTCGCGATAAGGGGCTGGTCATGAGTGAAAAGGGGTAGGGGACTAACAGCAGTTATGGGATGGGACAAAACTCGGGAGCAAGTGGAACAAGTGGAGGATGATGTCCATGAGTGACGGGGTTGTCAGATAGCAGATGGGGATGGGACTTCAGGACCAATAGGTTGATGCCATGTATGACCAGGGGCCCGCCAGAGGAGAATAACAATTCTGGGACCCCCCCCTTTGGTTAAAAGAAGAACAACAGGGGGGGTCTGAAATCCAGTTAGGACCATTGATCTACGTGCCCGTTTCCTGGCCACAGATCTTAGCGCGTCATTTATCACTCATTCCAGACCCCCCCCCCTCGGTTAAAGGCAGAACTGATGGGGGGGTCCGGAATCCAATCTGGACCGTTGATTTAAGTGCTCGTCCCTAGGCCGTCCAGATGTGCGCCGATCTTATTTCTGATTCCGGACCCCCCCCCCCGGTTAAAATCATAACGATAGGGGGGGTCCAGAAAACTTTGTGAGATGTAGATCTAAGCACCACGATATAGACCGTCAAAATGTGCAAGGAGCATAATCTTGGAGCGGTGAACACATGCGCTGGGAGGAAAACTTAGGATAAAAAAAATTTATGGGTTTTTTCCTCAACTTTTCAAAGAGACACCACCATGGGGCTTCGACCAACTATCTTTTAAGCACTTGGAACATGGTGCAATCTTGAAATCAAGATGGTTTTACTGGAATGAAACAATAAAGCAACTAACCTATGTGCTAACCTAGTTTCCTATGACAATTAACCCATATTAAACTGTTGGGTTAAGAAATTACTCTACCCTAGGGCTATCTGACCAGGATTAGACAGTCTGGACAGATTTATTCACTAATCTAACCTAGACACTTTGGCTAAGTTTAAACTGTTTAGCCAAATCATTCACTACCCTATCAATATCAAAATTCAAAAAGAACTTGGCCATGCTTGAAAGGTATGGCTAAGTCACTATTATTGCATGGGGCTTTTATTCCAATTCGTTTATGCCCTTTTTTTTCTTTTTTCTTTTTTCTTTTTCTTTCTTTTCTTTTTCTTTTTCTTTTTTCTTTTTCTTTTCTTTTTTCTTTTTCTTTTCAAATTATTTGCAGAATGAAAAATCATTTGCCAGCAAAAATGCTAGAGACAGATAATATCCCAGTCACCAGTTGATTCCCATAATTTATGGGGTGATAACAGACAACAACTCTAGTCATACTACAAGTTGACAGAAGATGACTTGGAGGAAATCGCCAAGGACTGGTCAGTAGACCTCCTTGTTTCAACAGACCTTGCAAAGATGTCTGATGTGGATAGCCCTGATACTATGCCGAACACACCTTGCACAAGAAAAATGATGAAGTGCATGATGTCCATAGTACATCGATGAAGATAGCTTCGACCTCACCTGAGCAGGGAGATGAAGGTGGAGACTTAGGTGGCACAAAAGTTGAGCAGAACAAAGGTGAAGTCACTCCACCTAGAGAGGAAGAGGATTCATCTAAGAAAAGGAATTTTACTCCACCAAATCCTTCATCCTGGAATAAATCCAAAGCCCAGAGGACTACGTTCAAGACTACACTCACTTAAGACGACTTCGACTTCTTAGTGGCTGCGTTGAATGATGCTTCATTGGAGATAACAGAAAAACAAGAAGCGAAGCAGGAGGAGGTCTTCAACCAGATCAAGGGAGAACTTTGAGAGGTGCAACAGTCACTATATATCATCCACACAGCTTCTCTTGCACCCTCAACAAGTCGAACTAAAGAACCAGGAGACGAGCCAAACCAGTTGCATCATATCGCTAGTAGAATTGAAGCTCGCCTTCGACGAGTTAAGGAAGAGACATCACAAGCTACCCAAGATTTGGCATAGACACAAAAGGATATGCTGGAACAACACAGTAATGAAGAACAAGAAAAACTAGCTCTTCAAGAGAAGTGGGAAGAAGAGAAAGCAGTGTTATAGAAAGGCAGCAAATAGTTGCTCGCAGAGAAACTCAAAGTACAGGAATGGGTTCACAAATAACTTCACTCTGTGACAGCCATTGAAGTCTAGATACAAGGAAAAGTTCCCCAACAGGTGGCACAACTGGAAGGAGTGATCCAGCAACTTCAGCAACGCATCGCTGATCTCGAACCTCACACTGTGCCTGAGACACCTCAAGAGATCATAGATCTAAGGGAGGCCACTGCTCGAAGCACAAATGATCGACTGAGAGCCTTTGCCTTAGAATACATGCAACTAAGCTCCAGAAGTGCCCAGACATATGAAAACCTCATAGAAGATCCATAATTATAGGTGTTAGAGTCACAGCTCCAACACGCATAGCAACATGCAGACACATTACAAGCACAGTTAAAGGCCTTATCACTAGTTGAAAGATTGAAGAGGTTCCCAGAGCAATGTACAACCCAGAAACAAGTTTGCACACTTCAAAATAAAGTAATGGAAGTCTCTCAATGACTTCAACCAATGCAAGAAAAGGCATGTCAA
This sequence comes from Picea engelmannii, assembly GCA_009831015.1. Classification (NCBI taxonomy): domain Eukaryota; kingdom Viridiplantae; phylum Streptophyta; class Pinopsida; order Pinales; family Pinaceae; genus Picea; species Picea engelmannii. The sequence continues at coordinate 1,476,503 of ML777967.1, forward strand.
CTGGTCACAGAATTTGAAAGCTAAGGAGTAGAACTTGAACAAGTTGTGAGTATGGCAGAACAATGCCTCGAAGGACCAGTCAATGATGCGCTTATCCAAGAGTTCACTGAACAAGAAGCAGTCGCCCTGTAGCAGATTGGAGAAGCTCGAACCAAGTTCGAGGCATTTGAAGCAAAATTGCGCAGACCAGAGTGACTCGAGATGAGTCGCAGGTGAGTGTTGGGGGCCTGTTGTCCCTTGACCAAGTTTTGAGGAACACTTTGTCATATTTGACCATTTTTTGGACTTGAACAACCTGTCGAAGATGAAGCACCAAGCGAAGCGGAGATTGAGGAAGCTAGGCCCACTTTGGGTCCTTTTTGGGTTGTTGGGATAATGTAAAGGGAAAGGGATGTCGGCCCATGGGCTTACCCATGTTTAGGCCCATTTTGTAACTGTATAAATAGATATCTATAACCATAGATACATGGATATAGATCAGAATATATGTGATGTAGGCTAAGTTCTAAGAGTTGATCTATGTGATAGACTTGCAGAGCTAAGTGCAAGTGTTGTAAGTGCTGAGTGCACAGATTGTAAAGGCTCTGTGCTAGATCTACTCAGGGAACGAGGATCTGGTGAGGTGCATGCAGATCTCATGTCCTATGCAGAGTAGGGTTTTGAGATTTGTGTTGTAAATTGACTGATTGAAGCTAATAAATAAGAACAATACTTTGTGGACGTAGCCCTAGGGTGGGGGTGAACCACGGTAAACTTGTGTGTAGTTCTCTGTGGCTAGCTCTAACGTGTTTATCCCTTTCCATGTGTTGTGCTTTCATATGATTATGCCATATACTTTTCTTTGTGCTTCTTATATGGTTATGGATGTTAGATATGGTGCATATGAATGTGCTAAGTGCTTATTTTATCAGATCTGATCTATATTAATTTTATTAAGTGCTAACTTAACCTAGATCTAAGTGACTGTTGCAGTGCTTTGTGAGATCTGCGAAGTATCGTAAGAGTTGGATATTGATGGATAATCTATGCTAAGTGCTTGCTAAAGTAATATAATCACAGATTGATGTCCTATCTAAGGTTGAAGACATTGAGTCTTGCAACCACCCCTACCTCTACCTCGGGTGAGAATTCATCTGCTTCGTAGGTGTTGTCGAAAGGGCCGATAGTTAGGGTTTTGTTGGTGCACTCTTGAGAATTGAACCCTGGGTCTACCCCTGTCCCAACAGGCACATTCATGTATTCCAAAATTCCTTTTAGATTAATTAATGTAGGAGAAACATTTCAGTGATCCATGGACATAGCCTTCATCGGGGAGAAATATCAGTTTGTGGTGATCTATTTGGATGACATCACGGTCTTCTCCAGATATGATAAAGAGCACTACTGTCACTTGAGGAAGGTTTTCTTGAAATGTAGGAGGTTTGGCCTTTCCTTAAACCCCAATAAATATTTGTTTTCTATGAAGGAGGGGAAGATGTTAGGCCATATAGTATCAGTAGAGGGAGTGAGAATTGATCCCAGCAAGGTAGAGGCAATTTCGACCCTGTCACTTCCCAAGTCCAGAAAGGAAGTCTAGGATTTCTTGGGGAAGATTAATATTCTGAGGAGGTTCGTCTCAAATTTTTCTGAGTTGGTGAAACACATAATAGTCATGCTCGGAAAGGGAAACAAAGTAAAATGGACTACTGAACACAACGAATCTTTTGTCCAAATAAAAAAGGCATTGACTAAGGCACCTTTGCTGATCATTCCTGATTATTCCAAGGATTTCCTAATTTTTTCTTTTGCTTATTTTGATACAGTAGTAGTAGTCTTATTGCGGAAAAATGAGGAAGGGCAAGAGCATCCCATTTCCTTCTTCAGTAAGGCATTAAGAGATGCATAAATCAAGTATGAAATCATGGAGAAATAGGCCTATGCCTTGGTGAAAGCTCTCAAATCTTTTAGAGTCTATGTCTTGCACTCAAAGGTGATTTCATAAGTTCCTTCAGCCTTTGTGAAGGACATCCTAATACATCTTGACATAGATGGGAGAAGGGGTAAATGGATTGCCAAGATCCTTGAGTTTGACCTGGAGATAAAGCCCACCAAGTTGGTTAAAGGGAAGGGTTTAGCCAAGCTGCTGGCTAAATCCAATTGTAAGGCCTTGGGGGTTAGCTTCATCAATGTTTACTCATACAATCAGCAAGCTGATTTACCCAACAAAATCTATCAGGGTGGTTTATCACTAGCAGAGTGCGCCTGGTATAGAGTGTTGGAAGATTGGTTGTTGTCATTGATGTCAACCCTAGTCATGGGTTTTGGACCACAAGATTGATGAAGTTATTTGGACATGAAGGAAAATTCACATGTAGATACAACACCCATGGATGGATAGTATACATCATTCTCTTTC
>ML777967.1:1478947-1505108 GCA_009831015.1 Picea engelmannii
ATGTGTTCTAAGGTATGTTATTTTCAGGTCATCTTACCATTTTTGCCATAAATTTTTTTCTAGAACGATTCAGATGGTGAAATATCTATGGTAGTGAGAATACATATCAAGGTACCTCTGGTAAAAATTTCAGCTCTTGATTCTCTATAATTATGGAGATATACTCTGTGGAATATAGGGTTTGTGACCAGTCCTGAAACTAGTCAAAAAAAAGGTGTTCTGGGTAAAACAGTCATAACTTTTTCATACAGACTCAAAATGTAGTGGGACCACTTCCATTGGAAATATTACGGACTGTAGTTTCTTTTGTGTGAGTTTCAGAATCAGATGTTAAATATTGAGCGCGGGGCATGCTGTACAAGTTGGGTCTTCTGAACAGACCAGAATTGAATAAAGTTTTATTATCTCTCATATATTCTTGGGTGGAAGGAAGGGGCAAGGATAGAGAGTTCAGATATCTCTTGATATTGGAGTATTGTATCTTCCTCTTGGAGGTTTATCCCTACCTTTACATTTGGAAGCTATATCTACCTTTGGAAGTCATTACTTCCCTTGAACAAAAACTATTGATTATTTCTCATATATTGTGCATGGTGTATTGTGGTGTATTGGTGTAACTCTTATACTATTGTTCATTGCTCATTGGATATAATTGAATGGTTTAAGTATAAGTTGAAAAAGGTTATAAATTGTACTTGATACTGATTCACCCCCCTCTCAGTATCAACATAGAGACATTATATATTTTCTGCTAGAATTAAAGGCCCCAAATGAAATAGGGAGTAGGGAAAGATATTTAAAACACAAGGCGATCAGATATTGCCTTATTGACTAGGTATTGTATTGGAGAGACCCTATGGGAGTGCTCCTAATATGTCTAAACCCATAGGAGGCCCAGAGAGTTATGTTTGATTTTCATAGCAGCCTGTGTGGAGGACATCATTTTTGGAAGACCACAGCCTACAAAATCCTCAGGGCTGGTTACTACTGGCCCACCTTATTCACTGATTTCTACAAAGAAGTCAGAACCTACATCAAATGTCATAACAGGTGCATCCAGGATATCCATGATTGATGGTTTTTTTGGCTACAATCAAATATCAGTCCTACCCGAGGATAGAGAAAAAACAACCTTCACCACTCCTTGGGGCACATTCATGTATGCCAAAATGCCTTTTGGATTAATGAATGCAGGAGCAACATTTCAGTGAGCCATGGACATAGCCTTCATCAGGGAGAAACATCATTTTTTGGTGATTTATCTGAATGACATCACAGTCTTCTCCAGATCTGATAAAGAGCACTGCTGTCACTTGAGGAAGGTTTTCTTGAAATGCAGGAGGTTTGGCCTTTCCTTAAACCCAAATAAATATTTGTTTGCTATGAAAGAGTGGAATTTGTTAGGCCATATAGTATTAGTAGAGGGAGTGAGAATTGATCCCAGCAGGGTAGAGGCAATTCAGACCCTGTCACTTCCTAGGTTCAGAAAGGAAGTCCAGGCTTTCTTGGGGAAGATTAAATTTCTAAGGAGGTTCATCTCAAATTTTGTTGAGTTGGTGAAACACATCACAGTCATGCTCAGAAAAGGAAACAAAGTAAAATGGACTATTGAACCCAGGGAATATTTTGTCCAAATAAAAAAGGCATTGACTGAGGCACCTGTGCTGATTAGTCCTGATTATTACAAGGATTTTCTAATTTTTTCTTTTGCTTCTTTTGATACAGTAGTAGCAGTCTTATTGCAGAAAAATGAGGAAGGGCGAGAGTAGCCCATTTCCTTCTTCAATAAGGCATTAAGCGATGCAGAAATCAAGTATGAAATCATGGAAAAATAGGCATATGCCTTGGTGAAATCTCTCGAAGATTTCAGAGTCTATGTCTTGCACTCAAAGGTGATTGCATACGTTCCTTCAGCCTCTGTGAAGGGCATCCTAATACATCCTGACATAGATGGGAGAAGGGGTAAATGGATTTCCAAGATCCTTGAGTTTGACCTAGAGATAAAGCCCACCAAGTTGGTTAAAGGGTAGGGTTTAGCCAAGCTGCTGGCTGAATCCAATTGTAAGTCCTTGGTGGTTAGCTTCATCAATGCTTACTCAGATAATCAGAAAACTGAGTTACCCAACAAAATCTATCAGGGTGGTTTATCACTAGTAGAGTGCACCTGGTATAGAGACATTATATATTTTCTTCTAGAATTAAAGCCCCCAGATGAAAAGGGGAGGAGTAAGGCAAGATCTTTAATACTCAAGGCAATGAGATATTTCCTTATTGACCAAGTCCTGTATTGGAGAGATCCTCTGGGAGTGCGCCTGAGATGTTTAAACTCACAGGAGGCCCAGAGAGTTATGTTTGATTTTCGTAGAAACCTGTGTGGAGGACATCATTTTTGGAAAACCACAGCCTACAAAATTCTCAGGGCTGGTTACTACTGGCCCAACTTATTCACTGATGTCTGCAGAGAAGTCAGAACCTGCATCAAATGTAAAAAATTCTCAGGAAAGAAATAACTCAGATCTCTGCCACTAAAACCTGTAGTAGCTTCAGGCCCCTTTCAACAATGGGGGTTGGACTTCATTGGAGAGACCCACCCTCCTTCAAGTGGCCATCACAGATGGATCCTAACTGCAACAGACTATTTCACCAAGTGGATAGAAGTTGTTCCCACCAAGAGTGCTTCACACAAGGTAATTATCAGCTTCTTGGAGGATATCATAGCCAGATTTTGTTGTCCCAGCAGAATTGTCACTGATAATGATGCTTCTTTAAAGTATGAGCCTCTGGTTAAGTTCTGTGAGCAGTTTGCAATTTCATTAATTCACTCCACTCCCTATTATCCTCAAGGCAATGGACTAGCAAAATCTTCGAATAAAAGTCTGATCAAGCTCATTAAAATATTATTGGAAGACAATAAGAGGGCCTGGGATTCAAAACTCAAATTCACTATGTGGGTTGATCGAGTGACAACAAAGAAGTCCCTGGGAACCTCCCATTTTCAACTTGTTTATGGGACAGAAGTTGTATTTCCCACTCAGCTAGCTCTACCTGTAGAAAAATTCTTTCGATATTATGAAGGAGAGCCAGACCATATGGCCAAAATAATTCATCACTAGTGGAAGTGCAACAGACTAGAGAGAAGGTAATGGACAGAGCTTATGGTCATCAGCAGGAGATCAAGCAGGCCTTTGACAGGAAGGTCGGGAAGGAGGAATTCGAGCTGGGAGATTTGGTGCTTAAGTGGGATGCACCCAGGCAGAAGGCAAACACAACATGTTTGATGCCCTCTGGATTAAGCCCTTCAAAATATATGAAGCATTCTTGAACAACACTTATAGGTTGCAGGATTTAGAGGGCAAAGAAGATTTTAGCGACCCAGAAAATGGGCATTTCCTGAAGAAATGTTTTGTTTGAGCCTTAGATGGCTCCTCTACTTTTGTAAATATTGTTTTTTTGTTTTTCTTGGCTTTATAAATGACTCCATAGCCCAACATCAAGGTGCTGAAACTAAAAAGAGTTCTTAGAGCCTCACAGGGAGGAATCTATCCCCAATGGAGCCTAATGTTAGCACATATTCTTGTAGGGGGGGAGTTTCTCTCTGGATTCAGGTCCTTAGTGAAAAATGCATCAAATGGGGCTTAAAACCCCATCAAATGAAGTTATCCAAGGTCGTATCCATGAGTGCCCAAGTGTAGTATGCAGGAAATCGTGACACAATCAGGACCGTTGATCAAGGAAAGATCTTAGCCATCCATCAGGAAAGACACGTGACGCAAGATCTGAGTCGTAGATGGGGCCCTTCGGGATAGTCAAAGTGAAAGCGACGAAGTAATCTGAATTGTTCATCCAAGGGACACGTAGCACGCGATTAAACACCATCGCGGTTTCAGCTACCAGGATTTCGAAGGCTGGGGTCACTCATCTATTGCTGTTGGAATCACCGAAACACGAAATGTGAAAGCCCCCAGGGGTTGGGCCCACGATCATAGCACCTGGTCACATCAAGTGGGGCTAAAAAGTGGGGGCCAGTTGGATTTATGTGCTCATTGAGAGGCGAGTGATTAGGGTCGTTCGATGAGAATAGATATAGGCTGTTGAGCTTCAGTAGATCTGGGATGTCGATCCTTGGGAGATAGGTGGTGATCTTTTGAGCACTTTGCAAGATCCAGTGTCGGGGATTTCGAGAACAAAGGAACGAGAACTCCTGGTGGGAGAATCCCCGAAATACATTGAGGGTCGGGCCCACAGTCATGGCCCCTGGTTCATATGGAAGATAGGGCTGGAAACCTGGGCCTTCAAAGGATCATCGTGGTCATCAATTTAGGCGCTAGATCCGACTGCCGATATGGAGGTTCGTTTCATATTTTTAGTTACTGGGGATCCTGGAGGCTAGTGTGGTGGAATTTCCCAAAAGAAGAAGTGTCAAAAGCACCTTTGAATATAGGTGCAGGGTCACGACCCATGGTCTCTTGGGGTGATAGAAAGAGTTGTGCAAAGTGCCAAAGAACCGAGTTTAGCTACAAGAGGGGTCTCCACGTTCTCCATGTGCCAATTCAACTTGGCCTCGATCTTGATCCCTGCAAAAAGTAAATGAAGGTGGGAGGAGGTGGTTGAAACCTCACCTCACTCCTTAAATGTAAGGCATGGAGGTTCTGACAGGCAGTCTACCCAAGGTCACCCTATTGAGAGATTTCTTGAGATCCATGCCGATTCAATGTCCTCATCTGAGCATATGAGCCTGCACATGCTAGTTTGGAATTTAATGGCTCAGCTACCCTCCTGCTGCCAAGGTGGTGAATTGCTCTAAGTATATATACTCAGTTTTGTATTTTTGTACAGGGTCGATGGTTGAGCTAAGCTCCCTATTGTAAAGTTTTGATGAAACATTGGCTTCCATGGTTATGTATCTGTATGTGAAATTTCTCATTTAATGACAGTCATCTTCTTATTCCATCTGGTTTCCCATCTACTATTGAAAGAGTTCATGATTGACTGAGTCACATGAAGCATTGTGACATTGTTATATAAATGTTTTATGGTAACGTTGTTATGATTTCTTTTAATTTTCTTGTGATTTGAATACAAGAAGTTCTTGTGTTTAAATTCTTCCTCTTCGGGTTGTTGGAAGCTTGATGCCTACAATAGACCTTTTCATTTTCTTACCAAAGTCTTCCTCCTACTCACCCTTATTACAACTTAATGTCTGAATTTAAACTAAGAACTCACCTATTCATGCATAACCTGGTCTAGGATTTTGAGTTAAAGTGATATGGTTATGACTTTACATCCATTCGATCACCCTTTATAAAAAATTGTGACATTCAAACTGATGGGTATCAGGCTTACTCCTGGTACAATCCAGGAGTGATTTCTGGTGCTAACAAAACCAATTTAAAAATACCCATAAAGTATCCCCATAAAACCCTAGAGAATCCCCAGTATAGTTGCCAATTCTGTTGTGGGTGGGAAATCCCCCTACGGACTAGCATTAAGGGTTTTATCATGCATGCATAAATGACCTAAATATTCCTACTTCTTACCATCATCCCATTACTAAACCCCATTATTCATATGCAAATACAAGGTTAAAAAGATCAAGTTGACATACCTTATTTTCTGCATTTGATGTCGATCCCTTTTCACGCTTGGTCGCTCTTTGACTGCAACTCTCCTCCCAACACTGACCTGCATTCACAAAAGACAAACAACTAACTCCACATGCATTTGATCTATGAACTAATGGGTTATAGAATTAATCAAAATATAATCAATATTCAAACAATGAAAACCTCATATGGTGGGACAAGAAAAGTACTTATTTTATTAATCTCACAAGAATACCTCACAATAGTGAGATCGACCACTGCTCCTCGAATCTAGTCTTGGGCTCCTCTTCAACTATGCTCCAACTACTTTCGAATATGATTCTTCTTCACACAATAGTTGCAAAAGGTTGGGGCAAGGGGAATACTAAATCGGGTAGAGTTTCTTTACTATGATTTTCTTCCTTTCAAATGGGACCCCTACCCCTTCTTTTATAGGCTAGAAAGGGCTAGGTATTTGGTCGAGTGACCGGCTATGCGTGGTCGAAAGGTTTAGTTAACTTACCCAAAATTGTGTGTTCCGTCAACAACTTTCCATTTTTCATTCTTTTGTAGGTACACGTGGGTTGTAGTGAGTTAGCTAGCGTGTACATGCGTGCAGTAGTGGAGCAGGGTGTGTGTGCCTTTAAAAAAAGGGTGTTTTTAAGAAGAGTTGTTCAATAGTGGCTTGGCAAAGAAGGAATATGAGATGGACTGATGACAGATAAGCATGTCTGGTGCAAATTAGGGTTATAACAATCGGCTCCATGTTTCTCTCAACTGAACCTTTGAAGCATGCCTTATCCACAAGCCTTGTAGCACTTTGCCTCTGTGACCTAACACCTTGACCCATGGATGAATTTTCCTCGAGTGTCCTTTTCTTGCACATGTCTCCTTCCTATGAGAATTAGTGTGTTCCTTGCTCTTGGAGCTAGTATTCTTGTGACACTCATTCCTTCTTTGTAACGTAGAATTATTTTATTCTTTTTCAAGCTCTTTAAAAAATTGAAAAAGACAAAAAAATAAAAAAACCAAAAAAGAGGGGACGGGAAATATATATTCTTTTTTGACAGCACAATGAGTCACCCTTAGACAAGGCACATCCTTCCATTTGTTTGTCAAGCTTTGGGATCTAATATGACCTTAGGAAGTTGTTATCGCTACATAGAGTTGTGTCCTCCTTTGTTTGCTTACACTTCCAAACACATGGAGATTTTGTGTTGCCTCCTGCATTGTGCACTTATGTCAATGTCATGATGCCTGAGTCTGATCATCTTTCATGCTATTTTCCAAGGGAAGTTTCACCCAGCCTGAGTCGACCTTTTTGCAGTTTGTCTCTTAACCTCATGCCGGGCCATCCCAAAAGTCCAATCAAGTCCTTGTTCGAAATAAATGAAGTTCTCTACCTGATCATCGAGATCCTCTTGTCTTTTCCTGATGAGCTGTCAAAGCATAGATGATTTTAGGGGCTAAATTTCGCAAATGGGCTATTTTTCCATGGTTTTTCCCAAAAAAAGATTCGCCAATTTACATTTTTTCTAAAAATGATTCGCCCAAATTCCATAGAATAAAATTATTTTACCTTAAAAATCGCTAAAACTTTATAGAAACTAAATAAAATCCTTAGAAATTTGAATATTTTTACAAAAATATCGCTAAACATTTCACATTTTGCATATTAAGGAATAGTAATATTAGCCCATGTTTCTACATTTTACTATAAATTTCCATCCTTAAAATCATCTTTGCATCGAAGACCTTTGGGTAGTGAATTCATACACTCACATTGTACTCCTACCCAAGTTTTGAAGATATTGAAGTTGTTTCTCGAGCTCTAAAGACCTCATCTCCAGCCATTGGGCGTTCTTGGCTTCTTGAAGATGGATACTATACTTGTATATATTTGATTTTGAGATGTAGATCCATTGTGTATTTCTCGCGGCTACAATTTATATAGTTATATGACATAGATCTACAATGTATTTGATTGGAAGCCATGTTTTATTTCATCCCGAGCATGGGTATGCCCGCCTCGAAGAGACAATTGTTATTTTTGTAGATGGCACCTCCCAAACTCTAGTCCCGGGCTCACTCGTTTCATACATTGGTGAATATTTTGTAATGTATTTCGGCCATCAGATGCTCTTCTGACCTCACACATTAGGGGGCATCTGTTATAACCCTAAACTTCTCTACATATGCATACCTAACATGTGGCCCTCTTACTTGCATTTTTTTCCAATCCATCACTGAGTTGCTCTTCTAAAAAACCATTTTTTGAATATGTACGCGCCATGCACCACTATTGCCCGCATACATATTCTTGCTACACCACTACATCCCATTTAAATACACATGATACACCACTACAACCAGTGTATACTTGCAAAAGTTGCAAGGATTCGTTGAGATTACGGGATATTGGGTAGTTTCCCAACTAATCCACCGCCTATATCCCGTCACCCAACCGAATAACCATCCTTTTGCCATATAAAAGGAGGTGTTGGGGTCTTGTTCCATATATATACATGAGAATAGTGAAACTCTTTCCGTTTCATATCCCCTCCTTGCCCCAAGAATTTGCAGCCTTGCTGTGAGAATTGCCTTAGAATTCCTCATTTTTCCCTTTTTCCTCCATAAGAACCCATTAAATTTCCCAAGAAGAAGGTTTAGAGGAGAAAGATACGTGGAGGTGCACTTGGATATTGGTGAAGAGGAGCCCGGACCAGGTTCGAGGAGTAGTAGCTGACTTTGGTTGTAAGTGATCATTGTATTATCAATAAAACAAGTACTTTTCCCATCCCAAAACATGATGTGTCGAATGTTTGCATTTGTTTTATGTTTTTATTCTAACATCTAGCCCTTATTTATGTATGAAATGTATGCTTGTAGCTTTCTATTTGTCTATATTTGAATGTAGGCCAGCCTTGGGAGGAGGTTTGCAGTCAGCGAAGTTATCAAGCACGAGAGGATCAACACCAAATGCGGAGTAGAGGTACAGTTACCGGTTCCTTCTCATTTTACTTTTCTTGCATAAGTCTGGAGTATGTTTGGGGTAGTTAGAAAAGTAGGAGACTTTTAGACGGTTTTGATATGCCTACATTCTGAACCCTAGTGTAGTCTTAAGGGGGGTTTTCCCACTCTAGCATTGTTGTTCCAGCCTTGTGTTATTGTTGATGTTGTTTTTCCAGCCTCATGTTGTTGATGATGTTGTTTCAGCCTTGTGTTGTTGTTGATGATGTTCCAACCTTGTGTTGTTGATGATGTTTTTGTTCTAGCTTCATGCTATTGATGTTGATTGTTCATCTTCATGCTATTGCTGATGATGGTGGTGATGATGTTGCTCTAGCTTCATGCTGTAAGCGATGATGATCTTGATGATGAGAAAAACTTTTGATTATTTATAGATGTGTCAGTCAGTGTTCCAAATGTTGTTGATGATGCTGCCCTATCATTCTCTTGATGATGTTGTGTTAGGTCATGTTAGTAGAATACCCTTCTCGCTAACGGGGAGTGTTGAAATATTGAACTTTGAAGAATATTCTAATTATATTTGAGTTATTATCTTATATATCAAATCCCATTTTGTGGATTAATCATGTCGAGTCTTGTATAAGATCAAATCCCCTTTTGTGGATTGGTCAAACCATATTTGTATGGTGGTATTTGTGAAGTCATCCCCTAGTGTTTATAAAGTGGTTTTAACCATTTCTAGAAGAATTTGGCCCTACTAAGTGATGATACATAACCCTAGTGCCTCAACTAGTATTTATATGTGAGGATGGTGCCTCACTTGTACACACTCACTCTCACTCATCTAGTGCACATATATTTAAGGAAGTTGTAGTTGCAGGAGGAAGGAGAAGAGAGGTGCATGCTCAGCCTTAGTTTATTCTTTGTGTTTTGGTCTTAGTCTTGGAATTGTATTGGAAATCTATTATTGAGGAAGTTTTTGCTGGGTTTTCTCCCCCATGAGGGTTTCCCAGGATAAAATGTTGTGTACCTTGTGATTTTGTTTCTTTCAGTGATCCTCTTTATGCTATGTTTTTGGAAATGCATTGAATTCTCATGTGATTTGGAAATAACCTAATAACAACAGTAAAAACTTAACAATCTTATGGCCTACAACTATGTCTTTTGGCCTTGGTAAACTATTGTAGTGTAAACCATAAAATTACAACCATATCCCATTGTTGTGGTCGTTTGGTATCTGCACATATCCTCCAGAGATAAAATTGAATTTTTTATGGCCTAATACCCCATATTTCAGGCATAGAACATGAAATGGATGTAGTGAACTAACTTTGGTGCATCAATCCTTAAAATGCTGGCCACATATCACTCATAATATTTTACAGGAACCTAGCTCAAAAACCATTGTAAATGACTATACCATTAGTAGTGATTTTAATAAGAATCGAGCTGCACCACCATCGTTAGTCACTTCAATATTGGAACATGTACATTTTTAAATAATCCCTATTAATTAGGGCATAAATTAGTAGGAGTTATGAACAAATTAACTCTGAGATTATGAATTCAATACATGTATTGAAATCTAAATCAATTCAATTATGAAAACACGATAACATTGATACTGAAAGTCAGGAAGAAAACATCTATGTAGCTTTCTTAAATTATAAAGTGATTTTACTCACACTTACAAATTGATTACTTTAAAATTATTGTAAATTGTGCAGGCTCATGCCTCTCAAATCGTGTTTAATTGAATTTGTCCATTTCAATGTGGGCTACTTTTTAAAAATATTCCATGTGATGCATATGGGAGAATGTTATATGAAACAAATTGCCTAGAACAATCCACATCTAGGTTGTCGCAGGAGGTGGAATGCCCTATAAATGATTGGGGTGATTTTTTTGAAACAAGGGTTGTATGTGGTTGTTCACAATGCAAGGGAATAAGAAAAATTTCTTGTTGAGTAAGTGATAAAGAACTATTTTCAAGATAAACTTATATATGTTGATGGATGTATGTATCCTACAATTATTCCTAACCCCATAAGTGAAGTTGGGCATACAAGGGAAAAACCTGAATTTAGGCATTTTCTTGAGCCTATGAGAAATGTGTCTAGCATATCCAACTCGAGCTTGTTCCCTACTATCCCATCATGAAGTGATAAGTTCTTAGATAACCAAGAATCAATTGTTGGGCCTATTAAAACTAGGCGATCTAAGATGGTGGGTGCAATAATGAAGAGTTTGCTAAAGAGAAATACACAATCTAATATTTCACAATATGATGTTAGGGAAGACCTTTTAGATATTTCCTTACCTCCCACTTTAGAATTTGCTTACAATACATAATTTAACCACAGTCTCTTTCGTGCATGGGTCAATGTTAAACTGTTTCTTACAATTGGATAAATTTTCCCCATTTGTGGTCACAACTATGTAATTTCCCCCTCTAAAGTCTTATGAGAATATCTAGGATTTTTTATACTCATTTTTGGTTGCTCAAACAAGCTAGTCTTGAATTTATTTCAATGCCATACATTACTCCCTTATTGACTATTTGAGGGTTGCAACTATCAGACAGTTGGCTTAGGTTGATGGACAGTTGGTATGGATTGTTGTTTTTCATTGATGTCAACAATTGGAGAGTGATATTGTATATTGATTTCAACCCTTAGTGATTGATTTCAACCCTTGGAGAAAGTCTGGTAGCGAATTCGAGTAGCACAAAGGTTTGGGTAATGGACCCAAGGTTGTTTCATGTATAATGGTATGATTTTTAATATATTTGAAGGTAATACTATTCTATATTGATTTTACATGTCATTCCATTTCCGGTGGTATGTGGAACGTCACATAACTCCTCACAGTTAGAGAGTTATGGCCATGAGAAGTTGGAGAACCCGGGTTTGGGTAATGGACCCAAGTTTGTTTGATGGATAATGGTATGCGTTTTGATATATTTGTAGGCAAGACTATTCTAGATGGATAGTACATGTCATGCCATTTTTATTTTTATTTGGAACATGACATAACTCCTCACGGTTAGAGATTTATGGCCATGTGAAGTTGGAGAACCCTCATGAGTCATCTAGAAGCCCCAAAAGGTCAAAGTAGTCAAAGTGGTTTAAGAGATTTTAGAAGGTAAATAATAAAGTGAAGTGATGAGTGTACTATAAGTCAAAGTGAATACAAAAGAAATTATTTAAATAATAAAGTTAATGGAGAAATTAGAAGTGGGTTAACCCTAAAATAAGGAAAGTGGGTTAAGATGGTCAAAAGGTAACCCCTTGAGGAAGCTACATGAAAGTATAAATAAGAGGCAAGGCTATCTCATTTTAATCACACTTGAGAATATTGAATACCTAAAAGTGACTGAGGTAACCAAAGGATATCTAAGTCGAATTTAAGATGGAAGGTGAAGTAAAGAAGGCCTAAATTCAAGGGAGGACAAATTCTTTTGATCATGCTTTCTAAGGTATGTTATTTACAGGTCATGTCACCATTTTTGCAATAAAATTTTTTCCAAAATGATTCAGACTGTGAAATTGGGAGGACATTGAGCAAACATATCCAAGTAGTTGTGGTAAAAATTTTAGTTTGTGGGTCGTTGTATTTTTGGAGTTAAACTACGTGGAAAATAAGGTTTGTGGCTAGTCCTGAAACTAGTCTAAAACATGTATTTTGGGTAAAAACGTCATAACTTATTCATAAAATATAAAAATTCAGTAAGACAAAGTGTATTTTTTATAGTACAGTCTGTATTATTCTATGTACAATTTTCAGATCCATACAACAAATATTATGTGTGGGGCACACTCTACAAGTTCGCTCTATGGAATAATCCAGAATTCAACAAGGTATGTCATTTTTGCTATAACGCCTTTTCTGAGAGGTTACAAGTAGTGACACCTAGAGGAATTGCATAAAATATACTGAAGAAAATTGTGTATTATTTTCAGATCTTTGTTCATTACAGGTACATAGTTATGATTATTTCAAGTTAGGGTTGTTGACTAATCCAAAACTAGTCATGTGAGACTAAAGTAAAGTTTGATGAAAATGCTAGTCTCTTATTATTAAAGTTAAGGAAGGTTTGCAGGTATGTGATCATATACACTAGGTCTATTATAGAGTTACGAATCATATGTGGATGATGAAATTTATGAGGGCTTTTAGTTGAGGTACATCTTAGGTACATGGTTGAGACAAGTAGTTGATGAGTTGGAAAATACATGGGGTGTATAGTTGATGATGTTGGTACATCTTGATGAGTCATAGTTGATGAGTAGTTGATACATGATTGGTACATACTTGGAACATGGTTAGAGGCACTTGTCAGTAGTACTGTTAACACGTGATTTATGGATGATGTAGCATACTTGTATTGGTATATTATTATAAGAACATATTGATCTTAGTGATGATTATGAGTTGTTGTGTTATGCTTGGTTGATGCACTTGTTCATGGTACAAATTGAGGTATAGGTTGGTGCATGGTTGATGCACTTGTTTATGGTACAGGTTGATTACAGGTTGAGGTACAGGTTGATGCATGGTCGATGCATGGTTCAGTTTATTGCTATAGGTTGTTTGGTGTAGGTTGATTGGCACAGGTTTATACCAATATATCTTACAGTGATAGTGTGACAGTGGTTCCATAATTCTACTTATACATTAGGGAAGTTGGACGGGGCAAGGATAGGTGGTTGTATCCACCTTCCGCTTGTAGTTGGAGAACATAGGGGGTTGTAGCCTCCTTCTGGTTGTAGCCAGAGAATAGGGGAGTTGGATATTCCCTCAGGTTGTAGCTTGAGAAACTAGGGGGTTGGAGCCTCCTTCCAATTGCAGCTGAAAAAAAAGGAAGTTGGTGCTTCCAATGAATGTAATTCTTAAAGACATATAAGAAAAAAAATTCTGTGGTTTTGTCCCGCTTTGGGTTTCCACGTAAAACACTGGTGTACTGTGTATGTGTGTGATTGCTCATTTGTTCATTTTTTTTTTACTCTGCAACTATTGGATGATAATGCTACATTGATATAACACTTGAATTTTATGGTGAAAAAGGATTAAATTTCTCTATTAATGATTCACCCCCACTCTCAATAGTTCAACAATTGGTATCAAAGTCGGTTCCTTCAGGAAACAGTTTAACCACTGGAAGGAGATCATGGATTATTCTGAGAATGGAGTACCAATATTTAATGGTCAGAATGGTTTTAAGTATGAGATGTAGAGTAGAAGGACAAAAGTATTTTTACAGGCACAGGGACATTATATTTGGATATCAGTTTTTATAGGATATGATAGGTCAAAAAAGGCAAATACTGTAGCCAAGAAGGAATTGAACAAGAATAAAAAAATAACAATGGATTTCATCTGGGATGGATTACCTAATCCGGTAAGAGAAAAGGTTGGTAAATGTTCATCAGCCAAATAACTTTGGGATAAGTTACATGACATATATTCTTCACCCATCACAGATTCAGAGAATGTGAAAGAAGATATAGATACAGATCAAGAAGAATTATGTTCACCATGTCAAACAGATTCATAAGATGAATAGTACATAATCACCAGAGGTATGTTGTTTTGATTTAATTATGAAAAATGTGGACATATTCAAATAAAATACCATAAAGGAAATGAGACAGAAAAACTAATTGAAAAGGAAAACAATTATGAAGCAGAATTGATTAGTGATTTAGATTAACTAAGAGAAGAAAACAAGTCACTCAATAAAGAATTGATGAAACAAAAGGAAAGTGTTCACATCTTTTAAGAATCCCAATAGGTCATTGAGAACTTAAGAACTCAACTAGAAGAAGCCAGAAAGATTGAAAAAAATCTTGAATATCAAAAGTAGTATTTGGAAGCCAGCATAGAAGCATAGAAGGAAGAAGCAAAAATGAGAGAGAAGATATTGACAGATCATATTAAGGAAACAATTAACGATATAAACCAGCTAGAGGCAGAGTTTGGTGAAGAAGAAAAAGTACATGAATATTCATCTTGAAGAAGCGAAAAGAACAGAAGAAGTCATGAAGTCACAGATAATGAAGAAAGAAGAAGAGGTTGAGAATATTGAAGAAGAAGTTGTCACATTGAGAAGTAAAATTGTCAAGCTCAACAAGAACGTTGAAGAGACAGAAACGTCCACATCAGTTATAGAGAATGAAGAGAAGCACTCAAGGTTGCTAGAAAATAAGAATGAAGAAAATAGAAAGAGTTATGCAAAATTACTCAAAGGAAGGAATCATGGTCAACTAGAATCTAAGAAAACTATTCAAGATACATCTTCAAGAAGACCATTCATGTTCAAGCCACAAAGAAGCTTCAATCATGATCATGATCAATCAAGGCAGAAATTCAGAAGGACTACACCACAAAGAAGATCATTCACTCCTAGGTATGCAAATTTTTTCTATGGTCATTGTTTTTATTGTACTAATTTTGGACATAAGGTTGCAGATTGTAGGGATTATAAAAGAAATGTTCAAGCAAGAAGTGCATATGTGGCCCCACGTAACATTGAATGTTACAAATTTCATAACTATGAACACATAGCTAGTGATTGTAGAAGCATGATCGATACTTCCATGAAAGAGAACATTGATATAAGATATAAGAAAGTATGGATAAGAAAACACGAAGAACAAGTGATCAAAGACCAGGTCCCAGAGATCACAAGATTGACAATAAAACGAAATGAAGAAAATTCTACAGAGAAAAAGAAAGATGCCAGATACAGAAAGGTTTGGAAAATAACTAAAAGAAAATAAGGGCAGGTAAATAAGGAACAGGTTCAAGAGATTGTACTTTTAGGCATTGTAATGAAAGATGAATCTATTGACAGAAAGAAAAAAGTTAGAGCTCAGAGAGATGATGAATCTACCAATGAAGATGATGATGAATACACATCAGAGCAGGAATTGTTCTGAGCCATTCGGCTTAGAGACTCCTAGGTAATATGAATATTAGATAGGGAGATTCTATGCGATAGCTGTGACAGACCAAAAAAACCATCCTTTGAGCAACTTGTAGAGTTTGAGAAGACATATCCAGAGAAGTCAGTTAGCAGAAGTACAATTTGATGGATTAATCAAGACTTCATGATAGTATAGCGATAAATGGGTTAGCATTATGGACAGTTGTGCTAGTAGAGTCTTGGGCAGTATGGACAAGAGCATGGATTCATAGATTGTTTCAAAGAGTGGTTTAGAGACAAAGGAACATTATCATAATGGATTATAATTACACAGGAAATGGCTCAAAAAATGCTAATGGATTCCAAATTGACAAATATTTTTTGGACACATGCAGTGCATACAATAGTTCACATTCAAAATAGAGTAATGCTCAGAAACAATAATGAAAAAACTCCCTATGAACTATGGAAAGGAAGCACAAAAATCAACCTCTACATCAAGGTAACTCAAGGTAGTATTCTATTAATTTAAATTTATGTTGATGATATTGTTTTTGGAATTATTAATGGCAGGTTAAGCCAGAAATTTGCAAAGGATATGCAAAATGAATTTGAAATGTCATTAATTGGAGAACTATCCTTGTTTCTGGGTCTTCATGTATGTCAAAGAAACCAAGGAATTTTTATTTGTCAAACCAATTATATCATAGAAATGCTAAAGAGGTTCAGAATGGAATATTCAAAACTAGTTACCACTCATATGCAAACTAGTTGCAAGTTGAGCAAAGATGATTATTCAAAGTCTACATATCAGAGGAAATACAGGTCAATGATTGGTAGCTTACTATGTGACAACATCTATACCATATGTAATGTAGGCATTTGGACAGGTGGAACGATTGCAAGAAGCACCAAAGGTATCAAATGTATTAGCAGTAAAGAGGATTTTCAGATATCTCAAAGGAACATAAGAGTTTGGATTATGGTATCCAAAAGGAAAGGATCTATCACTTATTTCCTACACAGATACATATTGGGTAGGTTGCATTGATGACCGACGAAGCACCAGTGGAGAAACATTATACTTGGGTGAGTGTTTAGTATCATCGCTAAGAAAGAAAAAATCATCAATATGCTTATCTACAGCCGAGGCAGAGTATATTGTATCAATAGGATGTTGTACATAGGTTCTATGGATGAAACAAACTTTGAAAGATATACAGGTTGAGTATGATGAGCCCATTCCAATCTATTGTGATAATAAAAAAGCCATCAATATCTCAAAGAACCCGGTGATGCACTCCAAGACAAAGTACATTCCAATCGAGTATCACCTTCTACGGAAATAGGTTGTAGAGAAGAACATCTGAGTTGAATATGTGGACACAAAATAATAAGTGGCAGACATCTTTACAAAATGGCTTCCATGGGAAGCCTTTGAGTATCTTTGCCAGAGACTAGGAGTAATTTCTACTCCAAAATGAATTCTTTTGAATGCTTATCTTATATGTCTTATATGTACACGAGGAAGCACCATAAATAGGACATTTCAGGTTGGGAGATCAGTTTCAGGAAGATTTTTGTTAGGGGGAGCAGCTCCAGATGGAAAGATACCTTTTCCATTAATGAAAAATGCGGAGAGATTTATCATATGCAAAGGTAAATTCTTGGAGAGAGAGCATAGAGGCATGTTTCCAAGGGGAGCGATTGTCACAAGGGAAGAATGAGAAATATGACTTCAAAGTGATACCCTTTGTCAAATTGGGAGATATTATTCATATGAAGGGAGAGAGAGTAATCATAGGCTTATAAACACAAAGAAAAATCAAAGGCATGTAGACATGGGGAGAAGCCCCAAGGAGAGTACAGTGAGGGGGAGCAACCCCAAAGGGAGATACCCTTTGTCATTGATGTCAAAGGGGGACAGATAGAAACATTGATGAGGAGTATAAGTATGAATGTTATCATGACTAAGTGTTTCCATCAATGTTGGTGTTGCCATCAATGCCAAAGGGGGATATTGTCAGACAGTTGGCTTAGGTTGATGGACAGTTGGTATGGATTGTTGGTTGTCATTGATGTCAACCATTGGAGAGTGATATTGTATATTGATGTCAACCCTTAGTGATTGATGTCAACCCTTGGAGAAAGTTCGGTAGCGAATTCCAGTAGCACAAAGGTTTGGTTAATGGACCCAAGGCTGTTTCATGTATAATGGTATGAGTTTTAATATATTTTAAGGTAAGACTATTCTAAATGGATAATACATGTCATTCCATTTCTGGTGGTATGCAAAACGTCACATAATGCCTCACGATTAGAGAGTTATGGCCATGAGAGGTTGGAGAACCCAGGTTTGGGTAATGGACCCAAGTTTGTTTGATGGATAATTATATGAATTTTGATATATTTGTAGGAAATACTATTCTATATGGATAGTACATGTCATTCCATTTTCAATGGTATGTGGAACATCACATAACTCCTCACAGTTAGAGATTTATGGCCATGTGAAGTTGGAGAACCCTCATGAGTCATCTAGAAGCCCAAAAAGGTTAAAGTAGTCAAAGTGGTTTAAGAGATTTTAGAAGGTAAATAATAAAGTGAAGTGATGAGTGTACTATAAGTCAAAGTGAATACAAAATAAATTATTTAAATAATAAAGTTAATGGAGAAATTAGAAGTGGTTTAACACTAAAATAAGGAAAGTGGGTTAAGTTGGTCAAAAGGTAACCCCTTAAGGAAGCTACATGAAAGTATAAATAAGAGGCAAGGCTCTCTCATTTTAATCACACTTGAGAATATTGAATATCTACAAGGGACTGAGGTAACCAAAGTATGTATAAGCCTAATTTCAAAGGGAAGGTGAAGTAAAGAAGGCCGAAATTCAAGGGAGGATAAATTCTTTTGATCATGCTTTCTAAGGTATGTTATTTACAGGTCATCTCACCATTTTTGCAATAACATTTTTTTTATAATGATTCATATCGTGAAATTGGGACTCCGTTGAGGAAACATATACAAGTAGTTGTGGTACAAATTTTTGTTTGTGGGTCATTGTATTTTTGGAGTTACACTCCGTGGAAAATAAGGTTTGTGGCTAGTCCTGAAACTAGTCTAAAACATGTGTTTTGGGTAAAAATGTCATAACTTCTTCATAAAAGATAAAAAATTAGTAAGACCAAATGTATTGGTTATAGTACATTCTGTAGTATTATGTGTACACTTTTTAGATACATACAACAAATATTTTGTGTGGGGAACACTCTACAAGTTCGCTCTCTAGAATAAGCCAGAATTCAACAAGGTATGCCATTTTTGCTATAACTCCTTTTATGAGAGGTTCCAAGTAGTGACACCTAGAGTAATTGCATAAACACACTGAAGAACATTGTGTACTATTTTCACATCTGTAACACCCCCACACTTCATGCGAGAGATAAATAAAATTTCTCGTTCACAAGACGGATTAGCTCTTTGATTTCCTGCTGAAATCCCGCTATTTGATCCACATACCCTATTGAAACCCCACCAGTGATAATATGCACAAGGCAAGAGATTCACCTATGCGACCACAGGTTGTGAATGCATGATTATAAAAAGGCACTTCGCATTTCAGGACTTCGGGACTTCTGCATGTGGGTCAATCCTGACTCCTATTTCCTCAAATCCCCAACCTTCGGTTTCTCTCCAAGGCTAGATCTATAGTCCTGCGCTATCCCCTCGATCAACAACTATGATCATGTCACGATTTCACGTATCAGGATAATGAACATGAGACATCTCTAACTCTTTGTTCCTCTAAATCCCGATATCCATCAGCTCCTCCCTTAATCTTTCACCCATACGACTAGTCGCCACGACCTGAGACTTAATCTTTAAACTCATCGGGACTTCGCGTTTCGTGAAGTTGGAACACAACCCAATGCCTATATTTTGAAAGACAGATCCCCAAACTCCCGATATCCCCTCACCCAGATCAACAGTCATGGCTCTCTTCTGATCTGACGGTTCAAATCAAATCATGAGTTCGCGTCTTGCGAGTTCACAAAACTCTACCCTTTGACTTATTTCAGTAGCAAGTCAGCGAAATGTTGATCTCTCGCCACGTTTCTTCTTACGATGGACATTTTCGATCATTTCAAAACTTTAGGGGCTTGACGAGTCCACTCTCCTACTTAGTCTTGTTGCTAATCCACTTCTGTCAAATCGACGGTCAAGGAGGGTCTTGATAGATCCTTGGATTTACGGTCCAGATTTTATCGCTACTTGCGAAGACTGAAGTAGTCGAGGCGTTAATGCCTGCGCTCCCTCTTCAAATCTAATGGTTGTGACAGACCATGGATCCTTCCCAAAGGATCTCATCCGTTTGTCTCCCAAATGAAAGGATATTCTCTTTCATTGTTTGTACTTGCTATCCTTTCTGAACATGGGAAATGAAATTCAACCTCTCAGAGCTTCGAGCTTCTATGGCTCTGAAACCTTTGAACACTAACTCCTTCTTGCACAAGGTTCCCAGACCCAGGTCACCTAAACCTTCAGACAATTCTTGGGAAAATTATCCCTACTTTTAGTCGGGTTTATGGATAAGGGCTCAGGTACATTTCAAAGTCCCTAGGCTACTGACCTAAAAAAAGTTCCTTCCTAACTCACCGAGTTAGGAGCTATGACACTGGGGTAGGGTAAAATCATGGGTTTACCATAGTGGTAGCCATACCAAGGAGCTTACTTCGACTCTGAGATATGATGAAATTCCTTGGAGAAGGTGATTTCGAGGAATTAAACCAGAACATCACAAGAATCAGGCAAATGGGAAAATTCTCAGTGGAACGAACTCATGCTCCAGACTTACTCATTTTATATAGAAACCAACTATGGCATATAAGTATACACATGCATTCATTATTTCCAATCTAAAACACCAGGCAATCATTCCATATAGAAACCATTTATCGGGCATATAAACATGAGCATGTATCCATGATATTCAATTCAAAATACAAGGCATATTATCAGAACCACAAGGCGTGATGCGACTGCTAAGAGGGGTTCTTGTTTCCACCCAACCATAGGCTCAGTCACTCCCAACGGATTTATCACTGGCCACCCCCGATCTTAGACCACGATGCTCTAAGATTCAATCTCTTACTTCTAGCTCAATGGAAGTTAGGGACAAAGGTTACTCTCCTTCTCCCGATACAGAAAAATATACGAGGATGAAGGTTACTCTCCTTCTCCTGACTTGATCTGAGAGCTAAGGTTCTCCTTTGAAATCTTTGCACCCCCCCCCTCTGCCCACCCGCACGCTTCCTTTCTTGCATCCCTCCACAAGATTTCATGTGGCATGAATTTCCCCATCCGTGGTCAAGTCTGGGAGCCTTACGGATGGGCGGTCCACCCCATCCCTCATTAACTCTTGAGGAGCCTCCCCACCTACCATCCTGACTGGAATTCATTCCCGGGTCAGAGAGTTGTTTTGGTCTTGAGAAAGTAAACCAGTATGGTACTGGTCAAGTGGAAGTTAATGCAACCATTCCAAGTCCCTTCCACCACCTTTTCATTAGCAATCATGGTCTCTTTTAGCAGATCCCCTTCCCAACAGTCATGCAACACATATTCATAACAAAATTTGCATTCATCGACCTTTTATACAAAAGACTATAAAATCAAACATTCACACCTTTGAGTTTGCCATATTTCCTGGCCAATATAGATATATTTACAGACTGGGGCCAACAGGGTGTTACAAGATCTTTATCCATTACATGTACATAGTTATGATTATTTCAGTTATGGTTGTTGACTAATCCAAAACTAGTCATGTGAGACTAAAGTAAAGTTTGATGAAAATGATAGTCTCTTGTTGTTAAAGTTAAGGAAGGTTTGTAGGTATTTGATCATATACACCAGGTCTATTAGAGAGTTACAAATCAGATTTGGATGATGAAATTGATGAGGGATTTTGATTGAGGTACATGTTGCGTACATGGTTGAGACAAGTAGTTGATGAGTTGGCACATACAAGAGGTGTATAGTTGATTATGTTGGTACATCTTGATGAGTCATAGTTGATGATTAGTTGATACATGATTGGTACATACTTGGAACATGGTTGGAGGCACTTGTTAGTAGTATTGTTGACACATGGTTTATGGATGATGTAGCATACTTTTATTGTTATATTATTAGAAGCACATATTGATCTTGGTGATTATTATGAGTTGTTGTGTTATACCTAGTTGATGAACTTGTTCATCGTACAGGTTGAGGTACAGGTTGGTGCATGGTTGATGCACTTGTTTATGGTACAAGTTGATTACAGGTTGTTTGGTGCAGGTTGGTGCATGGTTGATGCACTTGTTTATGGTACAGGTTGATTACAGGTTGAGGTACAGGTTGATGCATGGTGGATGCATGGTTCAAGTTATTGGTAGAGGTTGCTTGGTGCAGGTTGATTGGTACATGTTTACAGTAATATATCTCACAATGATAGTGTGACATTGGTTCCATCATTCTACTTATTCATCAGGGCGGTTGGACAAGGCAAGGATAGGTGGTTGTATCCACCTTCTAGTTGTAGCTAGAGAACATAAGGGGTTGTAGTCTCCTTCTGGTTGTAGCCAGAGAATAGGGGAGTTGGAGCTTCCCTTAGGTTGTAGCCTGAGAAACTAGGGGGTTAGAGCCTCCTTCCAGTTGCAGCTAGAAAACAAAGGAAGTTAGGGCTTCCAATGAATGTAATTCTTAAAGACATATAAGAAAATGCATTTGGTGGTTTTCTCTCGCTTTGGGTTTCCATGTAAAACGCTGGTGTACTATGTATGTGTGCAATTGCTCATTTTTTCATTGTTTATTTACTCTGATACTATTGGATGATAATGCTACATTGATACAACACTTGCATTTTATGGTGAAAAAGGATTAAATTGCTCTATTACTAATTCACCCCCCCTCTCAGTAATCCAACAACAACATGTAGATATAACATATCAACATACAATTTTCTTTTACATGATGATCAACTCAAAGATCATGCTTATATTGATGGAAAATGATGCAAGAGCATCACCAGCAAAGCACGTGTGGAAGACAGTTGGGCGCACTAGCACGTATTTGGAAATATTTTGAATTTTGATGATAGTGTATTAATGTAATATCTGACAAATATTTTTGAGTTATGAACATATTTAATGATTAGAGGCTGAGCCATCATGTAATATCGATGGGGAGATGTATTTTGTTTTAATGTGATGGATCACAACACAGATTTGGATTGTCTGCTCTTATCTGTCTGACTCGATATTTATTGTAATAAATGTTAAGTGGTTGGTAGCATTTAATTTTGATAGGATATCGTAGAGTAGTTGGAGGGAAAGGCTTGAAGAGCACCCCTTTGTTTTTAAGCTTTGTATTGTTTCCAAGATAAGGTTGTTTTTGGAAGGTTGTTGAGTATAAGGTATAGATTTCCATTATAGTCAAGAGATGGAAGCTATAGAGAAGTAGCAGATGAACATATGAAAAATTCAGCTAAATAAATATAACAGAGGAATATTGTTCCAAATGTGTGTTGTTAATGTGTGTATCCGCATGAGTGAATGGTAGACTCTTTATTTTCTTTCAATTCTCTGTTATTTCTCATTCTTGTATCCATGAATGCATTTGCAGGATTGAATGTATGACTCATTGTGAAGAGAGAATAAGTTTCAACTATTTCTCTTTATTGAGCAAGTGCAAGGTGTGCATAATGTCTACAAGGAGTGTGTGACCGAGTCTGTTTCGACTCGTAAGCTCAGAAGAGGTAGCATGAAACTTATAGGTGCAAGGAGTGCATGACATAGTTTTCAAACTCAAAATCTTAGGAGTAGTAGTGCATTTTAGTCACAGAAGAGAGAAGCAGTTGGAGAGAAGTCGCAAGGAGTGCAAAATCATCCACAATGGATTTGAGTATGGAAGAGACCCATTGCAAAGTGTGCACAGGTTGAATATTCGATTAAGTTTCAAAGGAAGTGTTCAGAGGAACAAGAGAAAGTTGAAGAAGTGAAGCTTAGGAGGGAGAGCGGCGGAAAGATTTCAAGGAGAGAAGTCCCTGAAGTTTCCATAAAAGTCAGTGGAAAAGATTCATTCCAAAGGGAGGCAAACAATTCCAAACCGTCAGATCTGGGAGAACTACATGAAGGGTAGCCGTAAGGTGTTTCGACACTTCGGAGTTCAGGAAGTTTGAA
Source organism: Picea engelmannii (assembly GCA_009831015.1). Classification (NCBI taxonomy): domain Eukaryota; kingdom Viridiplantae; phylum Streptophyta; class Pinopsida; order Pinales; family Pinaceae; genus Picea; species Picea engelmannii. Next base: position 1,502,647 of record ML777967.1, read on the forward strand.
GGTTTTCCGAAAGAAGAACCGTGAAGTCCGAAGTTGTGATTCAACCCCAGTCATTGATCACGAGGAGAGCACGTGGCAATGGATCAAGTAATTCAGAAGTCTGAAGTCTGGAGGTTTGTGGGTGGAAGATATAGAGTCTCGCGAAGTTGTGAGACTTGAACCATAGTGGGGCTGGAGAATATGAGGAGATGCATGGTGAAAGTCTAAATATTCGGAGAAGAACACTTTGGGAATGGAAAAAAGTATAGCTCAAGATATCCCCTAAGTCTGAACCACGAAGGGATAGACCCAAGATCATAGCCATGGTCACTAGGAGGGAGAAGGGGCCTATGTAAGCACAGTGATTTTGGGTGACCGCACGGACCCAAGGAGTCACTTTGACTCAGTATTTTTGAACAATCCAAGACCAGGAGGTCGAGAATCCCTTTGGAGGGAAGGTGGTGTGCATCAGAGAAGGTATCAGAGCCATCACAAAATTGATTTCTATAGAAAGAGGAGTATATTGATATCAACAGGAGGTATCAGAAGCGTCAACACAATGTCGCCTAGAAGAAGTGTTGAGCCACCTGTAGAAAATAGAGCTATGGAAATGGAGATGAGAGAATTATGTGTAAGGTTGGATGCCATAGAAACAACACAAAGAAGAGTGCTTGATGCTGGAGACGTCAGCTAGGAAGAAAATGAAGAAGTAGAATTCGAAGAAGTAGTAGCTGAGGATGTTGTGGAAGAACACTTGCTGAAAGGAGTTGTCAAGTTGGGAGCCAGAGCGAAGATTGGCATCCCAATGTATGAAGTAAATTTAGACACAGAAGAATTTCTTGACTGGATATGAGAAATGGACAAGTATTTCGACTATGAGGATGTCGAAGAGGAGAAAAAGGTGAGACATGTTGTCACTAGGTTAAAAGGAAATGCATCATTGTGGTGGGATGAACTGCATGCCGATAGGAGAAGAAAGGGAAAGAAAAATATTAAGAGTTGGGATCGTATGGTAGCCAAGCTAAAGGAAAAATTCATGCCCAAGGATTACTAGATAATTCTATGCAGGAGGATGCAGAACCTGAGACAGAAAGGGATGACTATGAAGGAGTACATAGAGGAATTCTACAGACTAAACATCAGGGTTGGACAGAGAGAGAGAGAGACAAAGAGAAGGTTTCCAGATACATCAATGGCATGAGTTATGATATCTAGGATGAAATCAGCATCGCGATAGTCAGAACAGTAGAGGATGCGTATCAAATAGCACTGAAAGAAGAAGAAAAGTTGGCCAGGAAGTAGAGTCAACAAAATAGAGTTTGAAGCTTGAACAGAGGTAAAGGAGTTGCCCAATATAAAGCACAAAAGCCCAAAGGTGAGGTGGAGAAACCACATAGTCACTCTGAGAGAGGAGGAAGTTCTCGAGGATGACAGAGTGGTGGTAAAAACTCTTTTCCCAGAGGAAGGGGAAGAAGCAGAAAACTGGGTTGTATCAACCATTGCCTATTCCAGAGAGGTGTTGGGATGCAATAAGCATGGATTTCATGTTGGGATTGCCAAGAACAAAAAGAGGAAGTGATTCCATATTTTTGGTGGTGGACATATTTTCGAAGATGGCACACTTTATCCCATGCCAAAAGACCAGTGATGCAATGCATGTTGTAAATTTGTTTTTCAGAGAGGTTATGAGACTCCATGCATTGCCCAAAAGTATAGTTTCAGATAGGGATACCAAATTTGTCGGTCATTATCCCAAGCCAAATTCTTTCTTGGAATCACTAACTACTACTACTTTATTGAGTTATTAAGTGCATAAAAGATTCATCAACACATGGAGATCACAATATATTCAAGATGTAGAAGCACAAGCAAAGATATGACCTTTTTATTATGAGCAATGTAAGATCAATACAATAGATGGCCGATCTGGCATAAACCTCAAATGGTCGTACAAGCAATAGATATGAGTTGCTACAAAATGCCCCCGCTAATACAAAATAATGCCTCCAAAGGCGGAATAAGAAATGAAGATCAATACAAGAAGATCTGAATGCCAAACTCTCCAGCTAAAGAATGCCACGCTCCAATAGAAGGATGAAACCCACAATAACTCAGCCCTGTTGCCAAAAGTATCCAATCACCCTAAGAAATATGCCAATTGATAGATCGGGTGATGGTAAGAATAACCCAGGTGCCTAAATCTCCAAGATCCCTCTCAATCTTCGTAGATCTGAACTTCCCACTGAATGGGGTGCCCCACTAGATGACTGAAACCCTAGCTGGTTCGGCCCTGATGAAGGAGGCCTCCAAATGCTTTGAAACTCTCCAAGAATATAGATCGGGTGATGGTAAGAATAACCCAGGTGCCTGAATCTCCAAGATCCCTCTCAATCTCCGTAGATCTAAATTTCCCACTGAATGGGGTGCCCCACTAGATGACTGAAACCCTAGCTGGTTCGGCCCTGATGAAGGAGGTCTCCAAA
>ML777967.1:1530742-1560472 GCA_009831015.1 Picea engelmannii
ACCATTGACTTATGGCTCAAAATAGTCAAAATCATGGAAATCGTCAGAATGCAACGAAACCAAAGCCAACCTGTGCGGAATGGCTCATAATGATGGAATATGATCATCAATGTAAGATGGACCCCACAATGCCTCTCAAATACCCCTGTATTCGCTATAACCTCCATCTGGCTACTCTGGTCATCATAACCCTCTGCGCTGTGATGATGTCCCAAAGTGGGGACATTACAGATTGTTATTGCCCTAAATTTCCCTACTCATGCATACATGGCCTTGGCCCTCTTACTTGCATATTTTGCTAGAGCACTGCTGAGAAGCTCTTCTTAAAAAACCACTTTTTAGAAGATGTACGCACCCTACACCATTACTACCCATGTACATACACTTTTTGCACCACTACAACTCACGTACATATGCATGTTGCACCATTGCAGCCCGCATATACTTGCAAAAGTTGCAAAAAATAAAACGTTGCAAGGAATTCGTTGAAATTTATGGGCTATTGGAAGTTTCCCAACTATTCCACCTGCTATAGCTCATCACCCAACCGAATAACCATCCTTTTGTCATATAAAAGGAGGTGTTCGGGTCTCATTTCAAATCTAAGCATAAGACAAGTGAAGCTCTTCCCAATTTCACATCCCTTCCTTGCCCAAGATATTGCTTCCTTTTGTGAGAAATTGCTTCAGCATTCCCTCATCAGCCCCTTCTTCCTCTATTTAACCCATTCCCTTCCATATAAGTGATCAGAAGGTTGAGAGAATAATTTCATACAAGGTGCACTTGGAGCATGGTAAAGAGGAGCCAAGACCAGGTTTGTGGAATGGTGGCCGACTCAGATTGTAAGGTATAATATTTGTATTATGAATAAAAGAATTACATTTTCCTGTCCCAAATGATGGTGTCTTGAGTATTTTTATTGATTTATACTTAGCATTCTAACATCTAACCCTAACTTATGTATGGAATAGCATGCTTGTAGTTCTTTATTTGCCTATCTTTGGATGCAGGTTGGCCCTGGGAGGAGACGTGCAGTCAGTGGAACTTCCAAGCGTGAGAATATCATCACCAAACGTGTGATTAGAGGTATAGTTACTCGATCTCTTCTCTCTTTGCTTTCTTTACATTAGTTTTGTTATGTTTGGGGTAGTGTTGAGAATTAATTAGCTTTTAGACGTTTTTTCGCTCTATATACATCTTGAACCCTGATGTAGTTAAAGGGGTTTTTTTCTCGCTAGCAGAACTGGCGACCATAATGAGGAAGCCTCTAGGGTTTTTTAGAGGATTTTGGGTTGTTTGATTGGTTTGTTTTCCTTTCAGGTTTCTTTCAAGTTTTTTGAGTCTGTTAAGGGATTTTGGTCACCTTCAGGGTGCATAGCAGTTGTCCCTTCCCTATAAGACTACCTGGTCTTTTCATTTTTTGAAATGATACAGAGGTGTATGTGCCCTGTATTGGGTCATCGCATGTACATATGTGCTCTGCAAAAGTAAACAACCCGCGTACAGATGTAGGTTGTTGATGCAACATCCCACATCTCTGTTTCAAGAAAGTTTTTTGAAAAAGAGGGAGTTTTCCTCTTTCCTGATTGAAGTTCTCACTTCTCAGGGATTTCTTGGATCGGCCAGAGTCTCTGTCTATGGCCATATCTTGGGTATAGGTTCTAGTTTACTTGTTTCTTAATCTTCTTGTGTTTCTTAACATTTTTAGCTTATTTTTAGCTTGAATGTTAAGGCTCGTGTATTCATCATGTATTAACATTTTGTTCAAGGTTTTAGTATTATTTTTAGCTTATTTGGGGGCCATGAATCGTGTATTCATCAGTCTCTTTTAGCATCTTTTGTTAGTTCTGATTTGATTGGAAGAAAATAAAAAAACCTAGTTGTTTAGGTCTCTTTCTTTCTTCACATTTTCTTTGCATTGTTATTTGAAAAATAAAAAGAATTAGCATAATGTTGTGTTTTCTTCTCATCTTGAAATCATTTCAAAAGAAAAATAAGAAAGATAATCCTTCTTTGTCAATGTAATTATAAGTTTCATTTTTTGCAAGAGTCTTAACAACATTAGTTTCACTATCGTACCTTTTCAGTAAATCAAGCCTAAAAAATAATGCCTAATCTAAAATACACTAGACTTTTTTGTTTGTAGGGTTAACAAACTAGTTTAGGGTTTTAGGGCCTTGAATTAGGTTTGGAGAGGAAACTCTTCAAGGCTGTTAAATCAAACATTAGAGTATGAGTTAGGGATTTCTTAAGTCCAGAGTCGTAAAAGTTATCTGGGCCCCCCCTCTAACATAGGGGATAAACACGAGGTCACATGAGGAAAGGCAGTGAGGACAACCCCTCCAAAGCTAGACTGAACGTAGTGGGGAACATATATTAAGAGTGTGTCTCGGGAATAAAACCTACTGCATTTGCCTATGGAGCTTCATGGACCTTGAATTTGTTTGATATCCTCTGTTGTCTTCCAGACCATTTTCTTTCGATACCCTTGATAGGCTTCGAACTTGTTATCCTTCTCATTACGATCTGTCGAACTGTCGAATGTACCCGCCTATGACTGACTGCGAGCAAGCAACCTAGTTTCCCATATTTTAGGGACTTACACGGGTGACTGCGAGGGTTCATTGCAGTACCTGGGGCATACATCGGAGGGTGTTTCTGTGTTCCAGTTGCACTTACACTAGTTAGCTGATCTAGTGTTGATTGGCATAATTGTCCTTCCCATTAGTTAGTTGTCTGCTTGATTTGCCTTTAGGAACTTTTAGTGTGTGCTCTGTGCTCCCTAGTTTTCCATAGTGAGTTAGTCAAACATTACTTTGGGTCTCTGACCTAGGGTGGCAGACTGCCCACTTTTTCAGTCATGAGGACTTTTCATTCTTTCGCTTAGAAACATGGAGCTTCCTCTTTATAGGCGTTGTTTTTTATAACACTGGTTCGTCGGAGTTAGTGTGTGAGACTTTTATGAACTTGAACGATCCTACAAGGGGAGAACATATGCATAAGATCTTCATGGATAAAGTTCCCGATGATACCAACCAAGGAACCCCTTCACAAGGGGATTCTTGTGCTTTTCCTTTCTTTGGAAATGTTGGTGTCCCTTTGATGTCCACTTTATACATTCCTGAGTTGAATGTGGGACTATCGGTTTGGTTGGGTACCATTCCAAATGTCCCGAATGCTCTTGATGCTTCTTAGTTAAACACTTTATGTCATGGGCATCATGTTGATGTTCCTTCATCAACAAAGTCTTCTCCTCCTCCTTCTCCTGTCTCTGGTGAAAGTACAGTTACTAGTAACCGAAATTCTAAACAAAATAGAAAGAGGAAGAATAGGAAGAAGAAATCACCAACCTCTTTGAGTCATGTCGGAGATAGGTCCTCAACCTATGCAAGTCATGTTGAATACCAACACCCAGCCTCTGCAAGTCATGTTGGGGGAATGAACCTAGTCCCTGTAAGTCATACTTGAGTTCAATCACCAACCTCTACAAGTCATGTTGGAGATGGTTCCTCAACCTATGTAAGTCATGTTGAAGATCAACACCCAACCTCTGCAAGTCAATTTGGGGGAAAGCACACAACCTCTACAAGTCATGTTGGGGGAAAAATTCCAGTCACTTCTAGTCATACTAGCAATAGGTCTGTATCCATTGTGAGTCATGTTATTGACCCATCACCAACCTCTACAAGTCATGTTGGATATGTGCAACCAACTACTTCTAGTCATGCTGGGGGCATTGATTATATTGAGAAACCTAGACAGATAGAATGCAATCCTAAGTTCCCTTGTAATATTTGCAAGGGAGATCACCTTACTCATCTGTGCCCTAGCATTCTAGAGGTATGAATAGTGTGGTACCTGTCTGCAAGCTCTTCTGATTCTATGTCTTCTAAGGTTTCCTTGCAATATATTCAGCCTTTGGTTGATGTAGTGGTCGTGCCGATGCAATCTTCGGTTGATCCCACTCCTCTTTTGGGGGGTGATGTGCCTATAGACCATGTTGTCTCGCAGCCTATTCAACCTGTGGTTGAGAAAGTGGTCACGTTGATGCAATCTTTGGTTGATCCCACTCTTCTCTTGGAGAGTGTCAAGTCTACCAAAGTGGTCACGCCGATGCAATCTTCGGTTGATCCCACTTTTCTCTTAGAGAGTGTCAATTCTACCAAAGTGGTCATGACGATGCAATCATCGATTTATCCCACTATTCTCTTGAGGAGTGATGTGTCTACAAACTATGTTTTTAGCATTTCTAGTTCAATACTTTCAGAACAAGAGGGCATTCCACTCACTTCGAGTACACCCCCTCCAAGTCATAGGATGGTTTCCTTTGATTGGAATGACCTTGTTGAGCCTCATCTTCCTTCTTCTGCACCCTTTCAAATAAGGGTTGAAGTTAATTCAAACAACATTTATCGATGTATTGTTGATGAAGGAGCCTCCACAAGTATTTTATCCTCCTCAGCTTAGCAAGCTTTGGGTTCCCCCGAGCTTGTGTCTGCATCGCATGAGTTGTTGGATTTTGATAGATGCCCTAGTGAATATTTGGGGATTCTTCCTCAGTTGCATATCTTGTTAGGTGGGAACACTATCCTTGTCGATGTTATAGTGGTGCAAGGCCCGTTAGATTTCAATATGACTCTCAGGCGTGATTATGTATATGATATCAATGTTGTGGTGTCTACTCTCTTACAAGTGATGCATTTACCTCACAATGGAAGCATCGTCACTATCGACCAGCTCGCATCTGATAATCACCATCCTAATTTGGCATTATTTCAGGATACCCCTTTATATGTTCCTAGTGTTTGTGTAGACTCTACCTCACGGGACTCCCAAATGAGCACACTTTGTTGTCTTTCAAGCTCGCTTTAAAATTCAAAAGCAACATCTGATGAGACTGTATTTATTATTTTCGATATTGTCTGGATTAACTGAGAAAAGTATCCCCCTAGAGTCTTCTTTAAGCCCTTTTCAGACTCTCTAAACATGAAAATATTGTCGAGCGATCCTATTTCCCTTCACTCTCACCAAACTCACATTTGAAGGAACATCTTTCTGGTGGTAGTTTACCCCTTTTTTGGTCTGGACGACTAATTTTACTAATAAAGGTATGCTCTAGAAACTTTGGTTCGCTAGAAGAGTATTCTCAGTCGTAATTTTAACCCTTTTTTGAGCCCGAGGGACTAAATATTTGAAAACGGAACATTCTCCTTGGTTTTGGTTTATCACCTTTTTCGGGCCTTAGAGATTACTTACGAAAAAGGAACCCCCACGGAGTCCATATTTAAGATCTTTTCAGACTCCCTAAAATTGAAAAGATCGTCGAGTGACCTTTTTCCTTCACACTCGTTAAATTGGTCCAGAAGAACATCTATTGCCATGAGTTTAACCCTTTTTCCATTCTGTAGATTATAGCGGAAAAAGGTATGCCTCGAGAGATTCATCTCACCAGGAGAGTTCTCCTCAGTAACTTTTATACTTTTTCGGGCTAAGGAGACTAAACTCAGAAAAAGGTTGTGAGTCCATAGTTAAGCTCTTTTCAAACTCCTTAAAATTGAAAAGATTGTCGAGTGATATTGTCTTTGTCACACTCGTTAAAATGGTTTTGAACAGATGTCTTTTTGGGGCCAGTTTAACCCTTTTTCGAACCGAATAGACTATCTCCAAAAACGGTACTCCCTAGAGTATTCTTTTAATTTTTTTCAAACTCTCTAAATGTGAAAAAACTACCGAGCTTACCTTCTCTTGGCTCGTAAAAATTGCATGGAAGGGGTCTCATTGTGTCTTGCTTAATCACATTTTCATCTTTGCATCTTTGGCCTAATGTTAGCTCCATGTTTCTCTCAACTAAACCTTTGAAGCATGCCTTATATGCAAGCCTTTTGACACTTCTTGCCTCTATGACCTAACACCTTGACCCATAGAGGAATTTTCCCTGAGTGTCCTTTTCCTGCACATGTCTCCTTGCTCTAAGCATTAGTATGTTCCTTGTGCTTGGAACTAGTATGTTTTCTTGCGACACTCATTCCTCCTATACAATGTAGCATTCTTTTATTATTTTTAAAGCTCTTTAAAAAATTGAAAAAGACAAAAAAAAATATTCTGAAAAGAGGGGACGAGAAATATGTATTACTTTTTTTTTTTTCATCAACACTAAGTGTTGCCCTTGGACAAATCACATCCTTCTATTTTTTCGTCAAGCATTGGGATATAGTTTGACCTTAGTAAGTTGTTCTCACTACATAGAGTTGTTGCCTCCTCTGTCTGGTTACTCTTCCAAACACATGGAGAGTATGTGTTGCCTCCTGCATCATGAACTACATGAGTCTGATCATATTTCGTGCTTTTTTCCAAGGGAATTTTCATCCAGTCTGAGTCGTCCTTTCTACAGTTTGTCTCTTGACCTCATGAATCGACCATCCTAAGAGTTCAGTCAAGTCCTGATTCAAAGTCGACAAAGTTCTCTTCCTGATCATCGAGATCCTCATGTATTTTACCGAAGAGTCGTCGTAGACCTCAGGTTAGTGAGTTATACACTCCCATTATATGCCTACCTAATTTTTGAAGATCTTGAAGTTGTTTCTTGAGCTATGAAGACCTCATCTCCAGCCCTTGGGCATCACTAGCTTCTTGAAGATGGATACTATACTTGTATATCTTCGACTGATTTTGAGATGTAGATCCATTGTGTATTGCTCGTGGATACACTTTATATAGTTATATGACATGGGTATGCAGTGTATTTGATTGACATCCATGATTTAGTTCATCCCAACCATGGGTATTCCCGCCTCAGAGAGACATTTTGTTGTTTTGTAGATGGCACCTCCCGAACTCTGGTCACAGGCTCACTCAGTTTCGTACATTGGTGAAGATATTTTAATGTATTTTAGCCATCAGTTTATTTTCTAAACTCATACATTAGGGGGCATCTATTATAGCCCTAAATTTCCCTACTCATGCATACATGGCCTTGGCCCTCTTACTTGCATATTTTTCCAAAGCACTGTTGAGAAGCTCTTCTTAAAAAACCATTTTTTAGAAGATGTACATGCCCTGCACCATTACTGCCCACGTACATACACTTTCTACACCACTACAACTCATGTACATATGCATGCTACACCATTACATCCTGCGTATACTTGAAAAAGTTGCAAAAAATAAAATTTTGCAAAGAATTTGTTGAAATTTACGGGGTATTGAAAGTTTCCCAACTAATCCACCTACTATATCCCGTCACCCAACCAAATAACCATCTTTTTGTCATATAAAATGAGGTGTTTGGGTCTCATTTCAAATCTAACCATAAGAACAATGAAACTCCACCCAATTTCACTTCCCCTCCTTGCCCAAGATATTGTTGCCTTTTGTGAGAAATTGCTTCAGCATTCCCTCATCAGCCCCTTCTTCCTCCATTTAACCCATTCCCTTCCATAGAAGTGATTAGAAGGTTGAGAGAATAATTTCATACAAGGTGCACTTGGAGCATGGTAAAGAGGAGCCTGGACCAGGTTTGCGAAACGGTGGCTGACTCAGATTATAAGTTATAATCTTTGTATTATGAATAAAAGAATTACATTTTCCTGTCCCAAATGATGGTGCCTTGAGTATTTTTATTGATTTATACTTAGAATTCTAACATCTAAACCTAACTTATGTATGGAATAACATGCTTGTATTTCTTTGTTTTTCTATCATTGGATGCAGGTCAGCCCTAGGAGGAGACGTGCAGTCAGTGGAACTTCCAAGCACGAGGAGATCATCACCAGATGTGGGATTAGAGGTATAGTTACCCAATATCTTCTCTCTTTTATTTATTTACATTAGTTTTGGTATGTTTGGGGTAGTATTAATAATTAATTATCTTTTAGATGGTTTTTCACTCTGTCTACATCTTGAACCCTGGTGTAGTTAAAGGGGGGTTTTTCCTACTAGCAAAGATGGCACAAAAATCAAACTAGGTTCACAAGTCAAAAAACAATATTAAACTAAACATATCTAGTGAGCATCATCTTTGTAATGTGGTGTACATAAATGTGATTACATTTTACATCGTCTAAATAACCAACAATAATACATTTTTACTCTTGAGCTATAAAACTTTATTCTTCTCAAAGAGAATGTGAGCCTAAGCATCTTAGACAAACAGATGAAAGTTTTTAACATATGGCTTGTTTTTACTCCATGATTCTTCTAATATTACAATATGCACAACCTTAGTAGGAGTGTGGCTCAGTATGTAGTTGGCACAATTAATGGCTTCGGCCCAAAACGTAGGGGGAAGATTACTATATTGAATCATGTAGCTAGTCATTTCCTTTAAGTTTGGATGTTTTCTCTTGACCACACCATTCTAGTGCTATGTACAAGGCACAATATTTGTTCAAATACAAAATATAATGAACTTCTTATTAACATATTAGCCTCCATTTTTTTTTTTATCTTAGTCTCTGCATGTGATGACAAGATTGTTTTTAAACTAGGACCTATAAGGCTAAGAACTTAGAAAAAACTTCAGTTTTACAAGTAAGAAAATAAACCTAAGTGTTCCTAGAAAAACTGTCAATGTATCAATGACAAAAAAAGTAAAAGGGCCACAAAAATCACTCTAAACCAACTCTTAAAGATCGTGCAGATTCTCATGGATCCTACGATGGTCGATCCTCATGCTCGAATCTAACGCCCAAGATCTATCCTCCATATCTGCGCGCTCCTCTTGTCTACATTGATATCTGACAGTCATCAGGAATTCTGAATTGTTGATCCAATGATCACTATTGCCGCTCCTCCCCCATTATCACTGCACTGTTGATCATGCTGATCTTTGCCATCGCTATTCTTGCCAAAAATCCTCTGCACTATCTCTTCTGAGCTTATTCAAATCTTCTCTGCAACGTCTTCTCATAATGCCCATCTATTACATACTTTCTGTACTCATGCCATCTTCATTGTTGTACTTTCCATCAATGACAAGCATTCGTTGTCTGTTAAATATTTGACAACAATCTCCCCCTTTGGCATTGATGGCAACACAAGCACCCACATGCATTCAAACTCTCCTCCCAGACTCTTTTCTCCCCCTTTGACATCAATGTCAAAAAAGAAACATGCTCCCCCTGAGTTGTTGCAAAACATACTCCCCCTTTCAACTATGAGCATCTTGGAAATAAACCAGATATTCAGTAAGTACTCCCCCTGACCAGGTGAACAAATTAGACACAAGAAATTATAACCCCCAACTTTTGATGAAGATATCCAAAAGGGGTTGCTACTATTGGTTTTGTAAATATATATGCAATCTGTTATGTAGAAGGTATATAATTCAGTTGAACAATTCTGTTTGTAACTTGTTCTCTGAGAAAATGGTACTTTATTGGAATATGCTTAGTCTTGGAATGAATAACGGGATTCTTGGAGACACTAATGGCCATGGTGTTATCACAGTGAATTGGAATGGGATCACTGTAAGTTACCTTCAAATCTACAAGAGTTTGTATCATCCATAAAATTTGTGTGCAGCAAGTAGTAGTAGCAATGTCTTCTGCCTCTGTAGTTGATAATGAAATGGATCCTTGATTTTTACTAAACCATGCAACTAATGAGTCACCCAGAAAGAATGCTCCTCCACTGGTACTTTTTCTCTCATCAACACAGTTTGCCCAATCTTCATCTGAATAAGCAGTTAACTGAAAATTTTGATTTATGGGATACCACAGACCATAAGTCATTGTTCCCTTCAAGTATTTGAATATCCTTTTTACAGCTACAAAATGACTTTGTTTAGGGGCAGACTAATAACGACCTACCATTCCAACAGCTTGCATTATATCAGGATGGGATGTTGTGATGTACAGAAGACTGCCTATCATAGAGAGATATGGCCTTTGATCAACATACGGTGAAACATCATTTTTACCAATCTTGCAACCAACCACCATAGGTGTTCTAACTGGAGAGGAATCTTCCATCTGAAATTTCTTCAACATCTCTTTCAAATATTTTTCTTAAGAAATAAATATTCCTGCAGAACTTTGTTTTACTTGTAAGCCAAGAAAATATGACAGTTCTCCTATCATGGACATTTCAAATTCTGTTTGCATAGAGTTAGAAAACCACTGGACAGATGATTCATTAGTACAGCCAAAAATAATATCATCTACATAAACCAAAACAACTAGTAAATTATCACCTTCAGACTTAATGTAAAGGTTACTGTCAACAGTACCTTTTTTGAACCCTTTTTCTTGTAAAAATTTGTCCAGACTATAATACCAAGCTCGTGGTGCTTGTTTTAGTCCATATAAGGCCTTCTTCAGCTTACAAACATAATTAGGATTGTCTGTCAATGAGAATCCTTAAGGTTGCTCCATATATACTTCTTCCTCTAGATCTCCATTAAGAAATGTTGACTTAATATCCATCTAATAAACTTTAAAGTTTTTATGACATGAATAAGCAAGAAACATTCTAATGGCTTCCAATCTTGCCACTGGTACAAAAGTTTCATCAAAGTCCTGACCTCCAACTTGTGCATATCCTTTACAGACCAATCTGGCTTTATTTCTAGAAACTCGCCCTTTTTCATTCATTTTATTCTTGCACACCCATTTGGAACCTATTACATTCTTATCTTCAGGGCTAGGGACAAGCTCCCAAGTATTGTTCTTTTCAATTTGATCAAGCTCTTCATTCATTGCTCTAATCCAATCATCATCCTGGCTAGCTTCCTCAAAAATTTTAGGTTCAGTCATAGATAAAAAGGCAACATGAGATTTTTCTGAGTCTTTAATCAATTTCCTTCTTGTCTGAACTCCTTTATTTATATCCCCAATTATCTAATTTTCAGGATGATTCTTTCTAATAATTCTGAGAGGTGATTTTGGTTCTTTTTGTTGATTTGTGTCAGTCTAAGTATTTGTATCTTCATATGATTTAGATTCTTTCTTTTTTGATCCTTGGACCTGTTCATCTTCATCTTCAACTATATCTTTTGTTCTTGGTTCAGCACTACCTACATTCTTGACCGAGATTTCTTCATCAACTTTTATGTCTATATAATCAACTAGTTTATGCAGTCTCTTATTGTAGCATCTGTACCATTTACTATTTGTAGCATAACCCAAGAAGATACCTGCATCTGCCCTGTCATCATATTTTCCAATATTTTCATCATTGTTCTTAATATAACATTTACTCCCGAAGACTTTAAAATGCTTGATTGAAGCAGGTCTTCCAAACCATAGTTCATAAGGAGTCTTGTCACTATGTGGCCTGAGATGAGCTTTGTTAAGGATATGAATAGTTGTATGAATTGCTTCCACCCAATATGTCTGAGGTATGTTCCTTTCATTCATCATTGATCTTTCCATTTGTTGTACTAACCTATTCTGCCTCTCAACAACTCCATTTTGTTGTGGATTCCTTGGAACTGTGTACTCTCTTTTGATCCCATGTTTATCACAGAACTCTTTGAAGTTCCCTGAACTAAACTCTCCTCCTCTATCAGACCTTACTGCCTTTAATCTTTTTCCTATTTGATTCTCATTCAAATCCTTAAACACTTTGAATTTTTCAAATGCTTCAGATTTTTCTTTCAAAAAGGAAACCCAAGTTAGTCTAGAATAGTCATCAATAATCAACATAAAGTAATTTTCTTTTCCTATACCTTCTTTCCTTGATGGTCCACATAGATCCATCTGTACTAACTAGAGAGGTTTTTCTATTGAAGGAAAGTTTTTAGATTTGAACTGAGTGCGAGTAAGCTTTCCTATCTGACAGGGTTTACAAACATAGTCATATGGCTTTGATATCTTCGGAAGATATTTTTCTGCCCCATTGCTTCTAAGTTTGATTATGTGATAAAAATTTAGGTGACCAATTCTCCTATGCCACAGCCAACTTTCATCATATTTTCTTAAGTGACATTCTTCTTTTTCTTCTTTTAATACATAGACATTGTTTTCTATTCTTATACCTTTTGCAACTAGCTATCCTAAATCCATAGATTTTATTCTACAGTCTTTAGAGGTAAAAAGAACTTCACACCCTGGGTCACAGACTTGACTGACACTGAGCAGATTATGTTTCAAACCTTCTACAAACAGCACATCTTGAGCTTTCCTCTTGCCATTACTCAAACTTACAATTCCTTTACCTTTTATCTTTCCTGGTGCATCATTTCCAAAAGTTACATTCCCTGATTTGTTATCACTTAGAGTTAGAAACTTACTTTCGTCTCCAGTCATGTGTTTGGAGCATCCACTGTCAATATACCAGGGATTCTTTTTTCTTTGGGCTGATAACACTAGTCCACACTTGTCATCTACTTTCTTCTTCCAAACTTTGACATTTTTAGTAGTGGGGATCAAATCTAACTTGTAATTCTTTAAGTGACAATCTACAGCTTTATGTCCATAATTATGGCAGTTGTAACATTTTGATTCACTGAATAATAGATCATAACAATTGTTATGCTTATAATTGTTGTTACATTTCACCTGTGTCCTTCTCCCAGTCATCACATGATTTATAGTTTGTGATTGTTTGTTGCTTGGCTGTCTCAATCTTTGTTGTGGAAGATAGTTATTCATTGAATATCTTGATTGTTCATATCTAAATCTTAAAGAACAGTTTATAGCTTTGTGACCAAAATTAGAGCAGAAAAAACAATAACCATAGAAAAAATCAGTCTTCTTTAAGGAGGTCGATTTCTTTCATGCCGATAATCTTTCTGATCTACAAATTCGGTTGTGATGCTTTTTCTTTCATTCCTTCTTGGTGGTTGATTTTCCTTCTTTGTTTCTGTAGAGTGACTGTTGTCAATGTTTGAGGATTTGACAAACTTGATAGGTTCTGTATCACTTGAATGATCACTACTTGATCCTTCTTCATATCCCAATCCATCTTTCAATTTTGAATTTCTTTGCTGATTTAGAATGGAGGTTAATCCTTATAAGGCTTTAATACTTGGCAGATTTTGATGATACAATCCCTTAAACTTCTCCATTTCGTTTCTTGTTTTTACTATCTCTTCTTCTAAGGCTTCACAACTAGCTTTCTTCTATGACAACTATTGTTTTAGTATGTCTTCTATTTTCTTTGTCTCTTCTAATTTCACTTTCAGCAGGGAAAAGTCTTCATCAGGTTGTTTACTGTCTTTCTTGAATTGTATCAGCAATTGTTTTCGCTTTTTGTTCTTAATTTTGAGCCTGTCAATTTATTCTAGTGCACTGATCAGTTCTCCTTCCATATCAACCATAGCTTCTTCATCGTTATCTTCACTGCCTATGCTTTTATTATCATAATCCTCTTTGGCCATAAGCATGAAATCATTTTCCTTATCTTCACAGGAAGAGTCACTATCGGTGTCTTCTGAGGAATTGTCATTATTTGCAACCAAACTTTTCTTCTTATTATATTTCTTGTATTTGTACTTCTTTTCATCATCAGATTTCAGGTCCTTTTTCTGATGGGGACAATTAGATGAAAAATGACCTATCTTACCATAGTTAAAGCATTTGAAGGGAAACTTCCATTGATATTTTCCTGATCCTTTCTTTAACCTTCTCATAAATTTTTCCTCAATATCATCTAATTCTGAATCAGTATTATTGTCTGCTTTAAAAGATGCTTCTCTAGTACTAGATTTATCTTTGTTAATTCTCATTTCATATGCAGTTAGAGTTCCTAGGAGTTGATCAATGGACATAGTTTTAAGATCACTTAGTTCTTCTATTGCAGATACTTTTGAATTAAATTTATCAAGAAGAGATATTAAAATCTTCTGAACTAAAAATGGTTCTTCAATCTTCTCACCAAGACCCTTCATGGCATTTACAAGTTCTTCAACTCTTAAAAAATACTTGCTAATTGTTTCATCTTCATTCATCTTTAGTTTTTCAAATTTCAATCTGTATGTTTGAAGTTTGGCGTCTTTTACTTTCTCATTTCCTTCATAACTTCTAATAAGTTTATCCCACATTGCTTTGGCAGTTTCAAGATGTATCACCTTTACAAAATCATCTTCAACAAGTCCATTCAAGATAGGATTCATTCCCTTAGCATTAAAACTAAACTCTAACTTATCTTCCTTGGAGGCTAGCACAACAAGCTTTGTATATCTAGTCTCTACTACATCCCAAACATCAGCACCCAAGGCCATTAAGTATGTTCTCATTCTAATCTTCCAGAAGGAAAAAAATTTTCCATCAAACAGAGGGGGCTTAGAGGCTAAAGTCCCTTCATGACTTGTCATGTTTAATCTTAAATATCTACCTTTGAATAAAAGTAACCCACTCTGATACCAATTGTTGGAATTACTAATACAACTGAGAGGGGGGGGGGGTGAATCAGTTGTTATTGTTCTTAAACAATTTTTAATCTATTAATACATTTTTAATCTTTCTTCAAGTGATCATCAACATTATACAACATATGGACAATAAAAGTAAAGAGCATCAGTCACACATAAGGTATACACAGAGACAGGTTTTCACGAGGAAACCCATAAAGGGAGAAAACACCTTCTTCTTCGAAATGATAGGCAGTCTTTTAAGTTCTGTACATCATCTATACTTGAGCACCAACTCAATGTGAGGCTACTACCTCTATTTTACAAGCTGCAACTGGTTTGAGAGCACCGACTCTCTTGTTTCTCTAGCACCCACTAGAAGGAATCACCAACTCCCCTAATGTTCTAGCACCAACTGGATGGAAGCACCAACTTCCAGTTACACAGGCTCCAACCTGTATAACAAAGAACACTTGTTCTCCCTTGCACCACCGTGCCACCCTGGTTTCTCTGGTTGCAACCAAATGGAAGCTACAACTCCCTATGTTCAAGCTCCCACTTGAACCTATGAGGACAACAGTCCTCCCTAGAACCTCCCAACCACCCTGGAATATGAAGGAATAAATAAACAGACAACTACACAGATAAATCAATTCTTACCACTTATTCTCTGTTCTGTAAATCTGGTCTTCTTCTAACTATTCTACAATTCTTCTCTTCCTTTGTCTCTTCTGCAATTCTACTCTGCTTCAACTTCTTCTGTCATTCTGCTTTGTTTCAAATCTTTTCCTCATCTGTTACTCTTCTATGATTTTTATATCACACTGCACACATTTTCAATCTCACACTGCGCATATTTTCAGTCTCACACTGTGCATCCTGTGATTTTCCCTTTCTTACAGTTTAATTCATTTTTCGTTCAGAATGACCAACCACGCACAGTCTATGTATTTTTCTTTTATGCACCACACACATAGCAGTTACACTTCGCATCTTCTTAGGCAAAAAAAACCGTCTAAGAAACTGAAACGCCAACCGATCAGGAATGATGAATCAGTTTTGCTAATTGGTTCGTAACTGATGAATTAACTGTGAGAGAGAATAGTAACCCTCCGATCATATTCAATTTTATCTACACCATTGGATGAACTTTATTAATCTTGCCTTTAAATTAGGTTTCGGCATTTCGGCATTCCTGTGGCCAAGTGTCTCGACACTTCATGTCGCGATCTCTGAAACTCTGATTCAGAGATTTTCTGCGCTAGCTCCTTCCTCTATATGACCATGGCCATGACCAAGATCTTATTCATAGAGTGATTTTCATGAATTCGCATTTTTTGAATCTAGAGATGAGGCATCTCGACTCTCCAAGTCGCGATCCCCAAAACCCCAAAATGGAGCTTATCTGAACTGACTCCTTCTCTTCTCGTGACCACGGACGATGACCATAGGTTGTGCCAAAAGGTGCTTCATATTTCATGAGTTTATAAACTTCATCGAGTCTGATCGATGATTGAGATCTCCATAGATCCGATGGTCCAGATCTTATCACGATCTCGCATCTCGTGAGTTTCCACACCATGCTCCGTTGATTTAAAGTCAGCGACTTGTCCTATGATTCAACGGTCCAGATCTGATCTTAATTCAATGGCTCAGATCATATCGCAATTTCAGCATTCTTGTGGTTATGTTTCTTGCCTCTCCAAGTCACGATTCGTGAAACTCCGAAATGGCATGGGATCAACGGTCCATGATCTCGATGGATCTACGGTCCAGATCTCATTATGAATTCACATCTTGCAATTCCTTTGCTGGATGTTTCTTGTCATTCCAAGTTACGATAGGCGGAACTCTGAAATGGAGCTTAGATCAATGGTCCATGATATCGATGAATCTACGGTCCAGATCTCATCATGAATTCGCATCTCGCGATTCCTTCGATGGAGGTTCTTGTCACTCCAAGTCACGATAAGCAAAACTCCAAAATGGAGCTTAGATCAATGGTCCACGTCTTTTGGTGTATTGACGGTCAGGATCTTTTCATGATTTCGCAATTCTTCATTATGTCTGCATCGAGATTTCAAGATTTTGCAAACTCGCTTCACCTTGCACTTTTAAAGATCATGCAGATTCTCCTGGATCCTACGATGGTCGATCCTTGTGCTTGGATCTAATGCCCAAGATCTATCCTCCATATCTGCACGCTCTTCTTGTCTACATTAAGATCTGACAGTCATTGGGAATTCTGAATTGTTGATCCAACAATCACTGTTGCTGCTCCTCTCCCATTATCACTGCGCTGCTGATCATGTTGATATTTTCCATCGCTATTCTTGCCAACAATCCTCTGCACTATCTCTTCTAAGCTTATTCGAATCTTCTCTGTAGCGTCTTCTCATAATGCCCATCTATTACATACTTTCTGTACTCATGCCATCTTCATTGCTGTACTTTCCATCAATGACAAGCATTCCTTATCTATTAAATATTTTCCAACAGGAGGTTCAAGTTGGATAATGTGGTGCTTCATGGTTTCCTCCAACTCTTCCATCTTATTCCATCAATATTTGCATCACATCATCCATACAAGTTATAATTCTTTTCGATCTTCTCTCCCTCGAGCTTTGCTCCTTGACCCAAATTTGGAGGAATGGGATATTGATTGGGTTTGGGACCCTTATTCCTTATACGTTTCTTGGATTGCTTCTTCTTGGAACCTTGATTCTATTGCACCATTGAGGCCTTATTCTTGGTATCCATATAAATGAAATCAATGTGAAGGATATTATCCTACTCTAGCATTATTTGATCACAAATTTATAAAAAATAGGCATTTAATAAGTGACTCGAAAGGATTCCTTTATGGAATAAAATGCAAAAACAAAATTGAATAACATTCACCATTTTTAGAAAGGATGGAAATTATAAATTGATCATCAAACTTGTCCAAACCAAAATATGCAAGAAAATGTCTTGAGTCTTAAACCTTGAGATATAATCTTAGATTTGATCAAAGTTGGTAGGATCCAAAGTAATTGGCTCATTCTCAAGCTAACAAGTTTGAATTTTATTTTATTCACCAAAAAACTACATAGCTTTGTTCCAATATTCTTTTGGTTTGTTAATATCTTGTAGGTGAAATTACACATCTCTATAAATGGACATGCTAAAGATTCCAAGGGATTCATAATTTTTGTTTTCCCAATTGTCTTCCTTTAAGGGATCCAAAGGTGCAACTTGTGTTTCTAAAGTAATCCTGCACAATACCCTACTTCTCAACAAATCTTCCATGTGGGACTTTCATGATAAATAAGTAGTCCTATTTAAGCATATTTCATTAGAATTATCCATATTGAAGAACATAATCAAATTAATATAAACATACAACTAACTACATCACTACAAAGTTTATGAAAATTAGCACACATTCAAAAATAATGTCACTCAGAAAGGTGCCCAAATGACCAAGACACATTCTTTAGTAATACTAAAAATAAATACTAGAGAGGATCTTATGAGAAAACTAATAACAATGAGAATTTCCTGTTGAAATGTATACAAACCAATTACACTGGTGCATAAAGCGTGAAAAAACACATTCTTTACAAAACAATTGCACTGAAAACAAACTCGGAAAAGAAAGTTGTGTTCATTTGAAAATCACCTTAAAAAAATGAAATCACAAAAGAGAGAGATGGGTATGCTAAAGGTCGACATGGAATTATTGGTTGGGAATGTTGACATGTTATCTAATGTGGTCAAAATATGGTGTGGCAGTCTCTAGTGATGTGGTAGGTTGATGACATGGTAGTGTGATAGTGTGAAACTCATTATGAGGGGTTGGAAACTCTAAAGAAGATGGTCAACCCAAATGGCAGGATCTAACCAGAAGGGGTGAGTCCCCAACTTAATGGTCCCAAAAAATAGTGAGGGGTCATGGATTGGATGATGCCAATGAGGCGACAATTGATCACATACAAGGGAGAAAGGAACCACTATAGAATATGCTCATTTAGATAATGAAGAAGCCACCAAAAGTTGTAAACCATGGTTTGAGCCAAAAAATAATTAAAGAGTGTCGAGGCTATTAGCACTCTGTAAATATGTTCGGCTAAGAAACAGACGAAGAAGGTAACTTTTTCAACCAACTTTGAGACTGGATAAATAGCCTTTCGGATTTGGAGAGGGCTCTCTCGGAAATAGCACAGTATCTACACAGGATGTGACTTTAGAAGCAATGGGTAGATTTAAACACCTTTATCAAAATGGGTTCTGGTTATATTGGTGCAAGAAAGTAAAACTTGGGCTATGGAGTCGATTTGATGGAATGACAGAGATAAATGACTAGATGACCAGATTTGAGAGGAAAGGGCTAAGTGAGTGGCAGTATTTAGTGTAAAACTGTAATGTGGTGAGAGAAAAAATAGGAAGTGGCTCAATAGCACTGCCGTGAGTGAATTCGGAGTTAGCTTTAGAAGAAAACGTTTTTGTCTAAGTGGCGCGAACAAAGGGCATTGTATAGCGAATCTGTAGTTTCAGAAATCATTTCTGAAATAGACAATAAAAGATATGAAATAAGACAACAGGAAACACATACGTAAAGAGAGAAACACAATACATCCAACTATGACAACTACAATCCTTTCATCAAATCACAGGACCTTTGCATTAAATTTCGGTCAAAACTCAAATTTCATACAATAACAGTCGTCTACCCAATTTACCAATCAACCTTGTTTACATAAAAATGATACCCATATATAGAAAACTAATTTCACCCTTGGATTTTAGGGTCGAGTTACTCTCTCCTAGAATCATGGATCTGTTTTCTTTGAAAGAGAACAATAACTACAACGGATTTACTAAAAATAGGAAATCTGACTTTTCCAAATCATAATTGTAACTGAGATATTATTTACAATAATTGATCATGATCACAATTCGACCCTATGGTTTTTATAAGTCATCATTTTCACTACTGGACACTCTGTCACCTCTGCACAGCAAGTCTGCTATGCAATAGTAATCTTCAGCAAAAAACACAGCAGATTGCACAACAAACTTGGAAAATAAGCTTTAAATATGTCATCATATCTCAATGATAAAAACATATTTTCCAAAATGGAGATATTTTTTTGTATCTAAGCTCATTATAAAGAAAAACCTCTCTCAATTTCTTGAAATTCATCTCCATCTGGCTGGAATACGTGTCGCAAAAACATGTCTCGGATAGGAAATCATGAAAACTGAAAAATAGGGTTCAAAGATTCCTTTGAATATCCCAATACGTGACACATTTTTCAAATATGAGAGAGGTTTTTATTATTTGTTTTGTCCTTGACAAAAACCTCTTGGGGATTTTCCAAATTCTTTTCCAGTTGGTAAGAAATTGATCTTGAAGTTGACCACTAAACCAGTAATTTGTGCAGTGCGACCTGTAACCTATGTGCTGGAAAAATCCACTGTGCGACAAAATCCACTGCGCGAAAACATCCTATGCATGATAGGATCCACTATGCGACAACATCCTATGCATGACAAAATCCACTGCATGACAACATCCTATGCGCGACGAAATCCACTGCGCGAAAACATCCTATGCGTGACATGATCCACTGCGCAACAACATCCAATGCCCAACGAAATCCACTGCATGACAACATCTTATGCATGATGAAATCCACTATGTGAAAACATCCTATGCATGACATAATCCTTTGCGCAACAAAGATCCACTATGCGACAAAAATCAATTGCGCGACGAAATCCACTACGCGGTGAAGCGCTATGTGTAGTGCGTAACAAATTTTGCAGCATGCAGTTGCAAATGGAAATGGAACAAATAAATGATAAGATTCCTTTTGAAACTAACCCTTGGAGATGTTGGATGATGCCATTCATATAAACAATATGGGTGCTAACATGCATGACTTTGCAAAATTGTTGACAAACCTCTAACCTTAGCCATGAAAATCATGGTGCTAACAACTAGCTCCAACGGGGATGCTATCCTCCCTGTGAGGTAGCAAAGAATAGTAGATCATGTGCCAATCCATTGGGCTTCTCCCAAACTCAACTTTGCAACTGTAACTTGTAACCTGCATCTCCTGAAAACCCAAAACTGTATGCTCCAAACTGAAATCTGAAACTAAGTCGAGAATGAAAACTGCAGATTGCTAAAAGAAATGCTCGCAGTACCGAGATTATTCACACTCCTACCTACCCTAACTGTGGACAAAGATGCCAATCAAGTGAAATCAAAATGCCAATGCAACCATGCAAGCACTTTATCCACTCTTTGCTTTCTTTGCACATGCTTACTCATGAGTCATTCAAAAATTATTCTATAAATTCAAATCTCAAAAAATTAAAAACATTGGGACTGTTTGCCGCCTTCAAAAAAACTGCAAATGGATCCTCTAAAACATGCATAAAACAACAATCATTTTTCACCGCTTCCACTGCATCCTTGTTTACACGTAATTCAACTTGTTGATTACCACAAAAAGGCTGAAAAATATGTTGAGACTGTTGGAAATAATAATTTTCTGAATAAGAAAGTGTTGGCTGAAATGAAACCCCTGGTGGCAAGCAATCCATATCTAACACTGATGTTGATTGACCATCATATTTATTTCCATGATGGTAATTGATCACAGGCTGCAAATCTGAACAAAAATAACCTTCCATGTAATCAGCAACAGGGTCATTAAATGTATGAGAAGGTTGTTGGTCCTCCTCACTGATAAAAATTTGCTCATGTAAAACAGTGTCATTGTGAACACAGTCAGACTTCCCTGTTTCCTTTGTTATCTCATGATTCACTTTCAACAATTCAAAGGAAGAAAAACATAACAGAAGATAGTTTTCATTTGCAGGTCCACTGCTTTCTTCATATTCAACATCATGCCTGTAGGATTTCTAATTAGAAACATTATAAACATTTTTCTTCAACAATTTGAAAGAAGCAAAACACAATGGCAAAGTTCTTTCATTTGATTCAAAAATTTCTTCATTTTCTTCATCATTGTCACAACTGAAACATGTAGGCTGACTTCTTTCCTTAAACTACTGAAACTGAAAACTTCATGATGGATAACATGTAGTTGGTTGCTCTGAAAAATCACTCTCATAATTATCATTATATTCATCATATTTGGGCCAATCAACTACATCTGCAATGTCATCCACAAGGAAAAAACTTGGTACATCAACTTGCTCTTCAGTAGGCTGATCCTTATCTTTTGCAACCATGTCATTATTGAAAACTTCAAAAAAAGGCATGAAACAATCAATTTTATGATCATGTTGAAAAAGATTGGGGTGTAAATCAACTTCTTGTTTATGCACAATCTCATGTTCTCGTGCTACACCATCATTCTCTATATTTTCAACACTCTTTAAATTTTGATTTTGCAGCCTCTGACATGCTTGAAGATTGCCTTCCACTTCCTGAGCATTATGGAACATCTATTACAAAGACGTAGACTTCCTCTCCAATAGAAGAAAAGATAAGTCTGATTGAAAGGTTGTTACATAATGGAGCATGGAAACAACTTCAAGAGGTTGGACTTCTTTAGGAAGTTTATAATAAAGACTAGCAAACCTCCTACTGAAATTTGAGATGGTTTCAACTTTCATTCTTCTCATGGCATAAAACTCTGAAAGGAGTAGATTCCATGACTTTCTCTCACCACAAAATCTACTGAAAGCTTCCCTCAATTCATCCCATGAGATAATCAACTAAGGTTGCAAATTTATGAACCATGCTTTGACATCTCCTTGTAAGGACTGAGAAAAGGCCCTCATAGACACATCATCATGCTCAATCTCAAAAAGATCTATAAAATGCTCAAAGATTTGAATATGTTTTTTAGCTGAATGTCCATCGAGTTCTCCATCAAACCTAGGAAGGTACTTATAATGTTTCAGAGGAAATTCATGAAGGATGGAAGGAAATTTAAGATGATTTTATCTTTCTTGAATATTGGAGGGTAAAAGATTAAGAACAGAAGGTACAAGCTTAGCTTTGGTTTCATTAATCTCACAAGAATGATCATGAACATCATATGGTTCAGAGGAAGGAGCTTGGTGAATATCGGCTATACAAGAAGGAGGTATACCTATAGTTTGCAATGAAGGATATACAAGGGTAGATCTATGGGATTCATTTGAACGTAGTAAGTGAAGAAATATTCTTTTGGAAAACTTGGGAGAGGACAAGAAGATATTGATAAAACAAAAACGTACTTCTTGAACTAAACTTAAGCTTGAGTACCTTATTTTTCCATACTACTCTTCCATATCTCTGTCAACAAGTCTCATTCTCCATTAGAGTCTTTGAAACGCATTTGAAGCTTGATTGGAGTTGTCATGAAAACTTTAGGTCTGGATTCTTCTGTTAATGGAGTCACCTTCAAACTGATTTTTTGATGTGTAGAGTCGCCAGAGAATAAATACAGCCAATATGTGCCTAAGTGTCTGTTGCTCTCAGACCTTAGAAATAAAACAATGTCGTTCTTCCCAGGTAAAATTTCATTCAATTTCATCCCCGACAACGACACTAGAATGTTAACACTCCATAAATCTGTTCAGCTGAGAAATAGACGACGAAGGTAACTTTTTCAACCAACTTTGAGACCCGAGAACTACCCTTTCGGATATGGAGAGGAATCTCTTGAAAATAGCACGGTATCCACACAGGATGTGACTTTAGAAGCAATGGCTAGATTTAAACACCTTTATCAAAATGGGTTCTGGTTATATTGGCGCAAAAAAGTAAAACTTGGGCTATGGAGTCGATTTGATGGAATGACAGAGATAAATGACTCGGTGACCATATTTGAGAGGAAAAGGCTAGGTGAGTGACAGTCTTCAGTGTAAAACTGTAATGTGGTAAGAGAAAAAATAGGAAGTGGCTCAAGAGCCCCGTCGCGGGCGAATTCAGAGTCATCTTTAGAAGAAAACGTTTTTGTCTAAGTGGCGCGAACAAAGGGCATTGTATAGCGAATCTGTAGGTTCAGAAATCATTTATGAAATAGACAATAAAAGATATGAAATAAGACAACAGGAAACGCATACGTAAAGAGAGAAACACAATACATCAAACTATCACAGCTAGAATCCTTTCATCAAATCACAGGGCCTTTGCATTAAATTTTGGTCAAAACTCAAATTTCATACAATAACAGTCGTCTACCCAATTTGCCAATCAACCCTGTTTACATCAAAATGATACCCATATATAGAAAACTAATGTCTCCCTTGGTTGTTAGGGTTGAGCTACTCTCTCCTAGAATCATGGATCCGTTTTCTTTGAAAGAGAACAATAACTACAACGAATTTACTAAAGATAGGAAATCTAACTTTTCCAAATCATAATCGTAACTGAGATATTATTTACAATAATTGATCATGATAAACATTCAACCCTATGGTTGTTATAAATCATCATTTTCACTGCTGGACACTTTGTCACCTTTGCACAACAAGTCTGCTACGCAACAGTAACCTTCAGCAAAAAACGCAATGGATTGCACAACAAATTGGGAAAATAATCTTTAAATATTTCATCATATCTCAGTGATAAAAACGTATTTTCCAAAACAGAGAGATTTTTTTGTATTTAAGCTTGTTTTAAAGAAAAAAATCTCTCGGTTTCTTGAAATTCATCTCAAGCTGGCTGGAATACGTGTCACAAAAACATGTCTCAGATAGGAAATCATGAAAACTAAAAAATAGGGTTCAAAGATTCCTTCGAATCTCCCAATCCGTGACACATTTTTCAAATATGAGAGAGGTTTTTATTATTTTTTTTTCCTCAACAAAAACCTCTCAGGATTTTCAAAATTCTTCTCCACTTCGTAAGAAATTGATCTTAAAGTTGACCACTAAACCAATAATTTGTGCAGTGCGACATGTAGCCTGTGTGCTGGAAAAATCCACTGCGCAATATAATCCACTAGGCGACAACATCCTATGCATGATAGGATCCACTACACAAAAAAATCCTATGCGTGAGAAAATACACTATGCGACAACATCCTATGTGTGACAAAATCCATTGCCCGACAACATCCTGTGCGCGACAGGATCCACTGTGCGACAACATCCTATGCACGACAAAATCCACTGCGTGACAACATCCTATGCATGATGAAATACACTGTGCGACAACATCCTATGTGTGACATAATCCTTCGCACGACAAAAATCCACTACGCGACAAAAATCCACTGAGCAACGAAATCCGCTGCATGGTGAAGCGCTTTGCAAAGCGCGTAACAAATTTTTCAGCGCACAGTTGCAAATGGAAATGGAACAAATAAATGATAAGATTCCTTTTGAAACTGACCCTTGGAGATGTTGGATGATTCCAGTCATAAAAACAATATGGGTGCTAACATGCATGACTTTGCAAAATTGTTGACAAACCTCTATCCTTAGCCATGAAAATTATGATGCTAACAAAGGCCAAGGGAGGAGTAGGAGGCTCATAAGATGAGATATGAAAGAACTTGACTTCAAAAGAAACACACCTTGTAATAAGAAAATCTTCATAGAATTTGTAACCACAAAATCAAAATAGCTCAAACCATGAGAAACACCAAAACCTTGCTATAAAACCAAAAAATTGGCCAAAAATGAATTAAATAAAAAAATTTCATAAACCAAAGTTCTTATACATTTCAAAATGGACGTCCACTAATTGATGAATGGAGATCTTCAAATCTTGGGAATACAAAGGAATTTGTGAGTGAAATGAAATGTATACCCACTGAAAAGGACATTCAGATGTAATGGAATGGTTAGATTTCCTCCAAAGTGTACAGATTTTGTTGAAATAGAATCACAACCCCAAATCTTCACAAGCTAAAAATGAGAGCTCTACAAGTTTGGATTTAGATTTAGATGAAGGATTGTGAAGCTCTTCAAATAATCAACACAACTATATTTCTCTTTGAAAAAAATAGACTTAGCCACACGAGCACTCTAATACCACATTGGGAAATCACATGTGAGAGATTCTTGGTGTTTGGCTAGTGATTCCTTTAACAAAGGAAACAATTTACAAGTATATCCTGTTGGACAACTGAGAGGGCGGGGGTGAATCAGTTGTTACTGTGCTTAAACAATTATGCTTCTTTTTAAACTCTTTGTAGAAACACTGAATGATGATCACATTAATGCAGGGAAATAAACAATGGCACATTCAGCATCAGTCACACATATATGAGAAACACAGAGACAGATATTTTCCGAGGAAACCCATACAGGGTAAAAACCTCTTTTTCTTTATATGATAAGTAATAATTACATTCTTTACATTATCATACATATGAGCACCAACTCATAATGAGGCTACAACCTCTGTTTTGCAAGTTGCAACTTGCTGAGAGCACCAACTCGTTGTTTTCTCTAGCACCCACTAGAAGAAAGCACCAACTCCCTAGTTTCTCTAGAACCAACTAGAAGGAAGCACCAACTCCTTGAGTGTTTCTAGCACCAACTAGATGGAAGCACCAACTTCCAATCATACAGGCAACCAACCTATATAACAGAGAACAATAGTTCTCCCTTGCACCACCCTGCCACCCTGGTTTCTCTGGCTACAACCAGATGGAACCTACAACTCCCTGTGTTCAAGCACCCACTTGAACCTCTGAGGACAACAGTCCTCCCAAGCACCTCCCAACCACCCTAAAATATAAATCTTTGCTACTGAAACTTATTATAGTGATAAGAAGTTCAACAATGGCTTATCAGACTCATCATTGTTCTGCTGCATTTTGTTACTCTGTCTGCCTCATTGCCTTCCTGTACACATGACTTGCTCTGTCTGTTCTTCTGATTTTTATGCTCTGTGTGCCATGTCAATTCACTGCACAGTTCCTCTTCTATGCATTTCTACCTCTATGCTCTGCCTCTTTGCTCACACTTCAATCCTTCTACACAGCGACCACAATAACTCCAACAGCAACTGCAACCTCATCTCTTCTCTGTACCGTGTATTTATAGATTCTGTACACCTTGTGCATGCAATGTTCGCAATGCCTTTGCATGATAACTCCGTGTCGTTTTCCTCCACCTCTCGAGTGCTCTGCATGATCATCATCGCAATTCTTCATCTTCTCTGGTAGTTCAACCACGTGTTTAGCATCACTAGGTGTTATGCTGAGATTCCTCAGCCTCTCTGGCAATTTGAGACTCTTCATCTTCTCTGTGAAAGTCGAGCTCACCTTCTCTGTTTCAGTTACAGGCTCCAACCCTCATCCAGCTGTCAATTTCCTCCACGAATCGCCTTCTTCCACTGGCAGATTCCTTGTAACTCTTCAACTCCTCTGGAAATCACACAGAAGTCTCTTCGCATCCTCTGGTAGAATCCATCAATGGTTTCTCGCAGTTACACTATGTCGTGCGACAGTAGCCCTCAGTTCTTCTTCAGGTTAATCTACGCCGTTGGATGAGCTTTATTAATTTTGTCTTTAAATCGAGTTTCGGCATTTCGGCATTGTTGTTGCATTGTGTTCTTGCCTCTCCAAGTCGCGATCCCCGAAACTCCGATATGGAGTTACATCAACGGTCTATATCCAAGCTTGATTTAACAGCTGTGATTGAATCGCCATATCGCATATCACGATTTCGGCATTCTTGTTGCCTTGTTTTCTATTCCTCTTGATGTCATGATCCGCGAAACTCCGATATGGAGTTATGTCAACGGTCCAGATCTGATCTCTATTCAACGGCTTCGATTAAATCGCGAATTCACATATCATGAAATTGGGGTTCCTGATGTCAATAATCTTTGTCATGTCCAACTCTCGATCCCCGATGCCTCTCCATTGAATGGAATCAACGATCCAGATCAAATCTTGATCTGACGGCTCAGATTGCATCGTGATTTCACATATCGTGAAATCGGGATTCTTGATGTCAATAATCTTTGTCATGTCCAACTCTCGATCCTCGATGCCTCTCCATTGACTGGAATCAACGGTCCAGATCAAAGCTTTATCTGACGGCTCAGATTGCATCATGATTTCACATATCGCGAAATCAGGATTCTTGATGTCAATATTCTTTGACATCTCCAACTCTCGATCCCCAAAACTCCGACAGGGTGTCCATCTGCTGACGTCACACGTCGATTGACACGTGTTGAATATTTCCATGTGTCACTCTGATTCGTGACTCACATGTGCCTGAAATGTTGAATCAGTCTGACATTTGTCATTACCTGGTTGTGCCACTTGTCGCTAGCTGACGTGGTCTACTGATGTGAGTTGGGTCAACGGTCTAGATCACATATTGATCTGACAACTCAGATTACGCCGGGATTTTACATATCGAGAAATCGAGATTCCTATTGCATTGTTTCTTTGACATTTCAAAAACACGATCCTCGAAACTCCGATCAACGGTTCATATGTGATCTTGATTTGACGGCTCAGATTACGTCGGGATTTTTCATATCGAGATTACGCTCACTTCTCCTTGCATTTTAAAGAACGTGCAGGTTTTCCTCGATCCAATGGAGGTCGGACTCTGCGCTCAGATCTGACACCTGAGATCTATTCTCCTCTTCAACACCCTCTTCTTGTCTTTCTTCAGATCTGACGGCCCTCATGCTTTCGGGAATTTTGGATGGGATCCAACGATCAGAAATGCTTCTCGGGCCTTCAATCATTCGATCTTCCTGGACTTATCTTCTCTTTGCCTGTTGATCATCGTTGTTGTACTCAAGCCATCATTACTATTGTACTTTCCATCAATGATAAGCTTACGCTGCCTGTAAAACATACTAAACATCCTCTGCACTATCTCTTCTGATCTTATCGAGGTTTCTCTGCAGCTTCATCGAGGTTTCTCTGCAGCTTCTTTCCAAAATACTTTTGGTGCCCGTCTATTACATTCTTCCTGTAATCATGAAATCTTCATTGTTGTACTTGCCATCAATGACAAGCATATGCTACCTATTAAACATTTCCAACAATCTCCCCCTTTGGTATTGATGGCAACAAAGGAACCCAGATTCTTTTCTCCCCCTTTGACATCAATGTCAAAGAGAACATGCTCCCCCTAAGTTGTTGCAGTATTTTAGAAGGTATCAGATATTAAATCAATGCAAACTCTCCCTGACGGGATGGACTCTCTCATTTGAGGCCTACGGAATATTTGTATCTAAACCAAAGTCTTCTCTTTCTAATTCTTGGACCTGTTCATCTTCAACTTCCGTTGTATCCTCTGTGGAAAATTCAAAAATTGCTCACCTCTCTTACTCGAACTCCTTTATCAATATTCTCATGAGTGGATGACTCCCCCTGTCACTATTATCTCTCTGCTTTGAACTATTTTCCCTCTTTGTTCCTAAAATATTAACTTTCCTTGACAAGGTCTTTCCTCTTGTTGTCTCTACAGAATGTCATGTACATCATATTGTACATCAAAATGTTGTTGTCCTACTTGAACACTGTGCAATTTTCATTTTTCTTCCATGATGCATTCAATCCAGGGATTTTATGTCCATATTCAATCACAAGAGAAAACTGCTACACCCACTCTCACGCCTCCTTTTCTTTCTCACAAATGAAGGACCTATATCAGGTTTCTTAGGAGCACTGATTTCTACCTTGTTGAGTCCAATATCGGATTTGTCATTTGGTGATCTCTAGCTATCCAAGACCTTGTCCAGAGTCATGGATCTGCTCAAGAACTTTATTTGGGTGTATGCCTTCTCAACCTTCAAGACTTCTGCTTCCTATTTATGACATGGTTCTTCTCCTACTTCTTTTGTGGGATAAATGCTAACTGAGCATTCTTTTATTGTCTATGAATCTTGTTCTTTACTTGCAGGGGAGGATTCAACATCAACATTATTGTTTTTCCTTATACTGTTATTCACCATTTGTCATAAGTTTATATTTACCTTACACTCTTTGGATGTGAGCACCTCTTCATTTCCTCTGTCATATTTTTGACTTGTACTGAGCAAATTATGTTTCAAATCATCCACAAGCAGAACGTACTAGGCATCTCCTTTGTCATTATTCAAAAACATCATCCCTCTATCCTTGATTTTGCCTGGTTCATCATTTTCAAGGATCACATTTCCTATTTTTCTTTTACTTATCGACAATAGCTTATCCTTGTCTCTAGTCACGTGCTTGGAACATCCACTATCTATATTTCCAGAGGCCTTTTGCTTTTGAGTTGAAAGTGCTTGACCACATTTTTCACTATCTTTCCTCTTCCATGTGTTGGTCTTTCTGTCTAAGAACTTTATTCTTGGATCTGCTTTGTAATTCTTGAGATGGCAGTTTGCAGCTTTGTGGCTAAAGTTGTGACAGTTATAGCATTCAATCTCATTGTTCAATAGGTCAAAGTTGTTGTTGCAGGGTTGTCTACTCATTGATTGTTTATTAATCCTTGACCTCCTC
>ML777967.1:1562460-1574801 GCA_009831015.1 Picea engelmannii
AACCCATACAGGGTAAAAACCTCTTTTTATTTATATGATAAGTAATAATTACATTCTTTACATTATCATACATATGAGCACCAACTCATAATGAGGCTACAACCTCTGTTTTGCAAGCTGCAACTTGCTGAGAGCACCAACTCGTTGTTTTCTCTAGCGCCCACTAGAAGGAAGCACCAACTCCCTGGTTTCTCTAGCACCAACTAGAAGGAAGCACCAACTCCCTAGTTTCTCTAGCACCAACTAGAAGGAAGCACCAACTCCCCAGTTTCTCTAGCACCAACTCCCTGAGTGTTTCCAGCACCAACTGGATGGAAGCACCAACTTCCAATCATACAGGCAACCAACCTGTATAACAGAGAACAATAGTTCTCCCTTGCACCACCCTGCCACCCTGGTTTCTCTGGCTGCAACCAGATGGAACCTACAACTCCCTGTGTTCAAGCACCCACTTGAACCTCTGAGAACAACAGTCCTCCCGAGCACCTCCCAACCACCCTGAAATATAAATCTTTGCTATTGAAACTTATTACAGTGATAAGACATTCAACAATGGCTTACCAAACTCATCACTGTTCTGCTGCATTTTGTTACTCTGTCTGCCTCATTGCCTTCCTGCACACATGACTTGCTCTGTCTATTCTTCTGCTTTTTATGCTCTGTGCGCCATGTCAATTCACTGCACAATTCCTCTTCTGTGCATTTCTACCTCTGCGCTCTGCCTCCTTGCTCACACTTCAATCCTTCTACACAGCGACCACAGCAACGCCAACAACAATCACAACCTCATCTCTTCTCTGTACCGTGTATTTATAGATTTTGTGCACCTTGTGCATGCAATGTTTGAAATGCCTCTGCATGCTGACTCTGTGCAGTTATCCTCCACCTCTTGAGTGCTCTGCGTGAACATCATCGTGATTCTTCAGCTTCTCTGGCAGTTCAACCATGTGTTCAGCATCACTGGGTGTTATGATGAGATTCCTCAGCCTCTCTGGCAGTTTGAGACTCTTCGTCTTCTCTGTGAAATTCGAGCTCACCTTCTCTGTTTCAGTTATAGGCTCCAACCCTCATCCAACTGTCAATTTCCTCCACGAATCATCTTCATTCCACTAGCAGATTCCTTGTAACTCTTCATCTCCTCTGTAAATCACACAGAAGTCTCTTCGCATCCTCTGGTAGAATCCATCAATGGTTTCTAGCAATTACACTGTGTCGTGCAACAATAGCCCTCAGTTCTTCTTCAAGTTAATCTACACCGTTGGATGAGCTTTATTAATTTTGTCTTTAAATCAGGTTTCGGCATTTCGGAATTGTTGTTGCATTGTGTTCTTGCCTCTCCAAGTCGCGATCCCCGAAACTCTGATATGGAGTTACATCAACGGTCCAGATCCAAGCTTGATTTAACGGCTGTGATTGAATCGCCATATCGCATATCATGATTTCGACATTCTTGTTGTCTTGTTTTCTATTCCTCTTGATGTCGTGATCCGCAAAACTCCAATATGGAGTTATGTCAACGGTCCAGATCTGATCTCTATTCAACGACTGCGATTAAATCGTGAATTCGCATATCGCGAAATCGGGGTTCCTGATGTCAATAATCTTTGTCATGTCCAACTCTCGATCCCCGATGCCTCTCCATTGACTGGAATCAATGGTCCAGATCAAATCTTGATCTGACGGCTCAGATTGCATCATGATTTCACATATCGTGAAATCGGGATTCTTGATGTCAATAATCTTTGTCATGTCCAACTCTCGATCCCCGATGCCTCTCCATTGACTGGAATCAACGGTCCAGATCAAAGCCTGATCTGACGGCTCAGATTGCATCGTGATTTCACATATCGCGAAATCGGGATTCTTGATGTCAATATTCTTTGACATCTCCAACTCTCGATCTCCGAAACTCCGACAGGGTGTTCATCTGCTGACGTCACACGTGGATTGACACGTGTTGAATATTTCCACATGTCACTCTGATTCGTGACTCACATGTGCCTGAAATGTTGAATCAGTCTGACATTTTTCATTACCTGGTTGTGCCACATGTCGCTAGCTGACGTGGTCTGCTGACGTGAATTGGGTTGACGGTCTAGATCACATCTTGATCTGACGACTCAGATTACGCTGGGATTTTGCATATCGAGAAATCAGGATTCCTATTGCATTGTTTCTTTGACATTTCAAAAACGCGATCCTCGAAAATCCGATCAATGGTTCAGATGTGATCTTGATTTGACGGCTCAGATTAAGCCGGGATTTTTCATATCAAGATTACACTCACTTCTCCTTGCACTTTAAAGAATGTGCAGGTTTTCCTCGATCCAATGGTGGTCGGACCCTGCGCTCAGATCTGACGCCTGAGATCTATTCTCCTCTTCAATGCCCTCTTCTTGTCTTTCTTCAGATCTGATGACCCTCATGCTGTCGGGAATTTTGGATGGGATCCAACGATCAGAAATGCTTCTCAGGCCTTCAATCATTCGATCTTCCTGGACTTATCTTCTCTTTGTCTGTTGATCATTGCTGTTGTACTCAAGCCATCATTACTGTTGTACTTTCCATCAATGACAAGCGTACACTACCTGTAAAACATACTAAACATCCTCTGCACTATCTCTTTTGATCTTATCGAGGTTGCTCTGCAGCTTCATCGAAGTTTCTCTGCAGCTTCTTTCCAAAATACTTCTGGTGTCCGTCTGTTACATTCTTCCTGTAATCATGCAATCTTCATTGCTGTACTTGCCATCAATGAAAAGCATATGCTACCTATTAAACATTTCCAACATATCCTCAAGGACCTCTTCTAGGTATGCTATCCCCTTGTCAAACCTCTGCATTTTCTCCTTCAAGTGTCAATTCTCCTCTTAGATCTACATATTAATGGCCCTTATGTCTTCCAACCTTTCTCTTTTCAATGCCTTACCCATGTTGGGTCTACCTTCTCCTCAAAGCGTTGGGAACTTATTCAATGTCATTGAGTCAACCACTCTCATACCATTATAATCCATAAATGGTAGGCCTATCACATCTCGTCTGTATTACCAAGACAGATATTCATTGCAAAATAAGAAATTTGAAAGTATATGCAATTACTCTTGACATGATATCAAGATTCTCCAATGTAAATTCATTACCCTGAAGAAATGGATTTGTGAAAATACGGTTTCACTACTCGGTTTATTTGGTTGTGGTGCCAAGGACAATGCCCAACAACATTGTAGGAAAACAATATTCTACATCAAATGTTCAAACCCAACAATTGATAATTACCCATTTTCCCATTCATTACATTTAGTCAAAGAAATAAACAAGATGCATGGTGCTTTATTCTTACCATTTCCATTACTATTTCAATCATATCATCGCTAACTACATTTTCTAATTTGATGGAGTGTAGGTACAAACGAACATGTACCTATCTTACCTATCATCCTAGAGTGAGGGAATTTATGGAGGGAGGGGGGAAAGTGTTACGGTGTCCAACACATCTAATAGGGAGAGATCAACTAGAGGTGAAAAGTTCAGAATAAAAGTATATATGTGCATGGAAATATTTCTTGTTGAAGGAGGTTCATGTTCATATGACAATGATAGCATAGGTGACGTTGAGGTTTCTTTGATGTACAAACATATACTGAGACCATGGATACCTAATGAACTTCCTATGTTGGATAATGACTTCTATGTCAATGAGAGGATTTATCGCATTGCTCCATCGTCCATACATGGTCTGGGTCTATTCTCTATGGATGGCATAAAGGAGAAATATGGTGACTTGTTGATTTGATGGAGTATGTTGGACCATGCTATAACTATGGATATTGTTTGAGGATGGTCCTATATATGCCAACTATGCGGAGATATGCGATCATTACAAATTACATATAGATAAAATACAATGATCACACTAAAGGAGCAACGATGTATATTTATGGAAGGCCAAAGGCATTGGGAAATATTGCAAGGCTTATTAACAGTAAAATACCTAGGACAACAAGAATTAAACCCAATTCTATATTTGAGGGGCATGAAGGAAATCGAATATTCGTATGTGCAATGAAAATAATAGTTGTAGGGGAAGAGTTGTTAATTGATTACGATTTGAATCGAATCGATGGAAGCACTCTTATTTATGGGGGTAAACATGTTCTACCACTATACCAAACCTTTAATTAATTTTTTACTTTTTATATATTTAACATACATTTTAATAGCTCATTCTTCTTAATTATATTATTTTCTAACATTCTAAATTGTCATGCATCTTATAATGTGGCAAGGTGATCGTGGGAAGGAACCAACTAGCTTGGAGTAGGTATAACAATGATTTTCATATCAATTATTT
Source organism: Picea engelmannii (assembly GCA_009831015.1). Lineage (NCBI taxonomy): Eukaryota > Viridiplantae > Streptophyta > Pinopsida > Pinales > Pinaceae > Picea > Picea engelmannii. The sequence continues at coordinate 1,566,812 of ML777967.1, forward strand.
CTTACGAAAACTGAATTAACATGTTTATTTGTTGATGTAGATGATAACACCATCGGAGCAGGATGCTACATGGAATGAAATATATGATTCCATCAACTAGATGGAAACAATTCGAAAGGAGTTGAGAAAGGCAAATAAGGAACTCGTTGAATTGGCTAGGTTTAGGCCACTTACACAGGAGGGAAAAAAGGATGGAAATTTTAAGGCGGAATATAGAAAAATATGGGGTAAGCGTAATTAAAAAAAAAGACTATTTCATACATATATTCATTTATGAAATTTTTTTCTCATACCATTATATGAGAAATACTCTAACATTTTCTTTCTATATGAAATTTTGCATCCTTCGGGACAACTTGGTCATGGGGACGTTGCTAGTGGTAGTGATGCACAAACCCCACATCATCCTAGCACGAGACACATACATGTGAGGCTATTTTCCTCTTCATTTGTGGCTCATATGACTGAAACTCTTCGGGCCCCTGAGACACCCCCACTACACACACTAGACCATTCTCATGAGGATCGACAAGGGGAATCTCATGAGGATATTGGTTTTGTGCAGCCAGATCAGGCATATTGTTATCATGGGGAAACACATGTTGAAACATCAAAACACCCTCCATCAAATTATTGGTGGATGAAAACTTGGTTCCCTTGAAGATACAACAAATCCCAGGTATTTTTGAATATGTTAAATAATTACTACCATTTGATTGAAAGATACATCTTTCATATTATTTTAATCTAATTATCGTATCTTTTTTCAAGGAACAATATTTTTTACAGGACCCTACACAACAAGGCTCTAGATATATTCAAGCCCACCATTCGCACATGGTGGACTTGTTAGACAGTTGGTTTATATTAATGGACAGTTGGATAGTTGGTTGTCATTGATGTCAATCCTTGGAGAGTGATATTGTATATTGATATCAACACTTAGATATTGACGTTAACCCTTGAGTATGTCTGGTAACACATTTTGGTAGCTCCAGAAGTATGATTAAGGAACCCAGGTTAGTTTGAGGTATAAAGGAATGAAGATCAGAGAATATGCAGGTGAGACTATTCTAGATAGATAGTACATGTCGTGCCATTTCCGATGATATATGGTACATCATGTAGTTCCTCATGGTTAAGGAGATATGGCTTAGTGAAGTTGGAGAATCCTCATGAGTTATCTAGAATCCCCTGGAAGGTCAAAGAAGCCAAATTATTCTAGAAGCTCCTAGAAGAAGTTGACTAGTCAAAGTGGTTGCAACTAGGAGTTAATCATGGGTTAAGTTGTTGCAATAAGAAAATAATTAAAAATAAATTAGTTGCAACTAGAAGTGGAGAGTATACTATTTGTGGATAAAGTGGTTGTAAGTGGACAAAGTAGTTACAAGTGGGTTATCCCTAAAAGAGGGAAGTTGGGTAAAACAATTAGAAGATAAACCCTAGAGGGAGCTACTTGGAGAGTGTTAGAGGGCCTTTATTTTTCAATTTTGATTTTCTTCAAAGGTTGGAGCCACCTTTTTCTAAGTGGGTGAAATGTTATAATTAAGCCCGAAAGCTAGTTTTCAGGTTATCGTTTATTTCATGTTTTTAACCCACTGAAGCCTTAGTATCCCGACACGCAAAATGGTGATAGATGTTTTAGTTCTAAATCACCGTCACTAAACCACTAAGCAAATATTATAACTTTTATTACCTCATGTTCTCGTGCTTCGAAAGTTACATGTCGAATGATTTTCAAAACCCGATATGTGAAGTTGCAAAGTGGTTTTAAAAGTTACCCTGGTTAATGTAAAGAGTAAATCTTTTAAACCTTGGTTAAGCGTTATCGTGCTTTCGTGACTCGGCGATCACTCCCCAAAAAAGCCGCACCTTCGTGACTCTGATCCATGAAGTCACAATTTCCTTTTTTAAGGCGTGGATTAATTAAAATGTTGAGTGAAATCATAGATAAATGTCTAAATCGTGCCAATCGCGATTTCGGGTCTTTGGGGCTCCAAGGATAGGAGCGAAATCATCTGATTCAGTGACCACCGAAAAGGGATTTAAGGACTAAAAGTACTTAATTGAAGGAACTAAGCTCAATTAATTAATGCTTTAAACAACCTTTAACACACACAGTCTACGGATGAGAGTTTTGAATGTTTCTGTTTTTTTCATCATCATGAATCATTTAAGCATTTATGGAATTTATTTGAATGTTGGTGAGTTAATGGATAATAAGATATCATTTCACTCCTAAATCTTTCCATTAAACAACTTGATCATTCTGTCAGCAAGGACTCGCACAAGGTTAAAAGATCAAAGCAAAGGGGTTTCTTTCATTATTTCAGTTTTATTTCTATTGTGCGCAAAGCTTTTTCACCAGGATAACTTCTGTCTGTATTTGCAATTCTTACTACAAGGGATCTAAGTGCAGGGTTATCTATCATGGCTCCATGAAAAGCACCCAAGGAAGTTGCCGAGAGTTCAGGTCAGGGCTCAGATGTTGTTTTTGATACTTCACCCCGAAGTATTAATACTATCAAAACATGGACATACGTTTCCAACATTCTTCAGTCTGAATCGGTAAATTGTTCAGATGATTCCAGCGATAACGAGAAGGATGACTTGACCACAAAATACAAAATCATCTCTCAATCAGAGATGCACAAAATAGTAGCAAGGGCATGGCTTCTTCCCTATTATGATATGATCAGATGGGTGTTGTACCATGTGGACATCCTGACTAGGACAATTATTAGCGAACAGAGGGTGACAATTGGGAATTTTAGACCAGAACATTTGCAGGTAATGTATAAGCTGTCAACCACACCAAACTTTATTCATGATACCGCATTTCTAAAAGGTTTCAAAGGGAAGGAATGCGAGCAATTTGGCAGAATTTTATTTGATCTGATCAAGGATTGGGTTTCGCACCCCACAAAATTTAGGGCTGATACTAATGGAATTTATTCAATCTCCTTCTTAGAGCCACAATTCAAGTATATAGCGATGATGGCCTGTAGGTTGTATGGGAGGGAGAACACTACTCACTTTTTTCTCCCATGGGTACTACTTATTCATACGGTTGCGGAAGGTTTTTCTTTCGACTGGGCCAAACTTTTGTCGGATAGTCTGACCAGTTGAATTACCGAATATCGAGTGCAGAAGGTGAGTGGGAAAGCAACTTCATTTTTATGTCTACCTACATCATGGATGCTATTTTCTTCATGACACCTTTCCCTCTAATGAGATGGAGCTAGACTCCATCTAATGCATAGCCTATTCATGTATATCACTCGAAACTTTGGGAGGATAAAGCCAAAGAATTGATCTATGAGATTTTCAACTAGGTAATGGTACCAATGCATGTCTCTATCTTCGGTCACCCACCTCCCAGGATTTCAGATAGCATCATGGCCAACTTGAGTAGTGTGGCTGACTGGTATGTAGAAGCGGAGTTTTTGTACATCAGGATTTTCAACACCTCTGTTCCCCCATATTCTCTGCCACTATTCTTGTCGGATAAGCTAGTATGTCGCGAGATCACCAGGCAAACTGTGCTCGGTGGGATAAGAAAAGAGCTCAAAGGATTTTCAAAGAAGGTATGGCCACCCTTCCACATTAATTTTAATACATATTCCTTATTAGATTTTGGCCATGCCAAAGTTGAGGCTATGACCTTGGAGGAAATGAAATTGGTGGACATCAAGTTTAAGAAGCATGACACTAATAAGGTTGTGAGTAATCACATGGCGAGTTGTGGCTTGAAGAGATATGAAAATGAGCATTCACCTCATGACGACATCTTCCGAGGTGCGAGATCCTATTCTGATGTCCTAAGTCAGATTCAAGCCTTGCCGCCCGGAGATATGGCTGATTTCTTTAAATTTCAGGAGCACCGACGAAGCTGCCTCCCCCCAGTTTTATAGGGAAAGAACCTGAAAACTATAGATATACAGCAAATGGAAGCCAAGGGCTTAGAGGACTCAGGTCCTGACGAGGAGGAAAACCAGGAAAAGACAGGGGAAGCCAGGACCTTGGAACAGGAAGCTAAGATCCCCAACTCAGAGACAAGAAGCCCAGAAATGGTTGCACCCGACAAGTTGGTTTAGAGTCAAGCAGATATATTATCACAAGGGGTAGGTGTTATGCTATCGCCCACATCAAGCGAGTCAGACAAGGATTCTACCCCAAAGAAATCATCCAAGGAAATCAGCAGTCCCATTGCTTCTATCACTCCCTTACAGTTCACAAAGGGGAACCCCGATGCGGGATGGATTTTCGGTGAAGAACTAACACCCATTTTTGTAGAAGAGTTACCTCCAAATGAATTTTTCTTCGATAAGAAAAGGAAGGCCATTGTGAAGCAAGAGTTTTATCAAAAAGCAGGCATAGCAGCCAAAAAATTCAAAATCCTGACTGATGGGAAGGCTGTGGAAAAGGAGGAATTCACCACTGAGATAGCAGGGACGTTGGGGGCTTATGCTATGGCCAACCAGTTTTCCATTGAATCTCTAAAAGAACAGTTAAAGAGGAATAACTTCTAGATCAGTAAGTTGGAGGCTAAGCTAGCTACGGCAGAGATGAATGCCAGAGATCAGGAGAACGCAGGTCTCGATCAAGCCAGAGTAGCCAATCAAAAGGAAATCAAACAGCTCAGATCCGATCTCAGGCAAATGCATCAGTCAGCCCAAATCAGCTGAGCATAGGTAAGCCAGCAAGAGGAACTAATAAAGCAATTGTAGTTAAAGTTGAATTCTACCGAGATCCAGGTCATAGATATCAAGATATTACAATCCCAAGCCATTGAAATCTAAAAGAAAGTGTTAGAAGCTCAACAGGATTTACTTGCTAAAGTGGAAGCCATTCAAAATCACTGCCAGACAATAGATCAAGTGCTAAAATATATTTCTTTGAGAGAAAGAGAAGTTGGGGTGGCTCAGGTTGCTTTCCAAGAGGTTGTTATAGCAACGACAAAAGAAGAAATGGTCAGTAGTTCCAGACTTTCCATCCCAGAGCAAACTAGACGGAATATCTTACTAAAGGCGTGGGAGCATAACATACCAGAAAGGAGAGAATGAGCTAAAGAAATGAGAAATTTTTGTGAAGAAACTTTCAGCTCGATAAATAAAAATTTGTTGGACCTTGATAAGGAAGGCAATGCTAGGACACTGTGAAAAATTGATATAGCCAAACACCTGCTAGATATCAAGGAAAATGTGGAAAAAGAGCAAGCTGAAATATCCCAGATAATTCAGTTTGATATTGTCCAAGTGGACAAATGGTTAATAAAACCATGTGGGCAGTTATGGCCTATCGTCACGGAAGACCGACAAGTAGGAATAAGGTTGCCATAGTTAGCAAAGAATTGTTACACTTTTAAGGAAAACAACCAAGCATAGCCTTCTAAGTTGATATCCCAATTGATAGAAAGGTGTGTCAATTGCATTGGGCAGGCGAAAGGGTAGGTTTCTGGCATTAAATAATGACAAATGTTATTGTGTTCTATTTCTAGAGCTAGAAGAGTAAAGAAAGGAAGGTGCTCTGCCCGCATGAAGGAGGGAAAAAGACAAGGAAATGAAACGCTTCAATTTTCCATTTGTAACCAAAACCTTCTGGAACGATTGAAATTCGAATGTTTAGAAGTTTGTATAAATATACATTTTGAAAAGAGAAGAAGGGTTTGGTCTCTCTGGGCTGATTGTAATAGATATTTTTTCCTTTTGTGAATTAATACGAAGCAATCTGAAGATTCCTGATTCCGTGAAGACTGAGTTATGTGATTTTCTCTGTCATCTCATATTCAATTTCATTTCACATGTATATCTTTGATGAATGCTTAGCTGCAATTTAGTACAATCTCTACTGTGGTGACCAACTGTTTAGTCATCTAATCGTTTGCAGTTTTTCCTCTATATCGGCTATCAACAGGTACAAGACCTGTGAACTATTTAGATCTCTATATTTTATGCTTCGTCAGAGTTTTTCTTGTCTGTTTTCTTCTTCTGTTTACAGGGTGAGATTCTCCCTTGATTCGCATTGTCAACAGCTTAATGTTTTCTTACATTTCATGCATGATTTTTCAAAGTTAACTCAATTACAGGAGAATGCCTTTCATTGTGTTCTACCATTAATTCAGATCCGAATTTTTTTTCTTATATGATAAAAAAATTGAAATAGCATTTTAAGCATCGAACTCTTCAAAATTTGTTCCTCCATGACTGTGCCCGTTGCAAGAAAACCCAACATTGAACCCGACCTATCAGATCAAACCAACATCACTTTAAATCTCTTTGATACCATACTTAAAACTGCCACCACCTAGGTAGAACTTTAACGTTCATGGGAAATCATTGAAAGGGATATAAGCATCCAGGAACGTTTGGAAGCAAGATAGAGACAACTTAGAAATCAGCCTTAGCTTCCTTTCCCGAAATTTGATCTTTCCCTTTTTATATTTCACTCACTTTAGGATGCCTAGACTCTATAATTTATAGCCTTAAGTACAGACTTTGGAACAACATCTTTTTGGTGCCGTTGTCGAGGATGAAGATACGAAATTATTTTCCCTGGGAGAATGACATTTGCAAGTTTCTGCTCTTTGATAGTGAACAAAGAGCGAACACCTTCCAAAGGCTATCTTTTTACTATTCACTTGGATACTCCACGTTTAAGTAAGTTGGCATCCGGTCGAAGGAACACCAAACAAAACTCAAATGGTAAACATACCACACTTGTTTCTGATCCCAAAAAAATTACTAAAAACAAGAGGTTCCCTTAAGGCAACTACTGTAGTCTACCAACTTAGGCACACACAACCTGAGGCTAAGATTCCTTTGAAACTCTAACTTCACAAGAATCTCCCTCAAAAACCCTCTTCGGAGGAATGATGACCACACCAGTTGAGGCCAAAACCCTAAACCCAACTTTAGGTCTCCCTGAAGTTAAATCTGAAATTCATCTGACAACCTCTAGCGTAAATGAATGTGAGAATCCCTTAGTAAATCTAGCAGTGATTTTCAATTAGATTTCCTGACCTCACAAAGTCTCGAAGAGTATACCATATACTCATATTCCACGCCCGCTGGTTCCCCTGATTACATCTCTTGCAAATATGAGGAACCAATTCCTCACATCCCTTTTCCCCCTTCTTCAATTTTCTCATCTCTCAAAGAAGCTAAAGATTTGCTTTTAGTGTTCTAGAACCCTCTTTATAACATACTAGTTTCCTATCCAAGAGTATCTATGGCGGCCACTGGAGGAGGAGGTGGAGGGGCTTTAGGAGGAGGAGGTGGAGGGGTTGTAGGAGGAGGGGGGGTTCCAGTGTAAGTTTTAAACCTGCTAAGTAAAGCAATGCATATAGATTCTTAAGCAATACATAAATTAATCAATGACTCATACACAGATTACACAGAGATTTTTACCGGAAACCCTCAACTGGAAAAACCTTTCTTATTTTCATTATATCGAATTTCACCATTCTCCATACAATATATACAATGTTTTTAGGTATTCCGTAGATACCAAAACCCTAATCCCTTAATCTGGGATTAATTTACGGATCGTCAGACACAGTTGTCGTATCTGATGCACCCACACACACACACATGAAAAGAATATAACACATACCCAACATTCTCCCACTTGTTGTTTTCTTTGCATCCAGGGGTCCAGGGGACTATATAGTCAACAATCCAGGGAAGCAATGCCCATTGTTACTCTACACCAAGAGAACTTTTCTGTGCTCACAGACTTTGTCAATGAATCTACAGCATTCTTCAAAGTGTCAACCTTTTCCAGCAACACCTTCTTTTCCTCAACCATGTCTCTCACAAAGTGATACTGAACATCAATATGATTTCTCTTCGAATGATAAGCTGGGTTCTTTGCCAGGAATATTGCACTCTGACTGTCACAGTCTAATCTCACTGCTTGTTGTACCAACCCAATACCTGAACACAATCTTTGTAACCATACTGCTTCCTTTCTTGCATGAGTGGCTGCC
>ML777967.1:1578433-1594457 GCA_009831015.1 Picea engelmannii
CCAAGATAAACTTGATCTATCAAGACTGAGCCAAACCCTCAGCAACAAAGGCGTCCCTCTGAAGCCAAAAACGTGCTCTGATACCACATGTAAGTTTTAAACCTACGAAGTAAAGCAATGCATATAGATTCTTAAGCAATACAGAAATTAATCAATGACTCATACACAGATTACACAGAGATTTTTACCGGAAACCCTCAACCGGGAAAACCTTTCTTATTTTCATTATATCAAATTTCACCATTCTCCATATAATATATACAATGTTTTTAGGTATTCCATAGATACCAAAACCCTAATCCCTTAATCCGGGATTAATTTACAAATCAGCTAAAAATAGCAAAATCTGCTAAAAATAGCAAAAACCGCATCTAACACACCCACACACACACACATGCAAAGAATATAACACATACCCAACATCCAGGAGGAGGAGGGGGGGGGCAGGGGACACCCCCGCCCCCTAGGATTTTCACTAAAGTAGTTTCCAGATATGTGCCTCTGGTCCTGCCAGTACCCCTTCATGACCTTCCTGAAAACTACATGAAAAACCTACCTAAATTTACAAGAGCAGGGGACCTAACCACGGTCGAACATATAAATTTCTTTGATCAATTCGCAGATATCCTAGGTCTCGAACATGAATATGTTTATTCAAGGTTATTGGTTCAGACTTTCGAAGGACAGGTAAGGACCTGGTTTCGAAGTCTAGCCGCAGGTTCAATACTATCCTACGATGCCCTAGAAGACTCTTTTCTTAGACAATGGGGCGAAAGGAAAGACCGTTTGTACTATTTAACTGAGTTTGGGTATTTAAAGAAAACAAGTTTAGAAACTGTTATGGAACTCATTCAAAGGTTTAACAAATTATATAATAATGTCCCAGTCGAAGTTAAACCATCCCAACCTACAGCCAAGGTAACCTTTGCGGGAGCCTTCGAACCCAATTTCACACTTCTGTTGAGAGAAAGGAAAGGGGATAACCTGACCCAAATGCAAGATGACGCCATAGAGATCGAATCAAACATGATGTCTTCTGTCAAATGAAAAACAAAAATATAAATGGGAAACTGAGAAACCAAACGTTTTAGGGAACAAGCGAGACCCTCGGGATCTGGTAGATCCTCAGATGATAAAATGGATGATATGGCTAGGATAATTAAAGAGCTATCAAATAAAATTTCTAGGATGGAGCTAGATCAATACAAAGCAGATCAATCTGTTAAGAGAGAATTCAGGAGAAACCCCAACCCTCAAAATCAACAAAGACAGATTAAAAATGAAGACCAGAAAATTCAAACTCCTTTAAAAAATGAAAATTTTATAGGAGGAAATGACCTACAAGATTTTGAGGATCTGGAAGAAGATGTAAACAATTTGGGTGAGGACTACACGCAACCTCATTTAACTAAGGAAGATTATGAGAAGTCCTTAAACACAAAACAATCGTCAAAGAAAGATGATAACATAAACAACATTGATGACTCTACCTATCAAGGAATGGTCGATTCTATAATTGCTGAGCTCCAACATAAGTACAATCTGAGGCCCAAAAACAAACTTGTATCGACTCCTCAACCCAAGAAAATTCTCCCTAGAGGTTAAATATACGAGCCTGCCCCAAAAGAGACCGAGATACCTAATAGCAAAGTAAAAGGGGTGGATTCGCAGAATCCCAAAGTAAAGGAGGCTAAGATCCAAGCGAGAAAAACTAAGACAACTGAAACACAGACACCGGTAATTAGAATCACATAAAATAAAACAGTACAAACAAATAAGTTAGAAAAGAAGGACTCTAAGGTTTCAACCAAAGAAACGAACAAAGGTGGGGGAGGTTTCAGCCTAGAAAATGAGATAAATAAGATCAAAATACCAATACCTCTAGTTGAATTAGCAAAGAATCCTGTGTATCGAAAGCAGATAACCAAAATGATAAATTTTTTGGATTTAGAAAGTCAGTCAGACGTGATAAATTTGGAAGATGATAAGCCTAATATCACTTTTGGTCCACATTTCGAGGGTGCTAGAGACATCGTCGCCCCCTTCTATATTACCTTGAACGCGCATGATTGATTGTTGCATAACTGCATGCTAGACTCTGGAGCCTCACATAATGTGATGCCCAAGTCTATTATGGACAGATTAGTCCTCGAGATCACTAGGCCCTATGCAAATATCTACTCTTTTGATTCAAGGAGAGTTAAGTGCATGGACATGATAAAGGATTTAGTAGTCACTCTTGCAGAGGTTCCAGTGAAAAGCGTCCTGATGGATGTAGTTATTGTTGATATACCTCCAAAGTATGGTTTTCTAGTATCTAGGTCATGGGGAGCCAAACTTGGGGGGTCTCTTCAGCTTGAAATGACCTACGCTACGATTCCTTTTTTTGGCAGACAGTTCACTTGGCTATACAGGGAAACGAGGTTGGCATACACAGTAAGCGACCCACAGAATCCTAACAATTATCCTGTTTATGTTACCAATCAAGATCTGGGGAATTGTATTTTGTCTTTCGATGATGGTGTAAATAGCTATATAGAAGAGAATTACATAGATGAAAATAAATCAGAAAAGATAGACGAAAATATGTATAGCACTAGAATTTGGAAAATGTTTTTTGACGATGATTCATCATATGAAGGAGCAGGTGCAGGAGTACTGTTTGTAGCACCTAAAAATGAATTTTTTATTCCTTTCTCTTATAGGCTTCAGTGGGATATAGACTACACAAATAATGTATGTGAGTATGAGGCTCTAGTCTTGGGGCTAGAAGCTGCCAAGAAGTTGAACATAAAGAACTTGGAATTCTATGGAGATGCAGAGTTGATAGTGAAGCAGATAAATCGGCAATACCAGGCCAAATACCCGAGATTGAGATCTTACATAAATTGCACCTGGGATTTAATAGAAAAATTCTTCTCATTGGTAAATGTTCATTACATCCCATGTGCTGAAAACCTGCAAGCCGATTCATTAGCCAAAGTAGCCTCAACGTTTGCACCCCCTACATATTTCAAAATAAAGTACCACATAGAGGTGAGGCACAAACCTTCCATACGAAACAACATCCAACACTAGCAAGTGTTTGAGGATGACGAACAGATCAAAAAATTCCTTAAAATGGTGGATGACTTCGTCGAAACTCACATTGACCAAGAAAACCAAAACGACCACACATGGATCATGCAAGATGCAAGAGGGAGAGGATCCTCAGGAGTTCCAGGAAAAGACCGCTAATCATCGCATGTTAGTTTTAAATAACAATCAGATTCCAAAGGGACTAATGTTACATGTGATTTTGGTCACTCTAGTGATATATCTACAATGATTGTGTTCAGGCTCTCACAAGGACTTTTTACCTGAGAAAAGTGACTGGTGTCTTCCTCTACAAAAAAAATTTGGAGTGAGTTCGCAGGCTACATATGGTGTAGAGTGTGAGAACCCTTCATTCACACAGGTTGCTATATACCTGGCCTGTGACGAATTCGCAGTTTTCTCTATAGGCAGGGTGTGAACTTGTTTCAAAGTTAAAAAAGGAAGAAGAGGTTACGAAGGTTCTAGAAGAGGATCTTATACAAAATGAGTTTGCATTCGCATGGTTGGCATCCTACTAACTTCTCAGATTTAGTGGGATCATCCTCATCCCTTTAACCATGTCTCCTTCTCCTATATATTGAAAGGTTTCTCATGGAAAAGGTTAAGCAAGATTGGAGAAAGAATTGATGAGATTATAGGTTCAGAATTGTGTGGGGAGCCCTATTTGAATTGATGCTTGAGGCCTCCATTGGTCCATCAAGCCATAGTGGATCTTCTTCATACAAGCTCAGAGAAAATGTGTGTGTTGGATCAAGGAACCACCAAAATGAATCTTGCGACATCAAGGTGATCTGGTTGTATCTTCTACTTTCATTTAATATGATACAGTGACATGTCCCTTTTCCATAAAATCACTCTTATTTTATTACATGATTCCTTGATCACATTTTTAGGTCTTCATTGAATGTATTATTGTCATTTTCACCTTGGTCGATATGTGTCATCGCAGATCCGATGTTACAAGGCCACCGAGGTGAAGCAGGGACGACAAAGACATAAGGAAGCTATATCTTAAGGTATGTCATTTATTCCTTACTTGATGATAGATTCAATGATTGTAACTTAGGGAAAGTGTCATGTCCTGTCCTGTTTTGTTCTATATCTAGGTGGATCTAGGGAGATCAGTTAGTGTTTTCACATACCGATTTGTCCTATAACAACTAATCCCTCTGGAGAGACTATTTGACCAAAATGATATGCCCTTAAAATCTACTTTGCAACCCCAACTAGAAGAGTTTGAAGACTACAACATAGGGACCAAAGAGGAGCCTAGGATAGTAAAAATATCGAAGTACCTCCCTCCTGAGACAAAAACCAAATGCGTTGATCTACTCAAGCAGTATAAAGACATTTTCGCTTGGTCATACAATGAGCTAAGAACTTATGACACCACTGTGATTGAACACAACATACCTCTAAAGCCTGGTGTCAAACCTCTTAGACAAAAACTCAGACAAATCAATCCCATTTTATTGCCCATGGTCGAAAAAGAAGTCAAAAATCTCCTGGACGCAAAAATAATCATACCACTGAGATACTCCGACTGGGTATCCAACCTGGTCCCAGTTAGAAATAAAAGTGGGGAGATCAAATTGTGTGTTGATTTTAGAAATCTGAATAAATCCTCCCTCAAAGACAATTACCCTCTACCCAAAATGGATCACATTTTAGAAAAAGTAGTTGGGGCGAATAGGATGTCGACGATCGACGGGTTTTTCAGGTACAATCAGATTGCTGTCAACGAGCACGATAAAGAAAAAATAGCCTTCACCACTCCTTGGGGCACATTTATGTATGAAAAAATGCCTTTTGGTCTAATGAATGCAAGTGTTACTTTCCAACGTGCTATGGATATCGCTTTCATCGGTGAGAGGGATAAATTCGTGGTTATCTATCTTGATGATCTGACCGTTTTTTCTAAATCTGATGAAGATCATTTGATACATCTCAAGAAGACATTTGAGAAATTCCGCAAATTTGGTTTGTCCTTAAACCCCAAAAAGTCTCACTTTGTTATGCAAGAAGGTAAACTCTTGGGACATATTGTGTCTCGAGATGGAATTAAAATTGATCCCAAGAGGGTTGAAGCTATAGAGACCATAAATATCCCTATAAATGTAAAAGAGATTCAGTCATTCTTAGGAAAAATAATTTTTTTGAGAAGATTTATCCCAAACTTTGTTGAAATCGTGAAATTGATCACAGATATGCTAAAGAAGAACAACAAAGTAAAATGGACAGTAGAAGCTAAAGCATCGTTTGCATGCATCAAGAAGGTTATAAGCGAAGCACTTGTACTGGCAAGCCCTGATTATCTAAAATATTTTCTGATTTTCTTGTTCGCCTCTGAACACACAGTTGTGGTAGTGCTCCTCAAGAAGAATGAAGAAGGTTTCAAGCAACCAATAGCCTTTTTTAGTAAAAGTCTTAGAGACGCTGAATTGAGATACAATATAATGGAAAAGAAAGCATATGCTATGGTGAAGGCTCTAAAGACTTTTAGAATCTATGTGTTACATTCCAAGGTAATTGCATACGTACCCACCAGTTCTGTAAAAGACATTTTGGTTCAGCCCAGCAGTGATGGGAAAAGGGGACGGTGGCTTGCTAAAATTCAAGAATTCGACCTAGAGATAAAACCAACAAGGCTAGTAAAAGGACAGGATTTGGCTAAGATCTTAGCCGAATCAAATTTCAGAGCCCTCGGAATAAATAGCCTACAGGGATGTGAAGGATGTGTGGACATAAATGAGCTCGATGAACAAATAACTGCAATCAGAATTGAAGAGAAGTTTTCCTCATTGGATTGGTATAAAGACATAGTGTCCTACCTGCTGACCTTGAAATGCCCAAGTGACTTATCTCCATCTAAATCCAGGATGTTGAAGCTGCATGCGGTGAAGTACTATATATCCAAAAGCCAATTGTATTGGAAGGACCCATTAGGCTTCCTATTGGTTTGTTTAGTCGAATCAGAAACAAAGAGGGTCATAAACGAATTTCATGAAGGAGTGTGTGGAGGACATCATGCCTGGAGGGCAATGACTTATAAAATGATGAGAGCAGGATATTATTGGCCCAAACTATTCTCATATGTCAATGCCAAAGTCAGAGCCTGTAACCCTTGCCAATTGTTCACAGGCAAGTAGAAACTCCCAGCACTACCGTTGGTTCCGGTCAAAATGGAAGCCCCTTTTCAACAATGGGGACTGGACTTTATAGGCGAAATTAACTTGCATTCCAGCGCTCAACATAAATGGATCCTGACTGCCACAGATTACTTCACCAAATGGGTGGAGGCTATTCTAACTAGAAAGGCAACGGATTCGGTGGTAATGGACTTCTTTGAAGAGAACATTTTTTCTAGATTCGGCTATCCCCGAAAGATAGTCACAGACAACGCCCAGGCATTCAAATCTATGGCTATGGTCAAATTTTTCCAAAATACAATATCGTACTCAGTCACTCCATGGCATATTACCCCCAAGGAAATGGGCTAGCCGAGTCCTCAAACAAAAGTCTAATTACTATAATTAAGAAAGTGTTGAGAGAAAACAAAAAATATTGGCATGTGCATTTGAAGTACGCCTTGTGGGTGAATCGGATAGGTACAAAAAAATCTATCGGCACTTATCCTTTCCAAATGGTATACAGGACCGACATGATATTACCTATAAATTTGGCACTTCTTGTGATGAAACTTTGGCAAGATTAGAAAGAAAAAACAAACCATGTCACAAGAAGAATAAACCAGCAGATTGAAGTTCAACAGCACAGGGCTGAAGTGGACAAAAGGCTTCAGAAATACCAGGACAACATGAAAGCATTTTTCAATCATAATGCTAAGGACAGAGAATTTATCCCATGCGATTTGGTTTTGAAATGGGATGCTAGGAGGGAATACTTGGCAAAACATGGTAAATTTGATCATATCTGGTATGGACCGTTCAAAGTCACAGCTTCTGAAGGGAAAAATTTATTTCTATTAGAGAATTTGAATGCTAAAATCCTCAACGCCCCTGTCAATGGGTGTTATTTAAATCACTATATGCAATAAATGGTTTCCAAATTTCCACTGTATATACCGGTTTGTGTTTTCTGGTATTTTTTTTAGAGTTTTTTTTGGTAAGTTTACTTTCATCACAAATAAAACAGGTCAGTGTTTTTCTAGGAGTAGGGATACGAAATTTTCAACACATTCAATTCCATTAATATTAAATCCCTGATACTCTTCATGTTGTTCTCTTACAGGATCCAATCTTGCAGCCCAAATGAGCAAAAGGAGAAAACAGACGGTCATGTATCGGAAAATCAATTCACCTGAAACAGGTGATAAAAAAAAAAATTATTTAAGAAGAGAATGAAATGGTAAGGCAAAGGTACGAATTTCCGAGGTGTTTGTATTTCAAGCGAATATCACTAAAGCACCATGATGGTCTAATGAGTATGATATTTTCACTTGACATGTCATTAAAGGAACGACTTCTTACTGTGGGTCCTAAATGGTTCACCTGGATAAGATAAAAAATAATTAAAGTAAATAGAGAAAGTAAAGTGTCTCCAAGAAAAGGTTCCAAGAGTCAAGATTGAACTATAACCCCTGTATTTTGAAATCCAAACCCTTCTCTGTCATCATTTTTTTGTCCTCGGCTTTCTCTCCTTAAACACCAGACACCTCTCCTTGGCTTCCATAGAGGGAGAAGAGGTTACGTTTTAGCTTTGGAAGCTGGAAAATGGATCTTAGAAAGTAAGCCAACCTTCATAACTCCTCGGTCTCCTACTGAGAAAAGTTATGTGTAGGTTGATCTTGACTCTTTTAGGTTTTTTAATAGGTTTCAAAAGATTGAGGCTTGCTTGAAGGAAGACCCTTGGAAATAAATTCTCCCATAATTCCCTGCGGGCTAAGATGTTTTGAAAGTTAAGAGAAAGTTGGTCCTGAGTAATCAAAGCAAGTTGACAGACCTCTATTGTGAATATTACATAGATATCACCCATGGTATACTTTATACAAACTGATTGCCCCCACTTTTTATCTCAAAAAGTAAAATATAAGACACATGGTGAAAGGAAATTCATATTTGATTGCCCCCATCTAGTCTAAGGAGACGATGAAAGGAAATTCATAAATGATTGCCCTTGTCTCAGCATTTAAATGCATGATTACATTTTGAAGTGGTGAAAGGAAATTCAGTAAAGGGAGTCAAATAACTTCACCGGGGTACTAAACAAGCTCGCTGGCAGTGAAGCAATATCTCAGATATTTGTAAGGCTATCATACATAAATTTTACTATACTCTGGCAATCAGCTTTTTCGAAATTAGATCTACATCCCAAGTTCAGACAGGAATCCCTAATTAAAGGCATGGAATTTACTTCATTTTGATGCAAGCCAAAATCCACAGGATCTGTTGAATTTCCTACGACTATTTTGATCATCTTAAAGAAGACCCGAATTTAGTGTCGAGAAAGAGAAAGTCACCGAATGGGCTGCAGTTAAGTTTAGAACACAATTGAGCTTTGAAAAGATTTCTAGAATTAAAGACGAAATCTCAATTTTACCTCTATATCCTCTTCTTAAAACAAGTCCCACAGAAAGAAACCAATGACTCCATTTACCCAATATAGGCATGTGGTCTACTGTTCTTCCCGTCCCACAGGGAGACGAGATCCCTAGTTGGAGCCTATGTTGGAGCACCTTTAATTTCAATTTTGATTTTCTTCAAAGGTTGGAGCCACCTTTTTCTAAGTGGGTGAAATGTTATACTTAAGCCCAAAAGTTGGTTTTTCAGGTTATCATTTATTTCATGTTTTTTACCCACTGGAGCCTCAATATCTCGACACGCGAAATGGCGATAGTCGTTTTAGTTCTAAATCATCGTCACTAAACCACTAAGCAAAGATTATCACTTTTTTTACCTCATGCTCTCATGCTTCGGGAGTTACATTTCGAATGCTTTTCCAACCCCGATATGCGAAGTCGCGAAGTGGTTTTAAAAGTTACCCTGGTTAATGTCAAGAGTAAATATTTTAAACCTTGGTTAAGCATTATCGTGCTTTCGCGACTCAGCGATCGTTACCCCAAAAAGCCGCACCTTCGTGACTCTGATCCATGAAGTCACGATTTCCTTTTTTAAGGACTGGATTAATTAAACTCTTGAGTGAAAACATGGATAAATGGATAAATCGTGCCATCACAATGTCGGGTCTTTGGGGCTCCAAGGCTAGGAGTGAAATCATCCGATGCGGCGAACGCTGAAAAGGGATTTAAGGACTAAAAGTACGTAATTGAAGGAACTAAGATGAATTAATTAACTCATTAAACAACCTTTAACACACACAGTCTACAGATGAGAGTTTTAAATGTTTCTATGTTTTTTATCGTCATGAATCATTTAAGCATTTATGACATTTATTTGAATTTTGGTGAGTTAATGGATAATAAGATCTCGTTTCACTCCTAAATATTTACATTAAACAACTTGACCGTTCTGTCAGCAAGGACTCGCACAGGGTTAAAATATCAAATCAAAGGATTTCTTTCATTATTTCAGTTTTATTTCTATTGTGCGTAGAGCTTTTTCACCAAGATAACTTACGTTTGTATTTGCAATTCTTACTATAGGGGATCTGAGTGCAGGGTTCTCTATCATGGCTCCATGAAAAGTACCCAAGGCGGCTGTCGAGAGTTCAGGTCAGGGCTTAGATGTTGTTTCTGATACTTTACCCCGAAGTATTAATACTATCAAAACATGGACATACATTTCCAACATTCTTCAGTCTGAATCAGTAAATTATTCAGATGATTTCAGTGATAACGAGAAGGATAACTTGACCACCAAATACAAAATCGTCGCTTAAGTAGAGATGCAAAAAATAGCAGCAAGTCCACGGCTTCTTCCCTATTATGATATGATCAGATGGGCATTAGACCATGTGAACATCCTGACTAGGACGATTATTAGTGAACAGAGGGTGACAATTTGGACTTTTAGACAAGAACATTTGCAGGTAATGTATAATTTGTCACCCACAACAAACTTTACGCACAATACCAAGTTTCTAGAAGGTTTCAAAGGGAAGGAATGTGAGCAATTTGGCAGAAGCTTATCCGATCTAATCAAGGATTTGGTTTCCCACCCCGCAAAATTCAGGGCTGATAATAATGGAATTTATTCAATCTCCTTCTTAGAGCCACAATTCAAGTATATAGTGATGATGGCCTATAGGTTGTATGGGAGGGAGGACACTACTCACTTTTTCCTCCCATGGGTACCGCTTATTCATACGGTTGCTGAAGGTTTTTCTTTCGACTGGGCCAAACTGTTATTGGATAGTTTGACCAGTTGAATAACCGAATATCGAGTGTAGAAGTTGAGTGGGAAAGTAGCTTCGATTTTTATGTCTGCCTACATAATGGATGTTATTTGCTTCATGACACATTTCCCTCTAATGAGATGGAGCTGGACTCCATCTAATGCAGAGCCTATTCATGTCTATCACTCAAAACTTTGGGAGGATAAAGCCAAAGAATTCATCCACGTGATTTTCAACTAAGTAATGGTACCAATGCATGTCTCCATCTTGGGTCATCCACCTCCCAGGATTTCAGATAGCATCATGGCCAACTTGAGCAGTGTGGCTGACTAGTATGTAGAAGTGGAGTTTTCGTACATCAGGGTTTTCATCACCTCTGTTCCCCCATATCCTCTACCGCTATTCTTTCCCGATAAGCTAGTATGTCGCGAGATCTCTAGGCAAAATGTGCTCGGTGGGATAAGCAAAGAGATCAAAGGATTTTAAAAGAAGGTATGGCCACCCGTCCCCATTCATTTTAATACATATTCCTTATTATATTTTGGCCATGCCAAATTCGAGGCTATGGCTTTGGAGGAATTGAAATTGGTGGACATCGAGTTTAAGAAGCATGACCCTAATAAGGTTGTGAGTAATCACATGGCGAGTTGTGGCCTAAAGATATATGAACATGATCATTTGCCTCACAATGACATCTTCCGAGGTACGAGATCCTATTCTGAAGTCCTAAGTCAGATTCAAGCCCTGCTACCCTGAGATATGGCCGATTTATTTAAATTTCAGGAGCACCAGTGGAGTTGCCCCCCCCTCCCCCCAGTTTTACAGGGAAAGAACCTGAAAACTACAGATATACAGAAAATGAAATCCAAGGGCTCAAAGGACTCAGGTCCTGATGGGGAGGAAAACCAGGAAAAGACAGGGGAAGCTAGGACCTCAGAACAGGAAGCCGAGATCCCCAACTCAGAGAAAGGAAGCCCAGAAATAGTTGCACCAGGAAAGTTGGTCCAGAGTCAAGCAGAGATATTCCCACAAAGGGTAGGCATTAATCCATAGCCCACATCAAGAGAATCGGACATGGATGTTACCCCAAAGCAATCATCCAAGGAAATTGGCAATCCCATTGCTTCTATCACTCCCTTACAGTTCACAAAGGGGAACCCTAACGCGAGATGGATTTTTGGTGAAGAACTAACACCCATTTCTATAGAAGAGTTACCTCCAAACAAATTTTTCTTCGATAAGAAAAGGAAGGACGTTGTGAAGAAAGAGTTTTATCAAAAAGTAGGCAGAGTAGCCAAAAAATTCAAAATCCTAACCGATGGAAAGGCCGTAGAAAAGGAGGAATTCACCACTGAGATAGCAGGGATGTTGGGGGCTTATGCTATGGCCAACTAGTTTTCCGTTGGATATATAAAAGCATAGTTAAAGTGGAAGAACCTCTTGATTAGTAAGTTGGAAGCTAAGCTAGCTACGGCAGAGGAGAATGCTAGAGATCAGGCAAACGCAGGTCTCGAGCAAGGCAGAGCAGCCGATCAAAAAGAAATCGAACAACTCAGATCCAATCTCGGGAAAATGCATCAGTCAGCCCAAATCTGTTGAGCACAGGTAAGCCAGCAAGAGGAACTGATAAATCAATTACAGTTAAAGTTGAATTCTACTGAGAACCAGGTCATAGATATCAATATATTCTAATCCGAAGCCATTGAAATCCGAAATAAAGTGTTAGTAGCTAAGCAGGATTTACTTGCTAAAGTGGAAGACATTCAAAATCATTGCCAGACAATAGACCAAGCACTAAAAGATATTTCTTTGAGATAAAGAGAAGCTGGGGCAACTCGTCTTTCTTTCCAAGAGGTTGATATAGAAACGGTGAAAGAAGAAATGGTCAGTAGTTCCAAACTTTCCATCCCAGAGCAAACCAAAGGGAATATCTTATTGAAGGTGTGGGAGCATAATATATCAGAAAGCAGAGAACGAGCTAAAGAAATGAGAAATTCTTGTGAAGAAACTTTTGGCTTGATAAATAAAATTTTGTTGGACCTCGATAAGGAAGGCAGTGCTGGGACACTGGGCAAAATTGATATAGCCAAACACCTGCTAGATATCAAGGAAAATGTGGAAAAAGAGCAGGCTGAAATATCCCAGATAAGTCAGGTTGATATTGTCCAAGTGGACAAATGGTTAATAAAACCAAGTGTACAGTTATGGTCTATCATCACAGAATACCGACAAGTAGGAAAAGGGTTGCCACAATTAGCAAAGAATTGTTACACTTTTGAGGCAAACAACCAAGCAGAGCCTTCTAAGTTGATAGCCCAATTGATAGAAAGGTGTGTCAATTGCATTAGGCAGGCGAAAGGGTAGGTTTATGGCGTTAAATGATGACAAATGTTATTCTGTTCTATTTCTGGATCTAGAAGAGTAAAGAAAGGAAGGCGCTCTGCCCGCATGAAGGAGGGAAAAAGACAAGGAAATGAAATGCTTCAATTTTCCATTTGTAACCGAAAACTTCTGGAACGATTGAAATTCAAATGTTTAGAAGTATGTATAAATATACATTTTGAAAAGAGAACAAGGGGTTGGTCTCTCTGGGCCAATTGTAATAGATATTTTTTCCTTTTGCGAATTAATACGAAGCAATCCGAAGATTCCTGATTCCGTGAAGACTGAGTTATGTGATTTTTTCTATCATCTCATATTCAATTTTATTTTACATGTATATCTTTGATGAATGCTTAGATGAAATTTAGTACAACCTCTATTGTGGTGACCAACTGTTTAGTCATCTAATCATTTGCAGTTTTTCCTTTGTATCGACTATCAGCAGGTACAAGACCTGTGAACTATTTAGATCTCTATATTTTATGCTTCGTCAGAGTTTTTCTTGTTTGTTTTCTTCTTCTGTTTACAGGGTGAGATTATCCCTTGATTGGAGCCTCGCATTATTGACAGCTTAATGTTTTCTTACATTTCATGCATGATTTTTCAAAGTTAACTCAGTTACAGGAGAAGGCCTTTGGTTTTGTTCTACCATTAATTCGGATCCGAAAATTCTTTCTTATACGATCAAAAATTTGAAATAGCATTTTAAGCATCGAAATATTCAAAATTTGTTCCTCCATGACTATGCCCATTGCAAGATAGCCCAACATTGAACCCAACCTATCAGAACAAACCATCATCGCTTTAAATCTCTTTGATACCATACTTAAAACTGCCACCACCCAGGTAGAACTCAAACGTTCATGGGAAATCATTGAATGGGATATAAGCATCCAGGAACATTTGGAAGCGAGACAGAGACAACTTAGAAATCATCCTTAGCTTCCTTTCCTGAAGTTTGATCTTTCCTCTTTTATCTTTCACTCACTTTGGGATGCCTAGACTCTATACTTTATAGCCTTAAGTATAGACTCTGGAACAACATAAAGTATAAATAAGAGAGAAAGGGTCTCTTATTAGATTCTGATATTGAGAACATTTAATATATATTATTTTTTTAAAGGTTTATTTAAGGTACTCATTGATACATATGAAGTTACACAAGTTTGAGGTAGCAATGGAGGGTTTACAACAAAATTTTCGATCTTAAAAATTTTGAGAAAAAACCTAGTTTTTTGAAGTTGTATGTGGGTTGTAAAAGGACATATCGCATACATATGCGGGCCACAGAAGGCCAGGTCACATACATCCACAGGAAGTAGGAGGACAGGTCATGTACATATGAAAAAGGTCATGAAAACTTGAGTAGATGTGGGTGCCAGGTCCCTAGAGTCTGAAAGCAATTTCCCAGGTAAACATTCTATAGGTTCAGGTCAGCTACATAATTTTTGGTATGGTTACATGTTTGTTTTTATGCTTAGATTTTCTTATTATATGGTGAATTCTTGAGGCATTCTTGATATGGTTAGTCTTTTACTTGGATATGGTATATGTTGGTTGGTTGGCTGAGTGAGCAACACTCTTATGAATGGTACAGTACTGATATACCTGTACTTAGTTGAGGGATATCTATGTTGTAAGATGATGTATGCATGAGGGACATGCATAGGTTGTTGGAGATGCTTCATTGATGACATGGTACATATATGCATATGGTTGATGATATTGTATACAGTGACATGTTACATGCTAATGTGACAGAGGCAACAAAGGTCTGAAGGGTCAGAAGTTTTGGAGTTCCAGAAAAATGAAAACCCTAGTTTTTTGAGCTTGTACATAGGTTGACATAGGACATGTCGCGTACATATGCAAGCTGCAAGAATAAAACTCACATACATATGCATGCTGCAGTATATATAGGTCATGTATCTGTAGAAAATTGTTGGCATAGTTGGACATATTTCTTTATGTCTACAAGATGGGTCTTGTACTTGAGGGTTGGAATCCTCACATCTCAATTGGTGTTGAGATCTACAAGATGGGTCTTGTATTTGAGAGTTTTTACTCTCTTGGAGTTGGTTCTATTTTCAGTTATTGCTGATAAACCCAGGATATTGTAGTCTCCATGTAACAACATAATACAAAAACTTACACATATATTTGGTGTTCTTTGTGTTCATTATGGTGATGGTTCATAGTTCTCTACTATTTATGAATGTTTTTTTTATATGCATGTAGCTAATAATGAATGAATAATAATGTTTGAAGTGGTTTCTAACTAAAGGAAGAAATAATTGTAAAAGGATCCACACACTGATTCACACCCCCCCCCTCTCAATCTAGTCTGAGTGTGCAACAATTGGTATCAGAGCAGGCCTTCACAATAAGCCTTACAATCTTGAAGGAGATCCATGTACAAACAAATGGATGGACATCCAGTGCCCTCTACAAATGAAGTTCCCTTACTTGATGAGACATATTAGTCAGCATGGAGAATAAAAATGAAAGAGTATTTGAATTCAAAAGGAGAAACTGTTTGGGAAACAATTGTTGCTAGATCAGTTCCCTCAAAGAAATAGTAAAAAATTGCACCTCAAAAGGAAGCAAAGAAGAACAGTGCAGTGGAATTCAAGACTATATTCAATGGAATCTCAGGTTCTGTCAAAGAAATCATAGGACAATGTACCTCCGCCAAGGACCTATGGTTGAAGCTAGAGAAGGCATATCAATACAAAAGACAAGACACATAAGACAATCCCATCAAGGACGTGAAGCAAAACTCAGTAATCAATTGTTAAGAACCAATTACCTGAATAAAAAATATCACAATAGATCTAAAGATGTCTGAATACAATCACCACACAAGATGTATGAAACAATATATAAAACCACACTTTATTACAATCAAACCCTTAGGGTAGGACAACACCATACAATGGATCCTATTATGGAAGGGATCCTCTCATGTTCACTTGCCTCTTTGAGGGGGCTTCCTCCTAACGAGCTACTGCTCCAAATATAATACTTATCTTCATATCCCATTACATTTCTTGAACCCCTTTATATAGTGCTACCATCACCTAAGAACATTCTAGAGGAGGAATCTTCTAGAAGTAGAACCTTCTAAGAAGTCCTCTTACATTTAATATATCTAACTATCCATTTATTATATCTAACTACCATAGTGGGTCTTATTTAATAATATAGTGGACCTAGTCCACCCTACATTGAA
>ML777967.1:1636284-1649140 GCA_009831015.1 Picea engelmannii
TAGCCTTGTTTCTAGTTATTTTACCTGCTTCATCCATCTTATTTCTGAAAATCCATTTAGCCCCTATGACATTCTTATTCAAAGGTCTAGGAACCAATTCCCATGTCTTATTCTTTTCTATTTGACTAAGTTCTTCATTCATTGCTTTTATCCAGTATTCATCTTTAATTGCTTCTTCAATACTTTTGGGTTCAATCAGAGAAAGTAAAGATACATGTCCATGAGTTGAGGTGGATTCTTGTCTTCTGCTTCTTGTTCCAACACCTGTATTTAAGTCACCAAGTATTAGTTCTTCAGGATGATTTTTTTGTATTCTCTTGCTTGGAGTCTTTGATGGAGTCATGATTTTGGATGGAGTTGTGCCCTATATCAAAGTAGGAATTAATTGTTCACTGTCAGTAGCCTTAGTTTCTTCTGTTTCACTTACTTATTCATCCATCTTATGTTTGTCATATATTTCATGTATTTGTTGATCCTTTTGTTTAGATTTAGACTTCAAAAATGAAAAATCATCAAAACTTACATCTATAGATTCAACAATCTTTCTCAATCTAAAATTATAGAATTTATAAGCCTTTCTTGAACATGAATATCCAACCAATATGACTTCATCAGTTCTTGAATCTAATTTTCTCAGATATTTATCAATTCTTTTAATGTAACACTTACTCCCAAAAATTCTAAAATGTTTTATGTTTGTTGGTCTTCCTTTCCATAATTGATAGGGTGTCTTATCATTATTATTTCTTAGCAAACTTCTATTCAAGATGTGTACAGCAGTGTGAACATCTTGAGGCCAAAACATGTCATTCAATATGGACTCATTTAACATTGTTCTTGCCATTTCTATAACAGTTCTGTTTTTTCTTTCAACCACACCATTTTGCTGAGGTGTTTCTGTAATAGAGAAATGTCTTTTAATTCCATTTTCAACACAGTAATTGTTAAATTCTTTTGATACAAAATCTCCTCCATTGTCTGATCTTAAGCACTTAATCTTCATATCAATTTCATTTTTAGTCAATTCTTTGAAAACTTGAAAACAGTTAAAAGTTTCAGACTTCTTTTTCAATAAAAACAACCAAGTCATTCGAGTAAAATCATCCACAAATAATAGAAAGTATCTTTCACCATTTAGACCTGTTGTCCTCATAGGTCCACATACATCAGCATGTATTATTTCCAAAGGTTTTGTTGTAGAATATTCCTTTGTTTTAAACTTGACTCTAGTTTGTTTACCATGTTGACATTGTTTACAAATAGAGTTGGAAAGATTCTTTATGACAGGTAAGTTCCTTATTGCCTTTTTTTTATTTAACTGAATCAGATTGTCAAAGTTAATATGTCCAAGTCTTTTATGCCATAACCAACTTTCATCTTCATGTCCAAGATATCAATTTTCATCCTTCTCATCTAAAATGTATATCTTATTTGATGTCCTTGTAGCTGTTCCAACTAACTGATTTGTTTTAACATCCCTGATTTGACATTGTTTAGAATCAAATATCATAAGATGCCCTTTATCACATGTTTGACTTACACTCCACAAGTTATGTTCCATATTTTCAACCAGTAAAACATTTTCAGCCACTATGTCTTTGTTCAAACAAACAGAGCCTCTTCCAACTATTCGAGTTGATTGATCATTACCAAATGTGACTGAACCTTATTTTCTTTCATCTAAAGAATCAAAGATTTGTTTTCTGCCTGTCATATGTTTTGATCATCCACTGTCCACACACCACTTAACTTTATGATCAGCTTGTAAAACAAGTTTGCAGTCTTCAATTTCTAAATGATCATTCTTCCTTTTCCAATAACTAGTTTTCTGATTTGTGTATTGATTTATAACATATTTTTGGAAATTCATTGGAGAGTTTCTTGAAATATGTCCAAAGTTATTACACCTATAGCATTCAACTTCAAAATTTAAAGCATCAAATCTATTATGTGAGTTGTTCACATTGTTCTGAATAGATTTATCATGTCTTCTTTCATATTCAAATCTGGATATGCCATGACTGTTATGTGCACTTATGTTTCTTAAAAAAATGTTACAGAGAGTTGCTTTGTGTCCATACTTATAACAAAAGAAATAGTAGCCTTCAAACCTATTTTGATGTCTGCCATAACTTCTTCTATGCATTGTTGAAGCCTGATTCTCTTCTTGCCTTTCTGATTTAATCTTCTTGCTAGTAATTTTCTCATGATTATCCTTTGTACCTGCTTTCTCAATACTTGAACTAGAACATCCATTAGTTACTGCAGATTTATAACCAATTCCAGTCTTATCATATGTTGATTTTTTACTACAAATAATTTGATTCAACACTTGAGAACTATGATTCATGTTATTTTCTTGTACTTTATTTCTTAATGAGACTATTTCAATTTTTAAACCTTCATTTTCCTTATCCTTTTCTGCAAGAATTTTAGTTAGAGCTTCTTCAGTCACTCTAGCCTCTTCTATTTTAATCTTTAAGTCAACTAACATGATTTCAGTGCTCTCAATCAAACCATTTGATTTCTGTAATTCAAATTCTAGTTTATCAATTTCGCTTTTGAATTGTTTACACTCTCTTCTTACTTTCTTTAGCTCAGACAAAGCACTTACAAGTTCAGCTTCCAGGTCAACTTCACCTTCTTCTTCTTCAAGAAGTTCATCATTCTGATTTTCCATAGCCATAAAAAGTCTTATATCTAAAATTTCATCACTTTCATCTATATCTGAGGACTCACTATTATTTTTTATGAATAGACTTTTATTTTTATAAGAATTTCTTCGAAATGGCTTCTTATACATTTTCTTATATTCTTTGGTTTTGATGTTACTTCCTTCTTCTTCATCAGAATGCTTATTGAAAGGACACTTAGAAGCAAAATGCCCTATTCTACCACAATCAAAGCACTTGAGAGGAAGTTTACCTTTGTACTTGTCGGTACCTCTTTTTAGATTTTTGACAAAGTTAGCTTCTTCCATGTCTTCTTCTGAATCCTCATGATTACTGGTTTCTGTTTCAACCTTTTTCTTATCCTTGTGTGTTTCCTTGAAAGGTTCTTTCTTATTGGAAGGATTCTCATTTGATGTCCTCATCTCATATGTTGTTAGTATTCCTTGCAACTCATCCATTAATAAAGTAGCAATATCAGTTCTTTCTTCTAAAGCAGATATTTTGGGATCAAATCTTGTAGGTAACGATCTAAGCACGTTTTGCACAATAATACAATTTTCAACTATTTCTCCTAAACCTCTCATAGTATTGACTACTTCATCAATACGTAAGAAATAGGTAGCTATATCTTCAGATTCTTCCATATTTAAACTTTCAAATTGAATTCTATATGATTGTAATTTAGCATTATTTACCTTAGTATCTCCTTCATATACCTTCTTCATTTTGTCCCATAAATCTTTTGCTAACTCACAATGCATTACTTTAACAAATTCTAAACCTGCCAATCCTCCAAGTATTGCATACATAGATTTGGAATTACTCTCATAGAATTTCTTCCCTGCAGCATCTGTTGGAACTGTTGTTGGAGTCTTATGTTCATTCAACACAGCTTGCCAAACATCTACTCCTTGAGACTGCAAAAACAACTACATCTTGATACTCCAAAAAGCATAATTATGTCCATCAAACAGAGGCAATCCATGCTTAGTAAAATCATATTTCTTATCCATTATTAAGGATCAAACTTCCAATGATTAAATTGAATCTTGAAGTAACCTGCTCTGACACCAATTGTTACACAGGATAGCCTAACTGAGAGGGGGGGGGGCTGAATTAGTTAGATAAAATTTATTTCTTTTTATTTAACAGATTACTCAATGAACACAGTTACTATATGTCTTTCTACAAATCATTCATATAAATAAATATGCAATCACATAAACAGACAATGACACAAAGATTTTCATGAGGAAACCCAAAAGGGAAAAACCTCTTCTTCTTATGAATGAAAGCCAAGCTCCAGCTCTGATCTAAAAATAGGGGGCTGACTTGTTTTTCTATGCAAGCACCCTCTATTCCATTTAAATAAATTTTACAGGACCTTGCTCAATGTGTTAAAATATGCAAGATAGATTATGTGCCAAATTTTATGCATCTTCTTTTAAATGTTCATGTGTGAGAAATTTTTCCTTTAAATGGTTAAATATGTGTTTTAAATAAATACACAACAAACATAACTTGCAGAAAATAAACCATCAAACTCACAACAATAACAAGATGATAAAGGAGTTCACCCCTCTCTGGGCTACATCTCCTTGAGCCTCCTTCAATGGACTTGGCTCTCTGGGATTAGTTTGTCAAAAAAATATTTTGCAAGCTGCTTCTCAACTCCAATGGAAATACGGACTATAACATTGGGTTCAAAATACATAAAAACCCCAGAATTGACTAATAGAACTCTGAAAACGGATCATGGCTCATCCGGGCATGACCTCTTCTACATGTGGCCTTGAGCTTCCCTGAGCTTCCTTGTGTAAAAAATAACTGTAAAGGTCCTCAATTGCCTATGAAACCTATCCCAATGTGTTCAAAGCATAACAATTAGCCAAAAATGACTATTCAGTCACAGAAAATAGACTTGGGATCATCTGAGCATGACCTCAATCAATGAGGGTTCAAGCTCCCTTGAGCTCTCTGAAACTTCAATGGTGAAAAACATGTAAAATAAGTCTTCAAATGGATTTGAAAATAGTTCCAATAGATTCATAATGTCCAAAATCCCCTAGATGGGCTTTTTCGGCACCTTATTTGGCCAAAAAATGAAGAAGATAGGCCTCCTGCCATTTTCTTCCTTCAAGCTTGTTGTCTCTGGTTTGCCAAAACGCACCTTTGTATGTCCAACCTAGCACATGCTCTCAAACTCATGATAAAACCTAGCACTAGGTGCAACCACATAATGATGTGAATTGTAGGATGGTTAACTGAACTAAAACCCCCAACCGCCAGGCCGTTGGGCATATGGGTCCATGTGACTTTGTTCTAGCGCAAAAGGGGCTTCGTTTCAAGGGTGAATGGATAAACAACAAGTGTCGGGCATATGGTTGTGTAACCGTTTGAAAATACAAATCCCCCATGTGAAAAGTGTAGAGTCGGGTCATATGGTAGTTTGTGCAACCGGGGGCTAGGGCTAAGCCCCAGCCCAGACGCGCCCCAACTCACATATATGCAAACTTAAAATATTATAAAACCATATAGTGTTAAGAAACACTATGGTGGCATGTTGGTTGGTGGCCTTTTCCAAAGATTTGCACTATAGAGGTAGGTCCGGGGTTCGACCCCCATGGACTCCACAAAATTTTGAACGACCAAACCATACCATAATAGGGTGCCACATGGCAGCCCATGACTGGGCCATGTGGCACCAAACCACTTGACCAAAAATGCCACGTGTCAAAAATTGATTCGTCCACATATGCCAATAAATGAATGCCACTTCACCAACTACCACTTATGTGTATGGACATGCCACATCATCGTACGACCTCTGCCACGTCAGCATCCGTACGGACTGTACAGTCAGCACAGTTTTTTTTGCCTGTTTGACAATTCGAACAAAACGTGATATCTCACTCATCCGACGTTCATTTGAACCCAAATGAGTTGCGTTGGGTTTGTGACAATGAGGGCTACACACCCATTTGTTTTGAGGCAATTTCGAGAACTTTGATTTTTGAGCTAAATTTTGACCCCTGGTCTAGATTCTGATCACGCCTTCCCACTGAAAGGATTTTGAACCCACAAAATCTTATGATTATCTGCCTAAACTTCAATTCTCTTCTACTTCCAAGTTCTATCAATTGATTCTACTTGAAAAGTCTTTTTGACAATCACCTGGATACTTTGACATGCCTTGCACTGCAACTGGCTATGTCCCTCAACCACTGTTCTCTGGCTACTACTGACCCACTATTCTCTTTGTGCTTGGAAGACTACCAACCTTCCCATTGAGAATCATGTCCCTCTTTTGAACTCTTTGGTGTCAAAACAATTCACTCTATAATGGCTGCAAAAACTTTCCTGTGACATGTTGTCACAAACCAAGAAAACCATCAATCTTGAAAACAAATTTATACAAGACTGAAAATGATGCCAACATAGTATTTTTGCTCTTCAAGCAAACGATCGCATCTTGTACTTCATCAAAGCACATGGCATTTTCCTGCATCTTGGTGTACTCAAAATCAGCTTACAAGCCAACAAACACCATCAACTAAAACATAAGTCGAAAAACATAATCGACACAACATAGTCGTCAAGACAACATCGACACAAGTCGAGACTCATTTGAAACATATCGACCTTCCCAAGATGAAAATTTGACATTCATGATACACAATCATGTTACAATCATGAGTCATTCATGATGAACTATCACCAGATTCATTGCTTACACATACACAAAAACACAAGCATGTGCATGACTCTTCAACTCTCCTTCAAGTACAAACATAAGTACATGAACCTGAAACATGTGGGTACATAAGAGATGAATATGAAAAAGATATATAATTGTAACAAGTGAACATCATACCCCTCTTTTACATCCTCCCGACGAAGTTGTGCAACAAACAAGAATGCATTCAAACGAATTGCATTCGCATGCAACTTGCATCATACAAGTTGTGATAAAATGCTGCAACTTGTCATACTCTCAACATAAATGCACACATAAGGCTGAAATGTGCATCTACAACAGAAAAATGCAAGCCTTACTTTCTCAAGAAATATAACCATTTCTTACCAAGCCAACTCAATCGTGACTTTTTCTGCTGAAAATCGTCCTCTTGTGAATCATCTTGACTCACATCAATGATGGAATCTCCTCTTCCATTCTTGCCAATCTCTTTATCCATCTACTTCTTGTGTTCTGGATGAGTGGTTGGATGCAATGTCCAACATTGGTCAATGAGATGACCCCTCTTCTGGCAATGAGTGCAAATCTTTTGCATCCTCTTTTCAAGTTGTCTTTGCTTGTAAAGTTTCCTGAAAGTGGTCAATCTTTTCCAACATTTTGAAATATGATGGTTATATAAACCACAATATGTACATGGACTTTTTCTTCCATTTTTACATGAAAATTTATCATGCTTAACATAATCAAAAGCAACTGAATGATAAGCATAATTATACCTTGAACATTTACCTTTATCTCCTTTTTGAGGAGGTGAATTTGAAGAGTTACAAGCTCTCCTTTGAAGACCAACAACAGTGTTCTTGTCCTCATCGTTGTCACAACTCTTTTGTTTCACACATTTGCATTCATCTTGAACACAAACTTTGCATGCTTGAGGGATTGAACTTGCAACAAAAGTTCTTGAACTTTCACCTTTATAGCCTTCTTGAGGAGGTGAATTTGAAGAGTTATTGGCTCTCTTTTGAAGACCAACAACAACGTTCTTGAGGGATTGAACTTCAAACAAAATTTGTTCTTGGAACTTTTTCCCTTGTCTCCTCAACTTTGGAATTTTCTCCATCTCTTTGTTCATATCCAAGACCACAATACTTGGGTCTCTCTTCAACAACAATAGGCTCAACAATGCCTTGTGCATGCTTTCCTAACCCTTTACCTTCATAGCCCATTTTTAACAATAAATTGGACCCTATTCCTCTTGTGTGATTTTCAAAAACACCAAAGAATACATCTTGAGAGGAATTTGAAGATAAACTAACATTACATACCTCATGTTCATGCATGTACTTGGTAAGGGTTCCTTTGCCTCATGGAGTTGAGTCTCCATCTCATGCAACTTTTCAAGAAGCTGGTCTTTCTCCTCCTTCATGGCCATCAACTGCTCTTGAAGGGAAATGCCCTCTTCTCTATCTTCCCACAACTCTTGTACCATATCTCTCATAGTTACAAACTCCTTCAACATCTCTTTGTCAAAGAACTTGGATAATGAAGATGTATGAGAACTATCAATGTTTGAAGTTTCCTCCATCCTTGCAAGATATCAAACTTCAACACAAAACTTGCACAAATACCAACAGCTAAAACTCTAGCTATCAATGGCAATCACATGAGCAAAACAAACTATGCTCTGATACCACCTGATCTGAAAATAGGGGGCTGACTTGTTTTTCTATGCAAGCACCCTCTATTCCATTTAAATAAATTTTACAGGACCTTGCTCAATGTGTTAAAATATGCAAGATAGATTATGTGCTAAAGTTTATGCATCTTCTTTTAAATGTTCATGTGTGAGGAATTTTTCCTTTAAATGGTTAAATATGTGTTTTAAATAAATACACAGCAAACATAACTTGCAGCAAATAAACCATCAAACTCACAACAATAACAAGATGATAAAGGAGTTCACCCCTCTCTGGGCTACATCTCCTTGAGCCTCTTTCAATGGACTTGGCTCTCTGGGATTATTTTGTCAAAAAATTATTTTACAAGCTGCTGCTCAACTCCAATGGAAATACTAACTGTACCATTGGGTTCAAAATACATAAAAACCCCAGAAATGACTAATAGAAATCTGAAAACGGATCATGGCTCATTCGGGCATGACCTCTTCTACATGTGGCCTTGAGCTTCCCTGAGCTTCCTTGTGGGACAAAAACCTATAAAAGTCCTCAATTTCCTCTGAAACCTATCCCAATGTGTTCATAGCATAACAATTAGCCAAAAATCACTATTCAGTCACAGAAAACAGACTTGGGCTCATCTGAGCATGACCCCAATCAATGAGGGATTCAAGCTCCCTGGAGCTCTCTGAAACTTCAATGGTGAAAAACATGTAAAATAAGTCTTCAAATGGATTTTAAAATAGTGCCAATGGATTTAGAATGTCCAAAAACCCCTAGTTGGGCTTTTTCGGCACCTCATTTGGCCAAAAAATGAAGAAGATAGGCCTCCTGCCATTTTCTTCCTTCAAGCTTGTTGTCTCTGGTTCGCCAAAACGCACCTCTGTATGTCCAACCTAGAACACACTCTCAAACTCGTGCTAAAACCTAGCACCAGGTGCAACTGCATAACGGTATGAACTGTAGGATGGTTAACGGAACTAAAACCCCCAACCGCCAAGCCGTTGGGCATATGGGTCCATGTGACTTCGTTCTAATGCAAAAGGGGCTTCGTTTCAAGGGCGAATGGATAAACGACAAGTATCAGGCATATGGTTGTGTAACCGTTTGAAAATCTAAATCCTGTGCATGCAAAGTGTAGAGTCAGGTCATATGGTAGTGTGTGCAACCTGGGGCTGGGGCTAAGCCCCAGCCCAGACGCGCCCCAACTCACATATATGCAAACTTAAAATATTATAAAACCATATAGTGTTAAGAAACACTATGGTGGCACGTTGGTTGGTGTCCTTTTCCAAAGCTTTGCACTATGGAGGGAGGTTCGGGGTTCGACCCCCATGGACTCCACAAAATTTTGAATGACCAAACCATACCATAATAGGGTGCCACGTGGCACCAAACCACTTGACCAAAAATGCCACATGTCAAAAATTGATTCATCCACATATGATAATAAATGAATGTCACCAAATTCCACTTCAGTGTACAGACATGCCACATCATCGTATGGCCTCTGCCACGTCAGCATCTGTACGGACTGTACGGACTATACAGTTAGCACATTTTTTTTTGCCTGTTTGACGATTCGAACAGAACGCGATATCTCACTCATCCGACGTCCGTTTGAACCCAAACAAGTTGCGTTGGGTTCATGATGACGAGGGATTCACACCCGTTTGTTTTGAGGCAATTCTAAGAACTTTGAATTTTGAGCTAAATTTTGACCCCTGGTCCAGATTCTGATCAAAATCCTCTTTACATTCTTATTTTATCTGAGCTACAACCCAGATGAGGTTGCTACCTCTGTTTCTTTAGCACCTATTGAATAGAAGCTACAACTCCCAAATGTACAAGCACCAACTTGTACATGAGACTTTTATAGTCTCCCCTTGCTCCTCCCTATCACCCTGAAATCATTCTCTGTCACTAAGAACCTGCAAACCAACTCTTTATCTTCTCTGTCAAATATTAAGCATTCAAATCCTCTCTGCACAACTCATTCTTGACCAGACCACTTAGATTTATCAATCTGTGTATGTGTCTTCCCTCCTTTGTATTTTCTCTTCCTCAAATTTTACAGAGCCATATATCTCCCATAATCCTCCTACACTCTTTTCTTGCAACCATCACTTTATATATCTTCCTGTATCATCAGTGCATACAAACGAACCCTCAAGCTTCAAAGAATCAATTACAGTAACTAAATAACTTCCTTACAATAATTATTATTGGCCAAGGCATCAATACAAATAATATCCACATGATCAATTTAAATATTTAACCAACACCATTTGATGAACATACAACTGTTTTTTGGTGTTTCACATTTCAACGTTTTGGCACTTCTGTGATAAAGTGTTTCGACACTCCAATTCCCGATCTCCGCTATTTTGGCATTTTTCATTTCGACATTTCAGCATTTCGCCATTTCTGTGATGAAGTGTTTCAACACTCCAAGTCCCGATCCTCAGTATTTCGGTGTTTCGCATTTCGGCGTTTCGGCATTTCCGTGATGAAGTGTTTCGACACTCCAAGTCTCGATCCCTGGTATTTCAGCATTTCGCATTTCGCGATTTCGGCATTTCTGTCATGAGTATCCTTGACACTTTCAACTCCCGATATCCAGAACTCCGAAATGGAGTCAGATCAACAGTCCATGATCTCCCTTTGATCAATGACTCAGATTAAGTCATGGTTTCGCATTTCGCAATGTTGGCATTTTTGTCATGAGTGTCCTTGATACTTCCAACTCTCGGTATCTGAAACTCTGAAATGGAGTCACATCAATGGTCCATGATCTCCCTTTGATCAACGACTCAAACTAAGTTGTGGTTTCTGTATTTCGGCATTCGAGACTTCGTGATGTTGAATTTTTTTCTTACCATGCAAAAATCCCGAAATAGAAACTCCCGGAATCATGTGTTGGTTAATCTTTGATCTCCGAAATTCAAGTTGTGCCTGTGCAAGCTGATCCATGATAATCTCTGATCTCTAAAATTCAAGTTGTGCCTGTGCAAACTGATCCATAGTGCCTGTGCAAACTGATCCACGGTGCCTGTGCAAACTAACCAACAAACTCCCCCTTTGGTATTTTAAATTTTAACATTAATGACAAAACCAAGTCCTGTGCAAACTGCAATCCTTGCCAACAAACTCCTGTGCAAACTGCAATCACTGCCAACACAGGTTTGGTGCATGGTTGATGCACTTGTTGATGGTACAGGTACAGGTTGATGCATGTTTGATGGTTGATTCTTTGTTCATGATTCATTGTTGATATCATGAGATAGTATGTATGTTGGTATAGAATTCATGTATGGTATGGCATAGGTTGTACATGGTTGATGATTTGTTTATGATTCACTATTCATTTTTTATATCATGAGATAGTGTGTATGTATACACTTGATGTATGGTATGGCATAGGTTTATATGGTTGATTATCATATACAGGTTGATGAGACAGTGACAGAGATGTGACATAGATAGTTACAACAACAGTTACCAAACAATGTAACATATTGATGGACCATTGTATGATGCATGGACAGGTCCAATGATCGTCAAAGGAAGAGAAAGTCATGGTATTCATGATGTAGTATTTTTGAGCAGTTGATCAATGTTCCAGTAGAGCAGAAATATTCGTAGCATAAGCATATTGCAGTGGTTACATATTGTTCACAGTGATTACACAAAATATTGTAGAGAAGATAGGGGGGTACATACCCACAAGGGGAGTTATTATTTTTCCCTTGATTGGTTACAACATGTACAATATCAGGAAGAGATGTGTTGATAGGGGGAGTTAACCTTGTTGGATTACTGAGAGGGGGGGTGAAACAATAATAGAGAAATTTGATCCTTTTTAACCATATAATCCAAGTGTTATATCAATGAAGCATTATCATCCAATAACTGCAGAGTAAATAAGAAATGAACAAATGAACAATCATACACATACACAGTACACCAGTGTTTTACGTGGAAACCCAAATCGGGAGAAAACCACGAAATTCTTTTTCTTATATGTCTTGAAGAATTACATTCATTGGAAGCACCAACTTCCTTTGTTTTCTAGCTACAACTTGAAGGAGGCTCCAACCCCCTAGTTTCTCAGGCTACAACCTGAAGGAGTCTCCAACTCCCCAATTCTCTAGCTACAACTAGAAGGAGGCTCCAACCCCCTAGTTTCTCAGGCTACAACCTAAAGGAAGCTCCAACTCCCCAATTCTCTGGCTACAACCCCCTATGTTCTCTAGCTACAACCCCCTATGTTCTCCGGCTACAACTGGAAGGTGGCTACAAACACCTGTCCTTTCCCCATCCAACCACCCTAAAGTAGAAGTAGAATGATGAAACCACTTTCACACTATCACTGTGAGATATACCACTATAAACCTATACCAATAAATCTGAACCATGCATCAACCATGCATCAACCTATACCTCAACCTGTAATCAACCTGTGCCATAAACAAGTGCATCAACCATGCACCAACATGTACCAAACAACCTGAATCAACTTGTACCATAAACAAGTGCAGCAACCATGCACCAACCTATACCATAAACAAGTGCAGCAACCATGCACCAACCTGTACCTCAACCTGTAATCAACCTGCACCATAAACAAGTGCATCAACCATGCACCAACCTGTACCAAACAACCTTTAATCAACCTGTACCATAAACAAGTGCATCCAACCATGTACCAAGTATTTACCAATCATGTGTCAACTACTCATCAACTATGACTCATCAATATGTACCAACATCATCAACTATACACCTCATGTATGTGCCAACTCATCAAC
>ML777967.1:1656742-1685608 GCA_009831015.1 Picea engelmannii
TGTACTATCCATATAGAATAGTATTATCTGAAAATATATCATAACTCATATTGTTACCCATCAAACAAACTTGGGTCCATTACCCAAACCTGGGGTCTCCAACTTCTCATGGCCATAACTCTCTAACCATGAGGAATTATGTGGCGTTCCACATACCACCAAAAATGACATGACAAGCAATATCCATCTAGGATATTTTCCCTGAAAAATTCACTATCCTTCATCTCATTATTCCACAATTAATCATGGGCTCTCTTACTCCACAAAGCGTCTTCCCGTGAGGGATTTCACCATAAGGGGACCACTTTGGAGTTCATCCATATTTACTTCTTATCAACCATGACAAAAAAATAATGAGTCATATTTACATCAAACAATATTGGTTCCATTACCCAAACCTTTGTGGTACGGGGCTTTCTTCAAGGGTTGACATCAATGACAACCAACCTTAATCAACAAACCTTTGGTCAGAGAGATTTGTGAAGTGAAAGAACAAATGCATGAAGACATGGGGAGAAGCCTCAAGGAGAGATACCCTTTGCCATTGATGTTAAAGGGGGAGATATAGAAAAATTGATGAGGAGTATGAGCATGAGTGTTTCCATGACTAAGTGTTTCCATCAATGTTTGTGTTTCCATCAATTCCAAAGGGGGAGATTGTCAAACAGTTGGTTTAGATTGATGGACAGTTGGATAGTTGGTTGTCATTGATGTCAACCCTTGGATATTGATATTGTAGATTGATGTCAACCCTTGGATATTGATATTGTAGATTGATGTCAACCCTTAGAGATTAATGTCAACCCTTTTGTATGTCTGGTAGCACAATCGAGTAGCTCCAGAAGTATGGTTAAGGAACCCAAGTTAGTTTGAGGTATAAAGGCACGAAGATCAGAGAATATGCAGGTGAGACTATTCTAGATGGATATTACATGTCATGTTGTTTCCAGTGATATATGGTACGTCATGTCATTCCTCACGATTGAGGAGATATGTCTTAGTGAAGTTGGAGAACCCTCATGAGTTATCTAGAAGCCCCTAGAAGGTCAAAGAAGTCAAATTATTCTAGAAGCTCCTAGAAGGAGTTGACTAGTCAAAGTGGTTGCAACTAAGAGTTAATCATGGGTTTAGGTGTTGCAATAAGAAAATAATTAAAAATAAATTAGTTTCAACTAGAAGTGGAGAGTTTACTATTTGTGGATAAAGTGGTTGTAAGTGGACAAAGTAGTTAGAAGTGGGTTATCCTTAAAAGAAGGAAGTTGGGTAAAACAATTAGAAGATAACCCTTAGAGGAAGCTACTTGGAGAGTATAAATAAGAGAGCAAGGGTCTCTTATTACAATCCAATATTGAGCACATTGAATATCTATTATTTTGTGAAATTTTTATTGCAGGTACTCATTGATACATATGAAGTTACGCAAGTATGAGGTAGCAAAGGAGTGTTGATGATGGAAGTTTCTAAGTTGCAGAATTTGAGAAAAACCTTAGTTTTTTTAAGTTGTACGTGGGTTGTAGAAGGCTAGGTCATGTACATATGTGGGCCACATAAGACCAGGTCACATACATCTGCGGGAAGTAGGAGGAAAGGTTGCATACATCTAAAAGGGTCATGAAAATTTGAGTAGATGTGGGTGCCAGATCCCTAGAGTCTAAAAGAAAGTTCCTAGGTCAGCATTATATAGGTTCATGTCATCTACAGAAGTTCTGGTATGGTTACATGTTTGTTTTGATGCTTAGATTTTCTTATGATATGGTGAATTATTAAGGCATTCTTGATATGGTTGGTATTTTAATTAGATATGGTATATGTTGGTTGGTTGGCTGAGTGAGCAACACTATTATGAATGGTACAATACTGATATACTTGTACTTAGTTGAGGGATATCTATGTTGTATGATTATGTATGCATGTAGGACATGCATAGGTTGTTGGAGATGCTTCATTGATGACATGGTATAGATCTGCATATGGTTGATGATATGGTATACAATGACAAGTTATAGGCGGATGTGACAGAGGCAACAAAGGTCTGAAGGGTCTGAAGTTTTGGAGTTCCAGAAAACTGAAAAACCTTAGTTTTTTTAGGTTGTACACATGATGACAGAGGATAGGTCACGTACATATGCAGGATGCAAGAATACAACTCATGTACATACACATGCTGCAGTATATATAGGTCGTGTATCTGTAGAACATTGTTGGTACAATTGGACAAATTATTTTTTGTCTACAAGCTTGGTCTTGTACTTGAGGGTTGGAATCCTCACATCTGAGTTGGTGATGATAAAGCTCGGAGATTGTAGTCTTCATGTAACAACATAATACAAAATCTTACACATATAGTTGTTGTACTTTGTGTTCATTATGGTGATGGTTCATAGATTTGTACTATTGATGAATGTTGTTGTTATATGCATGTAGCTAATAATGAATGAATAATAATGTTTGAAGTGTTTTCTAACTAAAGGAAGAAATAATTGTAAAAGGAGCCACACATTGATTCACCCCACCCCTCTTAGTGTGGTCAGTGTGTCCAACAGGAATGCCTAGAATAAAGATTTGAAAAAGAATCTTATAGACCATATGGTCGGCTTGTTTGGTGATATATTCAACAAGTTTGAAACCACCTTGAGGGCCGGTACATATTTGAGATATGTCAGAGATAAATATAGGGTTCAATTGAAAAAGAACTCTAAGTATGATCATCCTCTGGCTATTCCCAAGATGGAATGGTAGAATATACATGAGGACGCAAATGAGAGCGCATTAAGAAGTGAAGGGAAGACACGGCCTAGCCTTGGAAGGTAATATATGATATTTTGAATTGAATATGAATAAGTTTTTTTAGTTCTACATAAAAAATAGTGATATATAATTATAACATACTTGATACTTTTCGGAGGCTCCCAAACACATCAAAAGCAACAAAGGAAAGATTAGACAAACATGGACAACACAAACTTGGCCAAGGTGGTTACTTGAGATTAAAAGCTAAAATTGTAAGTACCAAATACTTTCTTCATATTATACAATATACCATCATACAAATTTTATCTAATTGCAGCCAGTAAGAAAAAATCCATATCTTATGCCATGCGATGTAGGAGGATAAATTCAACAGTGCCACCACAAAAGAAGACTTGATTCTTGTCTTCATGTTCAGATTTCAAGTTGTGGTGGAAAATCGAAAAAGGAAGGGATCGGAGACATAAGATGACCCTTCGAATGACTTGGTAAATAA
Organism: Picea engelmannii; assembly: GCA_009831015.1. NCBI lineage: Eukaryota > Viridiplantae > Streptophyta > Pinopsida > Pinales > Pinaceae > Picea > Picea engelmannii. Next base: position 1,659,987 of record ML777967.1, read on the forward strand.
AATGATAATATTGTAGTTGTTGATTAATTGTCGAATATATTGACAGTTGATTTTACCTATCAATTAATTATGTCTCTATTTTTTTTAAGCAGGAAAGCAATACCGATTCATTTGATAGTGGTGGAAAACAACCACATGATACTAGTGGTTCACAAACCCATGATCACGGTATTCTTTTCTTTAAAATAAAATGTATGATATGACAATTATAAATATTTCCCTCAGACGGTGTACTTATAACTTTTCATGTTTCAATGACATAGCATGTAGATGAGGGTGCTCAAAGAGAAGAGGAACCGACGAAAATCCAACCAATGGTGTCCACTACTCCTCCACATAAAAAACATAGTAATGATATTCATACTAATGAAACACTACTATGAATAATAACTAAGCATGTCCTTTTAACGCTTTTTGTTATTGTAGTGGATGTGCCCCCTATAGTGCATCAACGTCCATGTCCTGCTACTAGAAGTAGTAAAATGTTTGAGATGTCCCATCACCTTCCAACAGCACAACATGACACAATATCTAAAGGTTGGGATCGATACGAAAGTGATGATGATACATTCATTAGTTTTATAAAAAAGAAGAAACAAAAAAAGTGATTGTACATATTTTCAGGACAAATTTTATTAATATCAATTATTCATTATACAATTTTTTGTTTTGCTAGTTGTGCGTGGACCTTATATGTTCTGTATGCATGTACATTATTGATTTCATTTACCTTTAATTCTTTCTTTTCTACTTGTTATGCATGATTGGATATGGGGAATTGAAAGTGATGTNACCAAACGAGCTTCCACCTTCACGTGCTTGGTCCTGATTAGTAGAGAATATATTATTCTTGAAACCAAGAGGAGCTCATTCATAATTTATTACCCTTTAGTATTTATAGAGCATTGTACATATTTAATTATTATTCATTAATATAACGTTTATTTCTCTTTGTCAAATACAAGCTAATTGATGTTTAATTATTATTCATTCATTTAACCTATTATTGTATTTGAAAAATGCAAGTTTGAAGGGTGGTCACCTCCACGATCCAAAATGAATTTCCGACAAGGTTTCTACTGCCCATGTTTTTCTAGTCTTTCCTTGGTTGTTTTTTACGTGTCTGGGAGCCTATGGAAAGAAATCAAGGCAAGACTAGAAAACATGGGCAACACATGAATCTTCGCAAAGATTGGACAAATTAATGGCAAATATTGAACATGGAACAACTTAATGGTGAATATTGGACATGGAACAACCTGAACATGCTCTGTTGGGAAATTGGCTCTATTTCAGGTTCTATGATGGTGGACCAGGTTCTATGTTGGATTTCTTTTTTTTAATTAATTGTTATAGTTGTAAGAAAAAAATAGGACAGAGCTAAACAAATTTTATATATGTATTTTTTGTGTTAACAATAGTAGGATAATCTCCCATGCAATTTTTTATTTTCTTTTGAATTAGTTTATTAATGACAACTACAAATCGATGCTTGTATTGCCATCTTGTATGCTATGTATATAGAATCATGTGCATTGAAACTATTGAATTGTTTTGGTGAGTCTTTATAGATCAACCGTTTATACAAGTTCATATTTTTTTTTATATTCTACTATTTGTATTTGCTTTTTGTAATGGTAGGAAAATTGGTTTTTAGTGACAATAATTTGTGATTTACTCAACCTATGTGAAGTCACCAAGGGAAAGGACAATAAAGTTGTAATTGTGAGTAACATCATGCATGTATAGTCTTATCATGTCAATAACTATATTTAAGCATCAAGTATTTTTTTCTAAACTAATTTCTAGTTAACTAAATAGGTATGTAGTGGGACAATATCCAATATTTTTGAGAGCACATTCCAAATTTTTAAAAACTATAATCAACAAGATTTTTGAATTCATGCACAAGATACACATTGAAATGCAGGTGAAATCTCTTATCTTACAAGCCAAATTGGTTCTGGAAAGCGTCATTTTCATTTGATTTGATTGCATCTGTATTTAAAGAATCTTGTACATTCTCTTGAGCATTTCCAGCTACATGGGCTCTTGGTTGAAACTATTGTGAATGGTTATAGAATAAAAATAGTGCATCTACAATTTCTCTTGCAAGTATTGAAGTGATTATGAAATTTTATTTTCTTTGGGTTGTAGTCTAGTTGTCAAGTTTGAGCATTGATTTTAGTGTTCATTTGGTGAATCTATGAATAGCTCAATCCTAGCCTTGAGATTTTATTTTTTGACCATACTAAAAAATTCCTAGGTCATTATTTGTTTTGGTGCCATGGTCCATTCCAAGCAGTTGATGCTTATCATTTTGGGTTTCAGATTTGTCACAAACTTCATCCCTATGAGTGTTTTTTTTCTAGTTCATTTGGACATTCACCTAGCCCTATCTCAAAGAAATTTTGAACCTATGTGTGTTTTATTTTCAGGTGCCCAACCTGGTCTCAAATATGCATTATCATTTGTATGAGTGGGGAAGGAGGTAGGAAGCAAGAGAATTTGATCTCTACAACCTGGTAAATATAAATGGATGGAAGAACGAAGAACATATTATAACCAGGGAACATTTTTTGAATGGGATTATTGTGCACATTGGCCCTAATATACTCATATTTTCAATTGTTCTCAAGTGCATGTATGGGAACCTCCACTCATATCCATGTGTGTTTCCTTCTCATCACCACTCCAGACTTGTCTGCATCATCATCGAGGACTGTATTCTCTACCTAACTTTCCCACTTCTATATTTATGGCATTTGATATTATTGAATAAACTTCAACAGTTGATCAAAACATAGATAGATCAATGATATTGTGTGTGAAATAGAGAAGTAGCTACGAACCCATTTGATGCTAATATTTGCATATTTGAATAATGTATTTATGTGTAATATTCTATTTTCCATGTACATGTATTTCCTATGCTTTTGAATCTTCTAAGCGCCCATGCACTTGCATGCTTTTCCCTCTACTTTTGAATCTTCTGAGAATCCATGCACTTACTTGCATGCTTTTTAATTCTCCTGGTAGTGGGCACTCTGTTCACTTGAACCATTGAAAATAAAAACTATTCAATCATATTAATCAATGTTCCATACTCCTCCATGATTCAAATCCCCAAGAGGCATGTTCTCTCTTTGTGGGTTGTCTAACCTACATATTCATGTTGTTCCTCGAGGAAGAGGCCAGGTGAAAGTTCTAGGTGAATTTGTCCCAATAGATAACCCCCATTCATGCTTTTTAACATGGAGAATTTTGGATATTGCTGGTGTAGGATGGCTAAGGTTCATTGTCAATGAGAAGCATTAGATAAAAAACATGTTTTCCTTAGTTGTCAATAAGAAGTTTTATATAAAAAACAAACTAATTTTCAAATATTTCAACACCAATATTCATAGACCAAAGTATCTGATATTGTGCTTCAACTAGTGCCAAGTGAGTATCTAGGTAGCATGGATGCAACAAAGTTAAAGGTATGGATGATTGTTATGCTTCTTCATTATTTGTTCATGCCATTGAAAATTGTCTTTTTGAATGTAATTGGTAAATCCCAAGGGGCAGTTTGGGTCTAAAATTCATTGTGGGGTTGCAGTCAGTTTGGAACGCAAGAAAAGAGCATAAACACATGGGAATTTTGAGTTTAAAATGTGATTTTTCCATGATGGCAATCCCCCTCCAGAAATTTATGGGAATAGAGGCTCTTCTTATTGTTAAATACATTCACATTATCTATAAAAGTTGTAGTTAGTGGATGCTAGCCCAGAAAGTATCAAAATTATAAATATGTATTTGGGAAATATGCAAGTCTATGTGGTAGAGGCCAAATTTGCAATATGCATTACTCCATCATTCGGAAATATGAAATAGTCTATATACAATTATAACCTTTGATTATGGAAGAGGTTGGAAAGTCTTGTAAGTTATTGTTATAACCCTAAATTGCACCACACATACTTACCTGGCATCAGGCCAACTCATATCCCTTCTTTGCAAAAACTCTGTTGAACAACTCTTTGAAAATCCTCTTGTGTCAAGGTCCACGCGCCCTAACCCATTACTGCACGTGTGTGCATGCTGGCTGAATCACAACAGCCTGCGTGTACCTAACAAAGCACGGAAAAAGGAAAGTTGTCGACGGAACAAAATCTATGTGTCAGTTAACTGAAACTCCTGGCCATGCATGGCCGAGGGTTCATCCAAAACCCTAGCTCCTTCTAGACTATAAAAGAAGGGGTAGGGGTACCATTTGGAGGAGGAAAAAATATAGCGAAGAAAATCTACCCATTTACGTAATCTATTGTCCCAAACCCTTAGCCTTTCCTCATGCCAAAGGAGATTTAACGCAAAGTAGTTGAAGGACAGAAGAAGAGGAGCCTAGGATCAGGTTCAAGGAGCAGTGGCCGGTCTCAGCTTTTTTGTAAGTTGATTCACTTTCAGTAATAAAAAGAGTACTTTTCCCATCCCGATGCATGAATTGTCTATGGTTTGATTGATTTATGCTTGATTTCTAACCCTTGAGTATAGAAGTAACATGCATGCATAGTTGTTGTTTGTCTTGAGTGCAGGTTATCTATGGAAGGAGCAGCGCAAGCAAGTAATCAAAGAGCAACGGAGGATCTACATCGAACGTCGGTAATAAGGTTGGTGGTCCTTTTCCATGCATTTACTGTGAAAAAGGGGTTTAAATCTTGGGTTGTAGGTAAAAAAGTAGTTTCTATTCAGTCAAAATCCGCATGCAAGTCTGACCCTAGTTTGCTAGTTTGTAGGGTGTTTTCCCCAACAACAGAATTGGTGACTCCACTGGGGAGAATACTCTTTAGGGTTCCTAGATTTATTTAAGTTTTTGGGTAGTTTAAAGATTAGGTTTTCTTTTTTTTTCTTTGCATGTCTTTTTCTGTAAGGTCTAAGCTAGCAAGGAGTCTGGTTTTCCATACCAGCTTTCCCTGACTTTTGCCTGACTGTAGTTTTTGGGACACACAGAGGTACATGCGGCCTGTGGAAGGCCTGCACGCATGTACCCGCACCCTATCCTCTGACTGCCTGCATGTGAACGCTAGCTGTAGAGATAGCAGTAGCGTGTAGGAGTTCAAAGAACCTTAGAGGCAGTCCTCCTCTTCCCTGTCAAAATTACACATTCTTAGGGGGTTTTCTGGAATCCTGTCTGAGTCTTGCTGGTTCACAGTCCTATCTCAGATTACCTTTTTTTTCCTTATTATCCCTTACATTATTTGTCTTTTATGTTAGAAAGAGCATCCAAGCCTTCGAGGGACCCTGGTTATCAATACCAGAGGCCTCTTCCTGGTCTGGACTGCATGTTTTCATATTTTTTTCTTAGGATTTAGATATACACGCGGCCTGTGCAAGGTCAGCCTGCGTGTACATGCTTTCTGTCTCTATTCAGCACGCGTTTGCACGTGTGCTGTTTTAGTGACAGTTGCATGCTTGGACAGGCTACTTTTTGTTTAGGGTGGGGTAGTCATCCCCTCCTTTGATGAGAAGTATTCCTCTCAGGTGTTTGAGTCTAGGTTTGAACAGTCAGAAGGTTAGGTCATCTTACCCTTAGCCTGCTTTTTCTCAGTTAATAGTTGACAGAAAATAAAAATAAAAATAAAAAATTATGGTTTTTAGACAAGCGTGAGAGTCTTTGTTTTTTTTTTTATTTCCATTGTGTGATTCTTTACTCTAATTCTTTGTGATCTGCGCTTTAATCTAGAATTTTTTTTTCTTGGTTTTGTGCTTGTCAGTATTTTCCCTTTGTTGCTTTACTAGCACTTAAATAAAATTTAAAAAAATAATCTCTTTTCATTTTCTTCTTTGGTTGAAAGGTGTGTTTCTACATCATTAGCTAGGGAAAAGTCTTTTTCTCTGTAAGTTTTTGTAGTTCACTTAGATAATAAGTAGCTCGTAGTCGAGCGAAATTCCTTTAAGTTTGTTGTATAAAATCTTAGAAAAAAAAAAAAAAACTTTTTTTTGTGAAAAGTTGTTGAAATTTTGCATTTAGTAAAAGTCTTTTGTTTCTAGCTTTTTCTTTCATTTTTTCTTTCATCTTTACACATCATTAGTTTCACCCTCATACCCCTTGACGTAAGATAAATCCATAAAAGAAACGCTAATTTTAAAAATCTACTAGACTTTTATGTTTGTAGAGTTCACAAACTAGTTCAAGACTAGGGCCATGAATTAGGTTGGAGAGGAAACTCTTCAAGGCCATTCAAAACCAAACATTAGAGTCTGAGATAGGGAGTGTCTAAGTCCAGTTTCATGGAAGTTATTCGGGACCACCCTCTAACACAGGGGATAAACACGAGGTCGCGTGCGGAAAGGTAGCGAAGATAACCCCTCCAAAGCCGGACCAATCATAGTGGAGAACACATATAGAGGGCTTGTTTTGGGTTTCCGTCGTTTGCATTGGCCACGGGGCTTCGTGGGTCTCGAATCCGTTCGAGGTCCTCAGTATTATTCCGGACCATTTTCTCTCGATACCCTTGATAGGTTTCAGGATTGATACCCTGCTCATTGTGGTCTACCCGACTTTCGACTGTACCCGCCTGGTGATTGTTCACGTGCTGGCAACCTAGTTGCCAATCTTTTTAGGGACATACACAGGTGACTACGGGGGTATACCATAGTACCTAGGACAGACATCGGGCCATGCTTTGCAGAGTATACCTGGAGGGTGGTTCCATGTTCGAGTTGCACTTGCACCGGTAATTTGCTCTAGTGTTGGTTGTTGTAACTGTTCTTCAAAATAGTTAAGTGATTTCTTGACTTATCTCTTAGGGGCTTCTTTTTAGTGTGTGTTAATTTTGAACATTTAGAATACCTTAGCATGTCTTGGATCTTCTCACACAGTGGAGGATCCCGAGCTCCACCGGTCACGAAGGCTTCTTGGCCTGCCGTCAGTTACACTGGAGACACCCCCGCCACCATTAAGGCGGAAGCTAGACCAACAAGGTTCTTTTGAAGCGAACGGGTTACAAACCTTTGTGCCCATACAAATCCCAGAGGAATCAATCACCAATATTGGCTCGGTTGAAACCCCAACCACTGATATCTTGGCACCGTTTATTGTACCAACCCAATTTCACAAATGCTAGACAGTGCCTCACACAGCTATGGAAACAAACGTTGTTACTTCTTCTGGGAATTCTTCAATTACCACCACAATTTCTACCACAGGAGAGTCATCTCCTAAATTATCATCGTCGGTCCGAGCCACCATGGTATCGGCCGCAACTACGTCACATAGTGGACTGAACCCGTCTATGGCAACGGCCACAACCCCCTTCACACCTAGTGTGACAGGCCCTCCGTTCTCATACGGTATGCCTAGTTCGGGTACAAGTCCTACACTAACCTACTCCACTTTACAGACTTTGGGTCTGGGGGCAGGGAGCTCTAACACTCCTCTGCAAGGTCAACTTGGGGGAACTTCTATCCCTTTTAATGCTTTTTTTACGCAGGAGCTCATATCCCTCCTTCGTCCCCTTCGCTTGGTGGTCTGCATCAGCAATCCGCTGGGCAGCCTACACACACTAGTTTATTTGGATCAGGGAGTCAAGGAACACCTGCACACAGTATGCCGATAGGTTCGACACCATTTTCGTGGAACATGACGTTTGGTAACAACACTTTCTCATCAACTGCTTTCCCATTTGGGGGCAATCCCATTTTTGGACAATCTACTCCTGCGCAGGGTACTATTCCTGTGCAGGGGGCACATATAGAAGGACCTTGGAACTCACGACAAGGATCTGTTCCCTCCTCTATAATGTCATTATGGGGTAATTCTTTCCACAGTCACTGGAACCCTGGACGGACTACTATGCCTCTCCCATCAGGACCAGCATGGGGTAATCCTTCCCAAAGTCCTTCGAACACAATGCATGCCCAACACTCTATGTCCTTTATGGAAAATCAGCCAATGATGTCTCCACAGATGCAAAATCCTTACGCTGGTCAGGGCCATGGTTTCTACCAGAATCCAGGCCAGCAGCCAAACTTTTCTTCGCAACCTGGTGCCAGACAAACTCAAGGACACTTTTTCCCAGGTTATCAGCAGCAACCCAAACTACCATTCCTGGCGACGTTACACTTGTCAGATTTGACAATGTTGTTAAATGATCCTATTTGTCATGATCCACATTGGCCTCCTATGCCAATGAAGTTGCCTTCGGACATTCCAAAGTTTGAGGTCAAGCCTAATGAATATCCAGGTGATCATGTGACTACCTTCCATCTTTGGTGTTCATCTAACTCATTGAAATATGACTCTGTATAGTTGTGATTGTTTCAACGTACTCTTATCAGGAGTGCCGTGAAATGGTACATCGATATCGATCGCTCAAGATACTCTTCTTTTGGCGAACTGGCGATGGCCTTCCTTAACCATTTCCAGTTACCTATGAGATACGACGCTGGCACAGAGCTGCTTGCCAATTTCGAACAGACAACAGCGGACCATATCTCTGATCATATCCGAGAATGGAGATGTCGGAAGAGTCTAATCAAAGTACCAGTCCCACCAGCATTCCTGCTTGAGTGGTTCCTTAAGTCTTTGGTCCCACATTTATCCAAAGACGTCGCGACTTCCGGAGTATTCTCCGAAGAAGATGCCATCATGAGGGCTCAACAGTTTGAGCTCATCTATTCTCAGTCTGGTTTATTATACAACATCTTGCCAGATGCGCCATGTTCGATACTGGATAAAACTAGACAGAGAGTTGGACCACATGTTGATGGTATTGTTGGTTCAGCACAAACCAAGCCCACTGAGCAATTGACAAAAGATTTGCAACAGTTATCCATACAACACACAGCGGCCAGCCAAACTATGTCTTTGGCTGCTCTCCCTACCCAAACGTCAGAAGTGCACTCCGTGCAATCGACTAACCCAAAGGCCACCCAGCAGCCTGAAGGGAAGAAAAAACAACGAAAGAAGGGCAAGGGGGATAAAAAACCCACTGATAATGTTGGTGGGGACAACACGAAAAAACAGAAGGCAAGGTATCCGTGTAACTTTTGCACGAAAGATCACCTGACCCATCTTTCTCCTCGACTTGCAGAGGCCCAAAAGTTTGTCACATAGCAACAGCAGGTAGTGTTGACTAATCCCTTTCAACATGGGCAAAATTTAACTCAAGTATCTACAAGCATAGAAGGGGGCAGCCAAGAAACCTTCCCTCCTCCAAACAATCCCTCATCCGCGAATGTATACATGGTTAGGGGTGATGCTTTCATAACGACTAGAGCACACGACTATAGTAAACCAAGCACTTCTGAGAAGGGTAAAGAAGTTGATCTCCCATCTCTTCCTCTACAGATTGAGAAGACGTTGGGAGAAATAATGACACGCATTCCAAAGGGTGCATTTAAAAAAGATTCTCACAACCCAAACGCAAGGGCTGCCTAGAATTACTCTGTGGTGGAGGATTTATCACAAACCCCTTGTGCGATGTCTGCTTTGGAGGTCCTCCAAAGCTGCCCTACTTAGAGGAAAGCCTTGTTCACCGCTTTGGGCTCTACTGAGACTTGTAATCCGGGTACCATCATGTTAGATACAACCGACTTAAAACCTTGTCTGTTTTACCACGTAGCGTTTCAGATAGTAGTGGCTCATTCCACGAAAACTTTTACATGGAATATCTTCCACACAGTGGTCAACGAGGGTGCCTCGACATGCATTATGTCGTTAGCATGTTGAAAGGCCATTGGCCAGCCCACTTTGTCTCCATCACCTCCTCTCCTCACTACTTTCGACGGTCATTCTTTCTGACCACATGGCATCATTCCTTCTTTCCCTGTGCAGTTAGGAGGGAAAACTGAGTGTGTCGAAGTAGAGGTAGTTGATGCTCCCCTCGACTATAACCTCTTGTTAGGATAGAGTTGGACTTATGCTATGCAAGTTGTGGTTGCTACAGTTTTTTGAGTCTTGTTGTTTCCACACGAGGGCCAAATAGTGACCATCGATCAACTATCTTTCTCCAGACCTGACCCAGCTTTGGGGGCATCCATGGTCCCCATTATTGATAATCCTCAACCAGGTATCGTTAACGTAGGAGTTGGTTTGTGCCTGTCCTTGATGGGTACCTTCGATTACCCACCTCCTCATGACGATGTCAAATTTATATCTAATCACCATAAGGTTGAGATTTTTCAAGTTTCATCGTTCCGCACGACTTACTTTGAGGATCCTTGGATTCTTTCTTCCCCATCAGCCACGATGGATGAAAACAAGGCACCTCGGCATGTCCATGCCCTTGTCTGTCGCTGAGGTAGCATACTCTTTAGTCCAGAAAGCTTCAGCTAACCCTGATCTGACTCCTACACAAGAGTCAGATCCACTTCTAGAGCCTATCTGGGCTCAGGGTTCTCTCGCTAACATCGATTTGTTAGACTTAGTCTTGCCTTCTGACGAAGCAGTAATCGAAGCAATGACTAGTCCGGACAAACCTTGGGAAGATCTTCATCACAGATCATACTTTCTCCCAGAGTTAAGCTGAATCGAAGCAGGAGAATTCACTGTTACCATGACGGGAGATTAGCCATGTCCTATTAATCTCTTAGCTACACAGGAAATTCATGCTGAGGGGAATATGGCGACTATCGTCGAAACTATACCCATCAACATCTCCCAAAACCCTGGTGTCATGGAGAATGTCTTCGTCAGAGCAGATTGCTCCCCCGAAGAGATTCAAATTTACACGGATCTTTTCAAAGAATTCCAGGACGTTTTTGCCTGGTCTTATGAGGAAATGCTAGGTATCAATCCAAAAATAGTTGAAAATGAAATCACAACATATCCTGATGCCAAGCTTGTTCGAAAAAAAATTCATCCAGTCAATCCTAAGAAAGCAGTAACCATCAAGATTGAGGTTGAGAAATTGATAAAGGCAGGTTTTATTTATCCTATCCATTTGACTCAATGGGTGTCAAACCCTGTGCCGGTCAATAAAAAACAAGGCATGATTCATGTATGTACCGATTTCCATGATTTGAACAAGGAATGTCCCAAAGATAATTTTCCAACACCATTCATTGACCAGATCATTGATGAATGTGCCGGTTGTGAAGCCTTTTCATTCATGGATGGGTTTTTGTAATATAATCAAATCCAAATCAAACCTGAAGACCAACACAAAACGGCATTCATTTGTTCATGGGGTACATTCACATATTGTAAGATGCCTTTTGGCCTTAAAAATGCTGGAGCCACATTCCAGCAGGCCATGTCTTTTTCTTTTCATGACCTCAAACATATAGTCGAGGCCTATTTAGATGATTTAGTATCACACTCTCGCAAGCGAACAGATCATCCCACGCACCTTAGACTAATCTTCGAACACTGTCGCTACTTCAGGATTCGCTTGAATCCAAACAAGTGCAGCTTCTGCGTAACGTCAGGACGTTTTTTAGGTTTCATCGTATCAAAAACAGGGATCATGGTCGATCCTCTTAAGGTGGAGGCAATAATCCAGTTGCCCCCCCCACGCACAATCTTACAACTTCAAAGTCTACAAGGCAAGGAGAACTTCTTACAACGCTTCATCGCCAACTATGCCAAAATCACCAAGGGCTTTATGCGTTTACTAAAGAAAGACGTTCCTTTTTTCTGGGACGAAGCCGCTCAACGCTCTTTCGACGCATTAAAACACACTCTCACAACCGCACCTCTGCTACGACCACCTAACTATAACAATGATTTCTTATTATATCTGGTTACCGCAGAGTCAACCATAGGCATGGTTTTAGTTCAGGAAGACGATCGTTTTCAGAATACGTGATCTATTACCTGAGCCGAGGCCTCGTAGGACCGGAACTCAATTATTCTCATATCGAAAAAGTTGTGTTGGCAGCAGTTCATGTTGTTCAATGGTTCCATCACTATGTTCTGTTTCGCAAGACCACCGTCATTGCTGTCGTGAATCCATTCCCGTGCATGTTGACACGACGAGTTATAGGTAGAAAAATCAGTAGATGGATATTCATCCTCCAAGAATTTGACTTAGACTTCGTTTTAGCAAAGTCCAAGAAGTCATTGGTCTTTGCAGAGCTTATTTCGGAACTTCCAGTTGAGTCAGGTGACATTGTGCCTAAGGAATCGCCTATCCGGGGGGATATGTTTTTGATTGCATCTTCAGACCCCTGGTACAGATATATACTTATCTATATCTAGACTTTGAAGTGCCCCACCTCTGCTTCTCATGACGAGCATTGACGGATACGCCATCAGGCTAAGAATTATCTCATACTCGATGATACATTGTATCGGAGAGGTGTAGACTGCATCTTGCGTCGATGTCTCACTCATGAGGAGGCCATCATAGTGCTCAACGATTTCCATACTAGAGCTTGTGGTGGTCATTTATCTGGGTTGGCAATAGCCCAAAATATTCTATGAGCAGGTTACTTCTGGCCGATATTTATCAAAGATTGTATCGAATCGGTCAAGAAGTGCCATCCGTGTCAAATCTTCTCTCGGAAGATGAGGGCACATCCCGCTCCTATGTTTCCTGTCATCACAATTGGTCCCTTCACTAAGTGGGGGATTGATTACACTACATGCAACCCCCCATCAGCAAGGGGGCACTGCTATATCATCGTAGTTGTCGACTACTTCACTAAGTGGGTCGAAGCTATGCCAACGTTTAAAGATGATGGAGAGATTGTAGCTCTCTTCGTATTCAACCAGATCATAGCAAGGTTCGGCGTCCTGAGAGAGATTGTCATTGACCATGGCGGTCACTTTCAGAACCAAATGATGACCGAATTAACATCAAATCTTGGGTTATGGCAGGAACATTGATCACCTTACTACCCCCAAGCCAATGGGTAGGTGGAAGCTGTAAACAAAACTCTTAAGACTATTCTACAGCGAACTATCAACTCAGCCAAGTCAAATTGGCATTTGATGTTATACTCGGCATTATGGGCTTACCAAACATCTGTTAAGACTACAACCGGTTTCTCACCTTTTCAACTCGTTTACGGGCTGGAGGCAGTCTTGCCCATCGAATGTCAAATCCCATCTCTAAAATTGGCAGTACAGTTATTGCCAGACACTTCTCCGCTTGAAGAACGGTCAGTACACCTTAAGCAGCTTCGTGATGCATCCTTGCCCAATGAGGCTCACAAACATAAGTTCAAGTGTCAATATGATAGGTCCGTTCATCCTCGGATTTTCTCTGAAGGCGACCTTGTCCTAGTCTATGACCAAGACAAGGACCCCCTAGGGGCAGGAAAGTTTAAACCCATGTGGTTCGGACCCTTCATTATAAAAGAGGTATTAAAAAAGGGCGCTTATCGTTTGGTTGATTTTGAAGGGCATGCTTTGGCGGAGCCTAGAAATGGGCTCTACCTCAAGAAGTATTACTCATAGACAGGTCATTGTGGGTAACTTTTTGTAACATATGTATAGTCTTTGTACTATTACTTTTTAAGTTTCTTTTAAAGTGTTATGGATGTGTCATTGATGTTATCTTTCTTCAATATGGCAGATGTCAAGTGAGTCTGAGGTGTTCGTTGGGTATGCAGACGGTGCTAGTTGACACACATGGAGGCTTGTCTCTGCAGCTTGGGTAATCTTTACACCACAGGGTCAGTTGTTATCTTCCGGAGGTATATGCTTAGGTGACACCACAAATAATGTCGCCGAGTATAGTGAAGTTATTGAGTTGCTTCGTGATGCCTTGTCATTGGGTATCTCTCATCTCCGAGTCTATCTCGATGCTCAACTGGTTGTGTCGCAGCTAAACAGAGTATATCGGGTTCATGATCCAACTTTACACCGAAGATTCCTTAGGGTACGTCTCTTAGAACGAAACTTTGATTATATTACATATTTTCATGTTCCTAGGAGATTAAACCAACTTACAGATACTCTAGCTAATCAAATTTTAGATTGGCACCTTACCCACATATAAAATAACATGGACATAAACATGTAAATACATTTTTTCACACAGAATCCATAAGACACAAAAAGATAAAAACCATATATAAACATCATAAAATAACCAGAGTACATAGATGGACACAAGTGCCTCAAAAATGGGAATAGTAATGAGTCACCAAGCTTATGCCCTCAAAAAATATATACAAGTAGGTGCTCATGGCACATAAAAATTCTAAGTCTGTTCAGGGCCTATGGGCCCTGTTATAATCATCCACAGCACGGGCTAAACACCGAAACAATCGGACCCATGTTCGAGGTGCCCCCACAACATGAGGTTGCATGGATGGCGGCAGGTCCTCTATCTCTGCCATCGGGACTGTGCGAGTGAGTGCAGTGAAGTTCCGCTCAACTCGTCTAAGGACCTTCTCAGCCTCTCTAGCTAGGAGGTTCCCTGCTACTGCTTCCCCCAGCGGTAGTATCCACGGCTTTTGGTCGTGGACGACACTTGTTCTGTGCATAATCGATAGGTTGCACAGGTCCCACACCTGCATGCAACAAACGTTTACCCGTCAAATACTCTGGCATACAAAAAAAAATGATATATATAACAAAAAGACATAAAAATTACATATGCAAACAAAAAAAACTACAAAGGTGGAGTCTTATCCATCTCCCCTCGCTCCTCACCAGGAGGCACGAGTATCTTAGGATCTCTAGAAAAATCTATCCTAGCATACAGGTAGTCCTCAATCACGGGGATCTGTTGTGACGGCCAAGCAAAGAAAACATCATCGAAGGACTCAACAGTCCTTCCACCACGCTGTCACGGTAGTAATACTGCCCATCTACATACTGCAGGGAAAGAGGCCTAATGTCCTCATACTACAACCCGAGGGCTGAAACTCATAACTCTCTCAAACAATAATGAACACAAGATGGTCCCAAACCCGAAGTTCCTCTGTGTCTGCTGTCGGAAATTTGTCAATTGCCTCTTCATACACTCGAGCAGTGTGGTACTCCAGTCAAAAAATTGTGCATTCATGCACTGGATGGCATAGTTCATCTGTGTGCACGATGCCTAATGCAAGGCTGCTGAGCCGGTAATCCGCCCAATCAGGAACAATATAGTCTGCAGCGCTAAGTTAGTAATCTTGCTAATAGGTACCTGGGAGCCCACACGGTCAGTCCTAGCCTCACAATGCTCAGCTATCAATTTCGAGATCTTGCTCGGCCCCGCAGGAAACGTCCGAAACTTGACTGGTTCCCCTCTCCTTAAGACGCCAGTCAAAAAGTAGATATCCTCAGTGGTGGGCACCAGTGATTGCCCCTCTAGCATAAAGGCCTCGGCATCAGGGTGCTAGTAGTCAGTCAAGGCATTCAGTAGCCTTGGTTGTGCGTGCATAAATGGACATAAAAATAATTTGAGTAAACTGCATTGCATTAACACAGCCACGACATTTGGATCTGCTGCAACCAACTCACTGATTACCTCATGCTCCCTTTCCCTCCATTGGACATACATCCTGCCAACACAACAAGGTAAAAGAGGGTCAATACTTCCTTTTATTTTTCTTTTTCATCATAAAAGGGGGGTACATGCAGGTTGTAGAGGTGACAGTCGTGTGTACACGCGGACAGACTTTACTTTTCCCGAATGTACACACGGCCTGTCCAGAGATAGCCCGCGTGTACCTAGGGCCGACCTTTTTAAGGTCGACACCCACCCAAAAAATAAACTAAATAACAAAATTGAAGTATTGAATAACTAGATAAGGGAGTTTGTACTTACTTGGTCCAAGCAGAAGTTCATTTCGTCCACTGTAGCTCCCGGAATCACTATTTTTGGCAAAGGGGGTCTTTTGGCTCCAGAGTCAATTTCCAAATCAGCAATGGTGATAATGAGCTACCAGCTTCTATTTATAGACTTTTTGGCCTCTTTTTGTCACTTTTTTGGCCTCCCTTATCAGTTTCTTTATACCAAAAACCATTTAGAGTGATCCATGAGTTATATGGGAGGGATTTGATCGGGTATTGGGAAATTTTGTTTTTTGGAGTTTCGAGAAATATTAACGGTCCATAAAAAATAAAAAAAAATAAAAAAATCAACTTGAGCATATAGGTTAGGTTACCACCCCAACTTTTGCATCTCGTTGTCTTTTTCTTCTGCTATAGGATTGATCCCATCAGGTTGTGACACGGAACCATCATATCTGCTCTAGAAGTGTCGCAACTTGGTGGTAGATCTTACCAGAACATGGATGCCCTAGGTAGGTCCTGGTTGCATTATGGTGTCCATCCCATTTCTAAAAACATTGTAGGTTCGGGATTCCGTATAGTCTTTCCTCAATATGAGTTTGAGCCTCATTTGCATGAGTCTTTTTCACTCTTTGTCTCACCCTCAGGACTCCCATAAAATAACAGGTCTCCTTTTAAGCCCTTTTCAGACCCTCTAAAAATGAAAATATTGTCGAGCGATCTTGTGGCCTTTCACGCTCGTTAAACTGAAATTTGAAGTCACGTCTGTCTGGTGGTAGTTTACCCCTTTTTCGGTCTGGACGGTCAACTATACGAACAAAGGTATACTCTATTGAATTCTCATTCTTTAGAAGAGTACTCTCAGGTATAATTTTATTCCTCTTTCGGGCCTGAGGGACTAAATTTACGAAAAAGAAACCCCCACAGAGTCCATAGTTAAGCTCTTTTCAGAATCCCTAAAATTGAAAAGATCGTCGAGTGACCTTATTCTTTCACACTCGTTAAATTGGTCCCGAAGAATATTCCTGACGGAGTCCATAGTTAAGTTTTTTTCAGACTCCTTAAAAGTGAAAAAATAGCCAAGTGATCTTGTCCTTGTCACACTCATTAAAATGGTTTTGAATTGACGTCTAATCGGTGCTAGTTTATCCCTTTTTTGAACCGACTAGACTATTGTCGAAAAAGGTACCCTAGCGGAGTCTCCTTTTATGCTTTTTCAGACTCTCTAAATATGAAAAACCACCGAGCTTACCTTCTCTAGGCTCGTTAAACTTACATCAAAGGGCGTTACCATTGTGTGTTCTATCAACCGCATTTGCATACCTTATCCACCAGCCTTGTGACAGTTTGCTTCTGCGTCTTAACACCTTTGGCAGCCGGAGAATTTTCCCCAAGTATCATTTTACCAGAACATCAGTCTTGTCCTTGTGCCTTGAGCTTGTATGTTTGCAGTACTCGTTCCTCCATTGTAACGTAATATTCCTTTATTCTTTTTCCAAAATTATCGAAAAGAACAAAAAAATCAAATACACCCCAAAAAGAAGATGGGAAAAATATTTTCTTTATTGGCAGCATAATGATTCGCCTTTGGATAAATCACATCTGTCCATTTGTTCATCAGACTATGGGATGTAGTACTACCTTAGGAAGCTTTTCTCGCTATATAGAGTTGTTTCCTCCACTGTTTGGTTATTCTTCCAAACATATGGAGAGTTTGTGTTGCCTCCTTCTTCGTAGACTTATGATTAACATATATGTTGCCTGAGTCTTATCACTTTTCGTGCTATTGTCCAAGGGAAGTTTATCACTAATCTTGAGTCGGCCCCTCTGCAATATGTCTCTTGTCCGCATACCCGGCCATCCTGAAAGTCCAATCAAGTCCTTGTTCGAAATCATTGAAGCCTTCAGTCCGATCATCAAGATTATCAAGTCCATAACCGACGAGCCATCGAAGACCTCTGGGTAGTGCAGTCGTACACTCATATTACACTCCTACCTGAGTTTAAGAATATTTTGAAGTTGTTGCTTGAGCTTTGAAGTCCAGCCATCAGGCTGAATCAGCTTCTGGAAGATGGATACGCTATATGTATATCTTTCTGATTTCGAGATGTAGCTCCGTTGTGTATTATTCGTGGCTACTCTTTATAGTTATTTGACATGGATCTACAGTGTATTTGATTGGTATCCATGGTTCTATTTTATCTCGAGCATGGGTATGCCCGCCTCAGTGAGACATTTGTTATTTTGCAGACAGCACCTCCTGGTTCCTGATCCTTGGGATCAATCGTTCGGCACATCGGTAAATATTGGTAATGTATTTCGGCCATCAGATGCTCTTATGACCTCACACATTAGGGGGCATCTGTTATAACCCTAAATTGCACCACACACGCTTACCTGGCATCAGGCCAACTCATATCCCTTCTTTGCCAAAACTCTGCTGAACAACTCTTTGAAAATCCTCTTGTGTCAAGGCCCACGCGCCCTAACCCATTACTGCACGCATGTTCACACTGGCTGACTCACAACATTTCGCGTGTACCTAACAAAGCATGGAAAAAGGAAAGTTTCTGATAGAACAAAAATCTATGGGTCAGTTAACTGAAACTCTCGGCCATGCATGGTCAAGGGTTCATCCAAAACCCTAGCTCCTTCTAGCCTATAAAAGAAGGGGTAGGGGTACCATTTGGAGGAGGAAAAAATATAGCGAAGAAACTCTGCCCATTTACATAATCCATTGTCCCAACCCTTTAGCCTTTCCTCATGCCAAAGGAGATTTAATGCAAAGCAGTTGAAGGACAGAAGAAGAGGATCCCAGGATCAGGTTCAAGGAGCGGTGGCCGGTCTCAGCTTTTTTGTAAGTTGATTCACTTTCAGTAATAAAAAGAGTACTTTTCCCATCCTGATGCATGAATTGTCTATTGTTTGATTGATTTATGCTTGATTTCTAACCCTTGAGTATAGAAGTAGCATGTATGCATAGTTGTTGTTTGTCTTGAGTGCAGGTCATCTGTGGAAGGAGCAGCGCAAGAAAGTAATCGAAGAGCAACGGAGGATCTACATCGAACGCCGGTAATAAGGTTGGTGGTCCTTTTCCATGCATTTACTATGAAAAAGGGGTTTAAATCTTGGGTTGTAGGTAAAAAATTAGTTTCTATTCGGTCAAAATCTGCATGCAAGTCTGACCCTAGTTTGCTAGTTCGTAGGGTGTTTTTCCCAACAACACTTATGTGTATTACTAATAAAGTATTTTGTTTCTTCAAATAAAAAAAATAAATGTTGGAGATCATTGTTTACTCCTCCAACATCCCCTTCAAACAAGAGCTCCAACCAATTTATAAAGCTCCCGACATTTGATTCATTTGTCTTTGTCTTTAGGATCATTGACCATGTCTTTAAGATCATTTTTGCAAAAGCTTGATCTAGAAAATTTTGTTTACTTTAAATTCCAATACTAACTTTGTCTTCTTTGTTTTGGAAAAGCTATGTGTGCCTTGAAATCTCCCAACTATTACAAATTCACTAATATTATCAACCATATATACACTCATTCCTTGTTTTTTTTTGTTGATAAAATGATTCTTCTTTCTATTAATATAGAAAATGGCCCATGCATTTTATACAAAAAACGATTGTGATAACAACCACCACAAGCTAAGGTTAATAGTAAAAACAACCTATTCAATGGAAATTTACCATGAATGGAAACAAAAAAAGATTCTTTAAATGTCTTAACTCCCAAGACATATAAATACAAGTAAACATGGTAAACATCCCAGTCAACAAACCCGAGATGCCATATCAAGTAGTTGTTAGAATCATGCCCACATAAGGAGGGGAGTATTTTTAATCAAGGGGTCACCTCCATCTATCCACCACAGACTAAAGATCGGCCACTAGGGACTCACATATATCAATTCCATGCTTGGACTCTTTAGGTTTCTCTGGTTCAAATATTTCCAAAGGGATGGTTGAAAACTTGTAAAAATGGGAGACTTTTAGGGCTTGGGGTGGAAGCTAGCTCCTTTGCATTTCTTGATATTCATGAACAACTCAGCCTGTGTTATGTTAATGTCAAAGGCCACTGGAGTCTTTAGTGTGAGCTAATATGCTGACAAGGGCTCCTTTGGTGGAACTCTGATCATGGTACAGGTTGCTCAAAAACACCACTTCCAGCTCCACGTTTTGTAATATGGGCATGAAATAAGTTGTGTGGTTTGTAATATGCTTGAGAAATATTTCTTTAGTTTTCTTGATACATACTTAGGAGATTGTTTGGGTTATGTTTCATTATTTTTTAAACATGCAAAATAAAATAACTTCAATTATGGATTAGAAGAGGTACTAAATTAGTACATAATGCCATAATCATTTTGATAGCGAACTCTAGTTTTTTTTTATCAAGTTCTAGGAAATGATATTTCCGTGACTAAAATAACTTAATTGTGCATTAATAGTGGTTCTAGTTTGGTTTATGATATTTTGGGTGATAATTGTACTAAATAAAGGTGGGGTATTCAAGTAGGTTGTCCTAGCTTAAGCAAAAGGTCATGTACGTGTCATCATGCTAAATAACCCACATAAATTGAATATCGCTAATAGGAAAATGGTAAGATAATCAATGATCAATTTTCCTCTCTAATTGATGGTTAAGGAATTATGCTAGGAACATATTTCCCAAATTTATTTAATAGTTCCTCTAATGTGATGTCCAAGCAATCCAATTACTTAAGCTCTATGAAAAATGGGAGAAAGAAAATGATACAGAGATGATAATTGTCAAGGTAAAACTTTCCACTCTTTTTATCACCAAAAATTCAAATATTGTGCCACTTTCAAACTTTTATTGACATGTATATATTTCATTCAAGGATTTGGGCGAGCATTTTCTTTTCGAGGAGACTTGAGGCTAATAAATTGTGGAAAACAAGGTTGGAATCCAGTCTTTTCAAGCATTGACAACTTGACATCATTGCTTAAAAAGAGTCTTTTCAAACATTGACAAATTTACTTCATTGTTTCAAAAGAGTTCATTGTTAGATTGCAAGTTTAAGTGACAATATATGCTCATTAGTTTCTTATTGTGCTCATGGTGACTAATATTTTGGAATTAATTTTTCTTCCCTACAAAATAAGTGTCAAATACATGTGAAATATCAATATCAAATGCTAATATTCTTTTAAAATATTCAAGTGTGTACAAACATGACATGGATATTATTCAAGGAGTGGATAATATGCATGGATATCCATATTATCAAACATGGATAATAACCATGGATATTTTAAAACTGTAGACAGAGTCAGAGTTTGATAGTGTAATGTTTAGTTCTCGAAAATACCTTTCCAATGGGCTATCACGCGCCTAAAATGAAGATCGTATGCAAAATTTACGACCTTGGGAAGTTAATGTACTAACTTACCCAAATAGGGCTTACATGACTTTTGGTGTTTCATCTCCTAGAGTTAGGTTTTTGGATGTCTAGGGTTTTGGCATTCCTGTTTAACATAAAATTCCTTGAGAGCTTCATTGTAATCATCTTCTTGCAAATGAGCATATTCGTCACATCTCTTCTTAGAGATAAAGTTGCAACCATTCTAGCGAGTCTTGCACTCTGTATTTTTACAGTCTCCTTACAATTATTTCATTAATAGAAATCAAGTATTGTTGTATTTCTCTGTTTCTAGAAATTTACATGAGTGTTTCATCATAATATCTCTACTTTCATTTTGTTCCAAACATAATCTGGATCAGTGGTATCAGAGGAGGCTGCTCTTGATCATTTTCAATGCATGTCCCTGACGAGGTCCGATTATAGCCAGTTGGGTCTCGAGCTTGTCTCTCTTGAGGAAAATCACTCTCGCATGCCCAAGAAACCCTTGATGGTGGAAGAAAATGAAAAGAAGAGAAAAATACTCTATTAACCTATTGCTTGAGAAACCTCTCGTGCGACAGAGGGACGAAATGATGGAGAATTTTGCACACATCCTTCAACGCCTGCCAATAGAAACATGTGCATCTTCATCAAGAGACCATTTTGGAGGAACCTCTCCCTTCAAGGTACAAGTTAATTTTGATATTCCCATATTTGAAGGTCATATAGATGTGGATGCCCTAGAAAAATGGTTAAACCTATTAGAAGATTATTTATCTGTTTCAAATTTTTTTCGACAGGGAAAATATCACCTTCGCACTCCTCAAATCTCTCCCCCATGTCAAACATTGGTGGGAAACTTACTGGGAAAAAATTTCCACAGAGGAATCTGGAATATATGGGGTCTATCCCACATGGGATTTTTTTGTGGATGCGGTCAAAGAACAGTACTATCCTTTTGATAACTATGAAGACCGGTACATGAGATGGACCACACTGCGGCAAGAGAAGAGCCAAACAGTGTCGGAGTTCATAAATACTTTCCATACCTTGCGCACCAAGATGGGTATCAAAGACTCTGAGTGACATATGGTTCTGAAATACTATGGGGCTTTACATAGTTACATCCAAACCGAAATGGATTTCCTAAACATATCATCATTAGGATTTTCCTATCAATATGTTGTCAAAATAGAGAAAAAATTTAGGCACCAGAAGAAATGGGAATTCGGATCTGCAAATCTACTACAACCAAAACACGGTAAGGAAAGCCCTAAACAACAACCTCCAGGCAATAATTCCAAGAAATAGGACAAGAAGGGTAAAGGGAAGACAAAGAATGACACTAGGAAGTGGTGTGACTTCCACAAAATCCCCTGACACAACACCGATGAATGTCGGTCGGAATAGTCATTCGTGGTTGAGGTCAAAGATATGGAGCTGAACCTTGATTCGGAATCTGATCCAGAAAATATTGAAAATAGACAGATCATCGATGCACACCCCACTACCATTGTCACAACCACAACAATTCAACCAGAAGAATCAATAGATCCTGAAGCGGGGGAGCGCCTCTTCCATTCACAAATGTGGGTGAAGGGGACCCCGTTGCATTTCATTGTTGATAACGGTAGCCAGAAGAACCTCATCTCAGCTAAGGCTGTCAAACATTTGGGTTTATCGACAACACCACAACTGCATCCATACAACATTGGTTGGCTTCACCAGGGATGAGATCTATGTGTCAGCCAACAGTGTCACTTGTCCTGTGGCATCCAACCCTTCAAGGATGAAGTAATGTGTGATGTTGCCCCTCTTGATGTCTGTGATGTGGTTTTGGGACAACCATATATGTGGATACATCATGTTTTCTATGAGTCTAGACCCCGTAGTGTCATTATTACTTTGGTAGGTCATCTCTATAGGATACCAGAGGTAGTTCTGACTACTGCTCCACCAAAACAGTGCCACAAGGTAATCTCTCATACTGCAAAATTCATCCTCTTCACAGTCTGTTGAAAGGATGCAAATAAGACCTCTACAACCACTTCAACCTCAACACCTTCTATCCAATAAAAATAGATTTTTTCTTCACCTACAATGGTGCCTAAACAATGCCCGTCAAACCTAGAGACAACATATTGGTGGAGCATATTCAACCCTGCCAACAACAGGCTTGTGACAGTCTTCCACAGACCAAGCAGCATAACTTCTCCAACAAATCACACAGCTCACCAAGATTTAGATTCAGAAAATGATTTCCTCTCTTCCCTGGGCACTCAATGCAATGGAGACCATTGCTTCCTAAGGGGGGGGGGGGGATTGATCCAAGTGGATATTGGTGACCACCCACCTATTCCAATTGGCTTCTTTTGTCAGTTTTTAGTTTAGAAAATTATTTTGTACTTCTTTTTAATTGTGGGTTCTACACTTCAAGGGATGTCTAAAGCCCTATACATCTTCCAGGTGGATATTGGTGACCTCCCACCTAATCCAACTGGCTTATTTTGTATTTTTTCATGTCAGCACATCTTGTTGTACTTTCAGGGCCGTTTTGGGGCCCTAAACAGTGTTATTTTGTCTCGCCACAGTCAAATTGTAGACAAACTTAGATTTTGATGGTGTAATGCATAGTTCCCGAAAAGACCTTTCCAATGGCCTATCACACGCCTAAAATGGAGATCATATGCAAAAGTTACAACCCCAGGAAGTTAATGTACTAACTTACCCAAATAGTGCCCACATGACTTTTGGTGTTTCATCTCCTAGGGTTAGGGTTTTGGATTTCTAGGGTTTTGGCATTCCTGTTTAACATAAAAAGGCCTTCAAAGCCTCATTGTAATCATCTTCTTATGAATGAGCATAGCTGTCACATCTCTTCTAAGAGATAAAGCTACCACCATTCTAGCGAGTCTTTCACTCTGTATTTTTACAGTCTCTTTACAATTCTTTCATTAA
Organism: Picea engelmannii; assembly: GCA_009831015.1. Taxonomy (NCBI): domain Eukaryota; kingdom Viridiplantae; phylum Streptophyta; class Pinopsida; order Pinales; family Pinaceae; genus Picea; species Picea engelmannii. Next base: position 1,683,978 of record ML777967.1, read on the forward strand.
TAGAAATCAAGTATTGTTGTATTTCTTTGTTTCTGGCAATTTTCATGAGTGTTTCATCGTAATATCTCTGCTTTCATTTCGTTCCAAAGATAATCTATATCACACACACACCCATTCATATTAAGGGGGGAATGTTGGACACAATCATTTGTGGTTGTATTACTTGTAAAATTAATGTAAATATGAATAGTAATAGGTGATAGGAAGCATCATCTATTATGGAAGACGAACAACCATTTTACTTGTATTTATTCACCTATCTAGTTCATGCAAAGAAATTGAGTGTGGAGTGTTACACATTGAAATTACTCACTTCATTAGTGTCGCATTTTGCTCACAAGTATCACAAGTGTCAAGCAAAGCATACTGCCATGATGCCTATGTCATACTTATAACGACATCAAAAAGACACTTGAAACACCTCAAACACTTGATTTGGAAGAAGAGAAATGGTTAACTGGATTTATGTACCTCTTGCCATCTGAAAGAACCATTGAATTTGGGTTTTTAGAGGAGAGTGCTCCCCTATACCTCTCTCAGGAGTGCTAGCACCCCCTATGCACTATATGGGAGTGTTATAACACTCCCTCTGCCCTTTTGGAGGAGAGCTATTGTTAAGGTCCTAACCCGCACATAGGTAGATCAATGTATTCGAATGTAATAAAGGTCAATATTAATAAGACCTTTCAATAAAATAGAATAAAGTGGATGTAAGAAGACCTAATAGAAGCTTCTGCTTCTAGAAGGATCTTCCTCTAGATGCTTCTCTTAATAGACGTATTTAGTATAAATAAGGGTCGAGGGTATGAAAACCCTAGCTTGGAGATTATTGTAACAGAGCGCTGCTCGACTGGAGGTTTCCACCTCGAAGAGGCCTGTGAACATTGCTTTCTGAATCAAAGTGCTTTTCTATTGCTATTTCGTATATCATTTCTGTGTATTGTGAAGATTATGCTGGATATTTTACTGTTATTCTGCCATTTCTAGCATTTTATTTCTGTTCTGCATATTTTATATGTCTGGTATCTTGCAAGTGGTATCAAAGCACTTTCCTTGGCAGAAATTGTGGGTATTTTTTTTTCAGGGTAGAGACATATTCTGGCATCTTTAAGCCACAAAGATCTGTCATTACACGCATAAACCCGCAGTTGAGGGATTCATACATGCAGGAAATACAAGTGGTTCTTAAGCGCACATCTGTTGGCCACACTTGTAACCCCTGTTGGTACCCCTTCGAGTGGTAGCGCATCAGATAGCACCTATGTACGGATCGGCCTAGATTTCCTGAAGCCCTCTTTAGATAAACCTATCGGTCGCCGGACTGCTATAGTGTCACCGAGAACAGCACTAGGGAAGATACTCTCTAGTACCTGGGTAGTCGGGTAGTATGGCTAAGGGTACGGTCTATCCTCCTTAGTTAGTGCCCTGAGATATTGGGCCGAATACTGCTGTTGGACCCCATACGTATATCAAAGAGCTATAGCACAAGGCAAACCCTTGTCTGTAGAACCCTTGAATACCTAACCCTTGGGGAACATAAACAACAACATAAACAAATTAAACCGGCGAGATCTATTGACACGCATCTGTGTTCGGGTTGCTAAGTAAATACTCTCTGGTTCAAAATTTGG
>ML777967.1:1718303-1733161 GCA_009831015.1 Picea engelmannii
CTGATTCAAAGTGCTATTTCTATTGCTATTTCGTGAATCATTTCTGTGTATTGTGAAGATTATGCTGGATATTTTACTGTTATTCTGTTATTTCTAGCATTTCGTTTCTATTCTGCATATTTTATATATCTGGTATCTTGCAACTATGCTCAAGACCTTTGTTTCATTTTTTAACGAGCTTGGCACAGAGAAGAGAAACTATGCTCGTGGTTTCTTCCTGATCATGGCTTCCAAGAGGATAACGCTCTTGAAGGATACCATATCAAGGGACAAAACTCGGTCATGGCTTCCAAGAGATCTTTGCTGGAAGGAAGATAATCACTCGAGAAGGAACACATGTCGAGGGTCATGATAGGGGTAAGGAGATCAAGCTCCAATAATCCTACCAAAGAAATCACCATGTCCACTACCGGATCCAAATCGTCGGAAGTTGAAATCATGGGAGATGATGAAAAATCAACACCAGGAGGGGAGATAGAGTGTATATATTCCCAAATTTCTTCACGAGGGGGAAGAAAAGAGGATCAGTGACGGTTATGATCCCAAGGTAACTTGTCAATATGAAGCATTTTCGGAAGAGATTCATCCAAAGGAAAAATTGGGGAAATGCAGTCGATTGCAGAGGACAAGGAATTCAACCGGATTGCATCGAGGAAATGTCAGGTGCCAATAGATGTTGGTCATCTGACAAGGGAGAAGCAGATGGGATAGAAACGTATGATGTTTCGGCTGGACTAAGTGGCATGATGTCACCTAGTGCGTCAAATTCCAATGGACAAGGTACAATCCAAGAGTCATAGGATTCCAAAGATTGATAAGCCAAGGTCGAAATCATATCGACGGTGGAAATATGATGTGTAGTCGGTGGAAGTGGTGTAGGGAAGGTACCCATGAGGCTAGAATATTTCAGTAAGCCAACACCAACACTTTCATACATGATCTTGTGGTCTCCCAAGAAAGGAATATTGTTGGTAGCAGGAACGCGAGCATCGGTCGTGCATAAATCCAACTGATCAACAGTGACAATTTTTCCTTGATGAGGAAATTGGACACATCAAAAAACTGACGAGGCAATGACAATCATAGCATAAAACCAACTTCTTCCAAGTAACAAGTTGTAATCAAGGGGAGCATCAACCACCTCGACATCAACAATAATAGTTTTGCCACCCAATTGGATGGGAAGGGACTGTAAAATCCCATGGGGATGAAAACCTCGCCTGTCGAAGGTGCGTAACATCGTTGGGGATTTGTTGAGTGCTGATGATTTTAAACCTTTCCAACACACCAAAGACATGACACAAGTTGAGGCTCCCTCATCTAGAATAGTTCGGTGGATTTGTTGATTATGAACAACAACATCAACTTGGAAAGAAAGTTGGTGGGAGAGTCGAGACGCATAATTGTCTAGGTTAAACATGATCTTATTGGATGACTCAGGATCAACAGTGCCAAGAGCAGCCAAGAGTGTTCTACATTGACTGGGGCAGTGCTGTAGAACTTCTAACGCGGACATAGCGCACGGTGCTTGAGCCAAATCTTCAACAATGTTGTAGTTCTGGGCAGATCATGAACTAGGATTAAATGTAGCTTTGTGGATAGTACTCTTAGGAGGGCATAGGATAGAGTCGAACGTGGGTTTCTCAATCTGAAGTGGTCCAGACGGAGGATTAACTAATGGAAGACTAACGGAGGATGATGATGGATCCGGTAAAGTACCGGTATCGTTAATGTCTTTTCCTTTGTCAGGGTTACCTGATGTGTCGTATGTCTTAGAGAGAGTGGTCAAATTGATCCCATTAAACATATAAATATGTGCACTCGACGAGGCCTCATCATTAGGATTGCTAGAACTGACCCTAGGAGAGGGAGTTTGAGCAACCATGGATTGTTGCTGTGGAAAAGGTTGAGTAAGCACAGTGGGTTGTGACTTCCCTTGGAAAATTTTGGCCACTTCATTGCGAAGTGGACAATCTCGAGTGTAGTGATCATCACCACAAATGATACAAAGGAATTTTAGTTTCCGTTGCGGTTGCTTTTCTGTAGCAGGTGTTTGATTTTTGGGTTGTTCATTATTATTTTTTGATTTATTCTTTGTCTTCTTCTTACCTCTGGATTGTTGTGAAGGGGCAGATTGAATTGCATTCACCTCAGAGATCTGAGTTCGGGAGGAGGTAGAGGAGGGTGTGGTCAATTTGGAAAAAGATTGAGTTTTGACGAAACCGATAACACCATCCGCATGAGATGAGGATGATGGCTTAGAAGGATCGGTATTAGCTCAAGCAGCATTCGGAAGAAAATCATACAAAGTACCAGATTGGGAATAAACCAAATCTAAGTATTGAGCCCGAGCGATGGCTTATTCCTCTGTGACCGCACCACCCATAGCGACATCGCGAGCGATCGGGGGTAACAGTGATTTAGTAAACCATTCCACCAATAGTATGTCGGGAATGACTGCCTTGATCATCCTTCGTCGTCGCCTCCACTCATGAATATGGTCAGAGATATGCACAAATTTAGTTTGATGAAGGGAGGTCAAGAGTTCAGTACTTGTCTCATAGCGAATAGGCAGTTGAAAGTGCGTGAGGAAAGACATGGCAAGGGAAATGAAATCATGAAAAGAAGCACGTGGTAGTTCAATATACCACTTTGCTGCTAAGCTGGTAAGTGTTTGCTGGAAAAGACGCAAACGTATAGAATCATCCATGAGGGAGTTTGATCAACACCACAAATGGAAATTCATCACATGGTTGTTCGGATCTTCGCCAGGGTTTCCGTCAAATTTCGGAATATCAAAAGGAAGTTTAGCTGGAATGACTGGCCAAACCGGTGAATGAGAAATAGGATCATTAGTTAACCGAGACAAGTCTGGGAGATCTAGAGTCGCAAGGAAAGGTAGTTGTCAATTAATTTGCGAATGATACTGGTGCGGCATAGGAACACCAGTAGGACCATAGACTGGGTTAGGTGGATAGTTGTAACCAGTAGGTCCTCCTACATATGGTTTTTGTTGGCCAGGATAAGAAGGATTCGATGGTGCATGTGAAACATTGGCATAGCCCGGTGGGTTCTAAACATTATAGGCCAGGTGATTTATTTTCCCGTGAGGAGGATAAACATTTTTCCCTTGAGAATGGTAAGGAGTAGATCCTGGAGGCAGATATACATGAGGCCCATGAGGAGGATAAGACTATGGTCCCAGAGAACTCCAGGTGGTGTTTGGGATGCCGCCCGGATAAGATTGCTCGTAAGATGTTCCGGAAGGGACAAGATTGGATACTTCTCCTAGTGGGTTATTATACAAGTTCCCCCCAATGTGGGGTTGAGTAAAAGTTCCTCCTAAAGATACTCCCCAGGATTGTGAAGGGTTTCCAGCAAACGAGGGTTGCCCCCCTGCCAGTGGTGGATTTACGACCGAGGTGTGACTGGCAGACAGAGGTTTCCCTCCAGAAGGAGCATGAAAAGTGGGTTGTCCCCCGGGAGGGGTAGGCCCGCCATGGAAAGGTAGTCCTCCAAGACGGAAATGGTCATTAGATGGTGGTTTCCCTTCAGCTGGTTGTGTTTTGCCAGCAGGGGTCTGCATTCTCAGGTGAGAAGATGTCCCAGTAGGATCATGTGGAACATGTGGAGCTGTAGAGTAAAAACTTATAGAAACGAGGGTAGATATTGAAGTGCTTTGGGGATGAGTAGAGGTGATGAGTCCAACATTAGGATGGACTTGTGCTGGTGTAGCAGTAGGGTGAATAACCTGATCAACTGGGTGATTCATGGTTTGACCGGATGGTCCTGTTTCACTAGGAGGGTCATGAGGTTGAAAGGGTTGTTGAAAGGATTCGAAATGTTCATAGAGATCGTGTCCTGATCAAATCCTCCATACAGAATGAGCAGGTGTGGGATTGGTTTCTACTACGGTACTAGGACGAACAGGAGTCCTATACTCGTCACCAAAATTGGTTCTATGGATCCCATATATGTTTTGGTAAATATCCTCTCTGGTAATTGTGGGATCTTTTCGTCTATGACGTTCCCAAGGGAGTCTAAACGAACCAAAAGTGGTTCGAGAGGAGTTACAGACATAGATGTAGTGGGATTTTCAACTGTGACCAAATCACCTTCTGAGTTATCTAACGGAGGAGCAATAGCACTTCCAGCATCAGATTGATTTTCTACCTCTCTACGGTAGTTGTCTTATGGAGGGTTAGGAGGTAAGGGTTGATATCCTTCCAGAGACATCCCTTGCATCCTATGTGATTGGAGAAGACCTTTATCGTCTACGGGCTCAATTATGGAGAAAAACAAAAAACATTGAAAATCTAGGGCCAACTAACAAAAAGAAACAGCATGTGCTAATAAAATCTAGGAATCAACCAAGTAGAAAAAACTTCTCTCGATGACTGTACTAGTTGGTGATGAAATCCAACGTCATGTGATCAAGTCAAGAAGGGGTTAGGATATGGTGGAACAGTTACAATGGCGACCTGCTTAATGGAATTTCACCTTGGTGCAAGCTTCCACGCAGTAATTGTGGATTTACCCTCCAAGGAGCCCTAGTGAGTTTGACCAATGTCTGTTCCAAGTACAGTGAGACTTCCCTTCACCATCACCTAGTGTAAGTACCTAAAGATTATGGAAACTAAAGACACCAATTCGCAGTGAGTCTCTGGGCGGGTACAGTCGATAGTCTGATCTAAAACGTATGGGCAGGATAACAAGTCTGAAATCAACCCGAGAGGCTCCCACACATAATCGTGGGTATACCTCCAAGTGACCCCCAATATATGATCTGACCACTACAAATAGTTGAACCACGGAGGGATAAACTCCATAATTCGCCCGAATGCGACCTCGTGCATAACCCCTGTGTGAGAGGGGGATCCCAGAAAACCAATATGACAATTGGATTTGACTCTCCCTAGCTCAGGATGCTAATGTTTGTTTTGAAAAACTTTGGAGAGTTGTACTCACAGCCTAATCCAAAGTGCTAACCCTAGTCTACTGTTGGTGGAAGATCCTAAAAAAAAAAATGTTCTAGATAATTTTTAATTAGCATTCGTTTTACAGTTGTTCTTTACTCAAAGGGTGCACAAAAGTGAAACTGATGGAATGAGGACTCAATTCTCAAAAAGATGCATAAAAAATGATAAGCAATCGTTTCTTTTCAATGAACGCCTACTTAAGGGAAAGAGAAGGAGTCGTTTTCACTTTCAAACACTAATATGAAACGTCCTCAAATCAATTGGTTCTCAATCAAATCCAATGCAATGCTAAAACATTTTCAAAAATGCCTTCTAATATGCAAACCAATCACTAAAATGTATCTTTTGTCGTTTGTATGTGAATGATGATTAATTCAATGCAAAGACTTCTCCTGCTAATTACCCTTTCAGATCAAGGAGATTCGAACAAGTATGAGCAAATTTCGCACAAACAACACACCCTCTTGCTATCAAACAAGAGAAAGAAAACCAAAAACGCAAAATGAAGGAGAAAGAGATTGGACAAGATGACCTTAAAGAACCAAATGAGAAGATTCACAGACTTCTGATATCCTTCACCAAAGTTTCTTCTTAGTCAGACAAGAGAGAAAAACGCAGTGGATTGATTCCAAGTTCTCAACAGGAGAAAAAACTGAAAATAAGGGAGAAGGTCACAAAATATGAACAGAAAAGTGCCTACTTCTCAGAAAGCAGAGGGTCAAATGTCATTGGGAAGATGTAATGAAGCATCAAGAAGCTGGACAAGGGAAAAAATAGAGATTGAGTTGCAGAAAACACAATTCTGGAAGGTATTTTTGCCAAGGAGAGGCTGGCACTCTAGTGTAAGGGCCACCAGGGCATTATAAAGCTCTGTTTAAGGCATCCAGGGAGTGCTGGCGCTGGGCTAACATGGGCACAGGGGCGCCAGGCTCAAAAAACTCAGAAAAATGTCAAAAAAACCAAAAACTCAGTCAATTTTTTGTCAATCAAGATGCATGTGATGGATTGAGGATTGAATTAGCAAGTGCAATCATACATAGGGGTGAACAAGGCCTATAGAAAACAAAGGGTAAGACAAGGTCTATGAGGAAAAACCAAAACCAAAAGTTTTGATTCGATTCCCCAGTGGAGTCGCCAGTTTCCACGAAGAATATGAATAGTAATAGGTGATAGGAAGCATCATCTATTATGGAAGACGAACAACCATTTTACTTGTATTTATTCACCTATCTAGTTAATGCAAAGAAATTAAGTGTGGAGTTAATTTTCTGCCATTCCTGGCCTGAAAAGTCCCAATCAAACCTCTCACCATTTAGAATAGGGAACCCATCTGGATTATGGCCTCGCGACTATTGTTGGTTTTTGTTTTACCGCTTTTGGCCCGATCTACTGATGAAGGTGAATGATGGATGGTTATGAAAACAAAATATGTAGATGATGACTATGTAAATGCATGAAAGAAATCTAACCTACTCTAAACCTATCCTAGCCTAGCCAAGAGAAAAATATCGTAACTGAATGAGTTGTAATGAAAATAAACTATTCATAAACCCCAATCAAATATTTGTCATGAAGGTGCATAGTTAGAAACACATGCATGCACAGTTAGAAACACATTCACAACTCGTATGCTCAGCATCATTCAATATACAACAAATGAGTGTATTTAGATTAACTTATCGAAAGAAAAACATTTGAACCCATAGAAATGAAATAATAATTAATTGAAATTTCATGTAAACTTCCCTTAATTCAACTCGTAGTTCCTTCACTCATGGTTGATGTGTTGTGTTCTCTGTGATTGTTAACAAGGTGCCAGATCTTACTCCTGAAAAATGAAGACAATTGGTTAGGAATTTCTTCAATCATATAATTAGGAAGTCATATATCTTAGAAATACCTTTCCAACGGTATAATAAATGCATGAAATGAATATCCAAGTCAAATGTTACGGACAGAATACAAAAAGCATTATGGGGGGTATTATTGTTGTTTTAGACGACTTAGTGGGAACTCCTCTTATTTGTATCGAAGGATTTAGTGGAAACTCCTCTGGTTTTCACCGAAGGAGTTATGAAATTTTCTGAGAGAACCGGAGCTAATCTTGGGAACTCCTCCAGGGAGAAATAGTGTGTGTGAAAGGATCGGCTCCATGAATATGATCTATGGCTTGTAGTCATCAACTTCGATTCCATTATGAAATTCCTATATAACATTGAGCAATGAAAACATGAATGAGTTGCACCAAGCCTTCATCAACCAAATGCACTAATTTTCTTCATGTTGAAAGGTCCTTCTATAGTGAGAAAACTCGAAGGCAGAGTAGAAGATTAGATGGATTTCAATAGAAGGAACCCTACCTTTTATGATTCTTGGGTAAAAAAGGTTTCTTCTTTAGCTAACTCAGATTTAGACTTGGACTTATTTTCATTGACTTGCTTTTTTCTGTAATATCCACATAGTTGTGGGTGGGAGGATGCTTTGAACCTGGTTTAGTGGTTTTAGAGATTTTTCGGATGTGTCTCGGTCTTCTTTGATATTTCTTTGATGTGTTTACTCTAGAATGATTCTTATTCTTGGAATTGAGTTTCATCCCACTTTTGTCAACTATCCACGGGTTTGCACTGTTTTTCACCTGGTTAAATTCCTTTGGTTCCCATCCCACGACATCATACTGTTTTGCAAATGTAGCAACTTCAATTGTTGCATCTGCAAAGTTACCAACATGAGTAGAAGAAAAACTAGTTGAGCCTAAACCAAGAAAACTCTTTGCAAATGAAACTCTTAGAAATTGCCCAAATTTCCAATGGCCCTTCCATTATTCATCTCCAAGGCCTTGGTTACCTCTTCTACCAAATGGAAATTCATAAATGCAAAACCTCTCAAGACATAAGAAAATTTGTCGTGAACAAAATGTAGATCCTTGATGGGAGCATGTTAAGAGAATTCATAATGCAATATTTATTCATATATGAGTTGGCCCAGGTTTTAATCCTTTCTTCTTCATTAATGCTTGATTTGAAGAAACCACATCTACAGGTGTGGCATATTCAACTTGACTTTCATTGTACTAAAAATGTGATGTTCGATGAGCAAAGTTGGCACAACCACATACAGTGCACATTTAGTCAACTGCAAGAGTGGGACCTTTGGATTTTCCTTGATTTGATCTGTTTGTTGAGTTTAACTACCCTACATGACATGATCCTAAAACTTCAACTGGATTACCATTATATTCAATGGAAAAGTGGGATCCATCCAGCACTAATCCCTTCTTACCAATTGCATCCATTATTGTTTGGGTTGCTTCCATAGGAGGAAAATCAATAAAAGAAATTCTATGAGACAAGCCTGTGTTCCTTTCTTTGATGATATGCACATGGCATAGGGGAACCCATTCCTACATATCTTGATATAAAATCATCCTCTGTAGCATTTTGAGATATACTCTTAACTATGAGTGTTGCGAACGATACCATAGATATGTTATTCGATAGTGTTTATCCTATCTTCAATAGTGTTTATCCAAACTTGATCTATGTTAGGAGTTCAGGAAGTTGTCATTAAGGGGGGATATGCTCTAATGCCTCCTTCCTTCTCCTATTGTTTCACTATTGTAAATCCTTCAATCCTATCCCAAGTTGTTCTTAAGAGGGGATGTTAGGATATTTAGACACTTAGGAGTTAGTTAAGACCTACTTGGTATAATGTGTCGTTAGGTAAAAGTGTGTTTCTTAGTGTGTTTCTTTAGTATGCATTAGTATGCATTTGTAGTTAGGAAATCCGACGGTCATGATATGTTCCTGACATAGAGTGATCCGATGGTTCATACTCTCCTAAATCTTAATGGCCATTGATCTATGGCTTAACACCTGATTGGTCCATGATCTCTATTTAAAGAGCATGGAGGGTCATTTTTCAATGATCGATTGTGAAAAAATCTCTTGTAAAATCTTTTTATTTGCATTAATAAACTGCTCCAAGTGGCCGCGTTGGCTGGGGCCGTGGATGTTTCCCTGTAGGGGTTTTACCATGTGAAAACATCGGTGTTTTGATCTTTGATCTGGTTATGTGAGTGGTTACTGAAGGTGTTCGTCCTCTATTAGAATACTTGTGTTGTCGAACATCATTGTCTTATAATATACAAGGAAAAGGAGAGTTTTCAAAAATGATTTTAAAATGAACAAAAAATGAAACCACACCTTTTCTACATTCGAATAAAAGTTTATTGAGAATTCACTCATATGATTCATGAAATAACAAGGTGTGACTTCAAGATTAACAATCTATTGGTGGATGCAAGTTGTAATAGATCTTAGTTGCCCCTGAGGTTGGCTTTGGATTTCACCCTTATGCTGGTCTATCATATATTTTTTCACATCTTCCAGGACATCTTGGTAAATATACCTTCTTCTAGCTAGATATATTGTATCATTCAATATTAATGTTATGAAATACAAATTAACATAGAGCTTAAAATATAAAATTTGAAATATGGTGCAAGCATATTTACTAGAAGTCACATTACTTACCTGACATAACGAAATAACATGAGGGAATGTGATAGTTTAGATAGATTTTTGGTTGTATTATTTTCTAGTGAGATAACATGGTTTTTTTTTTCTATTTTACTTGAAACAATGTAGGGGAGTATCTAGTATTAACATGGTCACAAATTAATGGTGTATAAATGATTGAAATTGGTCTTTGCGCTTATTATACTCCATCATAAGTTTATACTTTTGTGTTAGTTTACTCAATACAAAATATAAAAAGGATATATACTACTAGGAAATTATTTACTAAATGTATTATTTAAATAGTAATTTATTTCTAAGGTTGTGGATCTATGTGATTGATAAATAAGACTACTACATTTATGGCATCAACATTAAGTTTAGGATGCTAGCATATTTATCAATTTCCAATACCTGTTATAGTTACATCCTATGATGAAGAAAGGCTTTGTATTAACTAATTTCATTGAAGCCCCCATGCTTAGTCTATTATAGTCATATGTTCAATGCAAAACTTCTCCATTTAAAGAAATGTTGTTTTTGTTATTTGGTATTTTTATGGTGTTTCAAGAAATTGGAAGAATTGGAAAAGCGTTTAGTTCATTTGAACACCAGAGACAAGAGCATTGTTAGAGCAATAATAGAATAATTTCCCTTCAAGTCCAACCCAAGGAGAAAACCATTATTCCAAGTAAGAAATAAAAAATTGTGTACTAGGAGTGGACTAATGGAATGATTTTGTGTTCATTTTTGTGTTCTCAGGAAGATGCACAGGCCAATTATGAAATTTATAAGGAGTGGTTAATATGCATGGATATGGTTATCAATAGAATTCATGTCCGCTACAGTTGTGCATGACTAATGAGGGCATCAAAAACATTGCATGTCAAAGAAAAATTATCGCCCCTATATACCTTTCGTCAGACATATATATATATATATATAGTCATCGGACCATTGATGAAATTGTTCGTCGATGGTTCGACGAACTTGGATTTTATTCTCCCCAGAAAAAAATTTAGAAATACAACCTTCTCATCATTTTATCGTCGAAACTTTGTCATTTTCCGTGGAAGGTTTGTCTATTTTTCATCGCAGGTTTGTCAATGTTTCATCAGAGGTTTGTCAATGTTTCGTCAAAGGTTCGAATAACGTGGCTTCTCCCTCCCAGACACAAAACTTCGGACATACAACCTTCTCATCATTTTTTCATCGCAAGTTTGTAAATTATTTGTCGAAGGTTTGTTACAGTTTCATCGAAAGTTTGTCACATTTTCCTTGCAAGTTTGTCACTCTTTTGTTGATCTTCCAACGAACAAGCAATGTGAATGTGATAAATAGATTGGGAAACATTAGTCATTCTTACGACGATATCTTTAGTTAGTATTGCAATGAACGATTGAATGCCGTACTTGTGACGAAGGTGAAGCAACAAAAAAATGATTATTTCCTTCGTTGTACTTGTGACGTTCTAGCGATGAACATGCGTCGGTAAATCATCAGAAACCATTCACAATGTACTAGTGAATCCAAGACTATTCACTTAAGATATTGTTCCAAAAATGAGCAAATTGCAGACATCTTCACCAAAGGGCTTGGAAGATAAAATTTTGAGAAGTTCAGAATGATGCTTGGACTCACACACACCCCTTCAGATTAAGGGGGGGAATGTTGGACACATAATCCTTTGTGGTTGTATTACTTGTAAAATTAATGTAAATGTGAATAGTAATAGGTGATAGGAAGCATCATCTATTATGGAAGACGAAAAACCATTTTACTTATATTTATTCACCTATTTAGTTAATGCAAAGAAATTAAGTGTGGAGTTAATTTTCTTCCATTCCTGGCCTGAAAAGTCCCAATCAAACCTCTCACCATTTAGAATAGGGAACCCATCTGAATTATGGCATGACGGCTATTGTTGGTTTTGGTTTTACCACTTCTGGCCCGGTCTACCAATGAAGGTGAATGATGGATGGTTATGAAAATGAAATATGTAGATGAATACTATGTAAATGCATGAAAGAAATCTAAAATACTCTAAATTATCCTATCCTAGCCAAGAGAAAACTATCGTAACTGAATGAGTTGTAATGAAAATAAACTATTCATAAACCCCGATCAGATAGTTGTCATGAAGGTGCATAGTTAGAAACACATGAATGCACAGTTAGAAACACATTCACAACTCGTACGCTCATGACATATAATATAAGAAAGAACAACAAAATAGCAAGAGTAACATAGGTTGCATCAGATTAGTATATAAGAAAACATGTGCTTAGAAACCATGTGAACAACATACATTTCGCTTGAAATAGATCACAACAAAACAAAAACACATGCTAGTTCTTCTCTCTCTCAAAACTCGCCCTAAGGACTTCTCAATATTAACATTTTCAACAATGGTACATCTAAGCTCCATGGAAAGATCTTGAATTTTAGTTGACACTGTTTTCCCAAAATAGTTCAAAAATGTAAAATGTTTGAAGAGCCAAAAATCCCTTTCTTTGGATACAATTCTAGTATTTATTGAAGTTCAATGTGACTCTTGGCCTTCCACCTTCCCCCACGACCTTTCATTTACCAACATTTGTCCCTATCTTCTTTTTGATGATGAGGGAACAAAGATATCAGTTATATTTTGAATTTGTCTTCTAGCATTGGTGGGAGGAAATGGATTTTGGTTATAGTGTCTTTCTTCCCCTGTCATACCTAATTTGGACATTGGAACATATTGGTTGTTCAGTTTTGGCAGTTGATCATCATAGGGTTTAGACCTCCTCTTTATCCATTTGAATCAGATTCCCTTTGTGGCTCCTTTGTCACTACTACAATTGTTGTTGTTGCTTCTTTGTCATCCTTGGCTATAGATCACATCGTAAGGATATTGAGTGCGACCTCCCCTCGACATCCCCTCGACATTGGTACATAACATCATTCAACATACAACAAATGAGTGTATTTATATTAACTTATCGAAAAAAAACATTTGAACCCATAGAAATTAAATAATAATTAATTGAAATGGTATGTAAACTTCCCTTAATTCAATTCCTAGTTCCTTCGCTCGTGGTTGATGTGTTGTGTTCTCTGTGGCTATTAACAAGGTGCCATATATTACTCTTGAAAAATGAAGACAATTGGTTAGTAATTTCTCCAATCATATAATTAGGAAGTCGTATATCTCAGAAATAGCTTTCCAACGATATAAGAAATGCATGAAATGAATACCCGAGTCAAAAGTTATGGCCATAATACAAAAAGCAATATGGGGGGTATTATTGTTGTTTCAGACAAGTTAGTGGGAACTCCTCTGATTTGTATCGGAGGATTTAGTGGAAACTCCTCTAGTGCAAACCGAATGAGTTATAAACTTTTTTGAGAGAACTAGAGCTAATATTGGGAACTCCTCCGGGGAGAAACGGTGCATGTGAAAGGATCAGCTCCAATTCCATTCAAATTCAATGGATCAATGGATCGTAAGAATATGATCAATGGATCGTAATCATCAAATTCAATTCCATTATGAAATTCATGTATAACATTGAGCAATGACAACATTAATGAGCTGCACCAAGCCTTCCTCAACCAAATGTACTAATTTTATTCAGGGTGAAAGGTCCTTCTATAGTGAGGAAACTCGAAGGCAGAGTAGAAGATTAGATGGCTTTTGATAGAAGGAACCCTGCCTTTTATCATTCTTGAGTAAAAACGGTTTCTCCTTTAGCTAACTTAGATTTAGACTTGGACTCATTTTCATTGACTTGCTTTTTTATGTAATATCCACATAGTTGTGGGTGGGAGAATGCTTTGATCTTGCTTTGGTGGTTTTAGAGATTTTTTGGATGTGTCCTGGTCTTGTTTGATATTTCTTTAATGTATTTACTCCAGAATGATTCTTATTCTTGGAATTGAGTTTCATCCCACTTTTTTCAATTGTCTGCTAGTTTGCATTGTCTTCCACCTAGTTAAATTCCTTTGATTCCCATCCCACGACATCGTGTTATGGTGCAAATGTAGTAGCTTCAATTGTTGCAGCTGAAAAGTTACTAGCATGAGTAGAAGCAGAATTAGTTGAGCCTGGACCAAGAAAATTCTTTGCAAATGCAACTCTTAGAACTTGCCAAAATTTCCAATGGCCCTTCCACTATTCATCTCCAAGGCCTTGGTTACCTCTTCTACTTAATGAAAATGTATAAATGAAAAACCTCTCAAGACATAAGAAAATTTGTCGTGAAAAAAATGTAGATCCTTGATGGGAGCATACTAAGATAATTCATAATGCAATATTTCTTCATACATGAGTTGGCCCAGGTTCTTATCCTTTCTTCCTCATTATTGCATGATTTGAAGAAACCACATTTGCGGGTGTGGCATCTTCAGCTTGAATTTCATTTTACTGAAAATGTGATGTTTGATGAGAAAAGTTGGCACAACCACATACAATGCACATTTAGTCCACTGCAAGAGTGGGACCTTTTGTGGGTGTGGCATCTTCAGCTTGAATTTCATTTTACTGAAAATGTGATGTTTGATGAGCAAAGTTGGCACAACCACATACAATGCACATTTAGTCAACTGCAAGAGTGGGACCTTTAGAGTTTCCTTGATTTGATCTATTTGTTGAGTTTAACTGCCCTGCATGACATGCTCCTAAACCTTCAATTGGATTGCTATTATATTCAAGTGAAAAGCGGCATCCATTCAACACTAATCCCTTATTACCAATTGCATCCATATTTTTTTGGGTTGCTTCCATAGGAGGAAAATCAATAAAAGAAAATTTATCACACAAGCTTGTGTTCCTTTCTTTGATGATACGCACATGGCACAAGGGGAAACCATTCTTACATAGCTTGATATAAATCATCCTCTATAGCATTTTGATATAGTCTCTTAACTATGAGTGTTGTGGACGATACAATAGATACGCTATTCGATTGTGTTTATCATGAAGGTCTCTCCACTTCTCATTTTTGGTTTTTGTATGAATACCTTTGGAATCATTTTTCTTTTGGATTCTCCTTTGGATGTGCCCTCTGGGGAACCGTGAACTTGAATGATAATCATGGGTGTGCGTTAGTGTAGATTCTTTGATCTCCTCCAGGTGTACTTGAGTAATTTCTTTCATTATTGTCGGTCTCACTGGTTCACTTGCTCTTAACCTAGTCGATGCAAGTCAACGAAGTTCGTTCTATCTTTGTTGGTGACTTCAGTGAGGCGCTCCTTTTGCAAATGCAGCCACACTTTGTCGCCCACTTGGAAGTTGTGTGGCACCCGATGTTGATCATGTCGTTGCTTGTACTTAGCATTGGCTCTGTCCAAGATGTCATGAACCTATTGGCGGATGTGTTGA
>ML777967.1:1736814-1749423 GCA_009831015.1 Picea engelmannii
TCTTCCCCCATGGGCAGTCGTCGGGGTTTGTGAGGCTGATCTTGCAAAGGTTCAACCAGATCGAGCCCCAACTCCTTATACCCCGATCTCGTTGGGGACATGCAAAGAAGGATCGAGAATGAGCAGACCGCTCTGATACCACTACTCTGGATTTATGTAGGAACACAATGAAATACAGAAATACACATAAACACAGAGATGCAGCAGAAATTAGACTTCATTTCATTAATAACAAATGACTGAAATATGCTTACAGAGACAGAATGGAAATAAACTAGCTAGGGTGCTGGTAGCTTATCTCTGAGAAGAGATGTGGCCGCTACTCGCATCCGTGAGAAAATGATTACAATGAGGCTCTGAAGGCCCTTTTACAATAAACGGGAATGCCAAAAGTCCTAGACATCCAAAAACCTAACCCTGGGAGATGAAGCGCCAAAAGTCATGTGGGCCTCGTTTGGGTAAGTTGGTGCATCAACTTCTCGGGGTCGTAACTTTTGCATATGATCTTCGTTTTAGGCGTATGATAGCTCATTGGAAAGATCTATCCGAGGCCTACAACACTCGAGATAAAATAGCATCGTTAGATGTTATTTTGCGAAAGCAACATACCCAAAAAAACATCGTTTAGGGCCTCAAAATGGCCCCAGAAGTTCAGGACCCAAAAAAACTGCTAAAAATAGTAAACTGTGCGAAAATTGAAAAACTGAAAGAAGCAATGGTGGGGGTCCAAGTGGAATAGGTGGGTGGCCACCAATATCCACCTGGATCATTAAATTCCTTTGGTTCCCATCCCACAACATCGTGTTATGGTGCAAATGTAGTAGCTTCAATTGTTGCAGCTGAAAAGTTACCAACATGAGTAGAAGCAAAACTAGTTGAGCCTGGACCAAGAAAATTCTTTGCAAATGCAACTCTTAGAACTTGCCAAAATTTCCAATGGCCCTTCCACTATTCATCTCCAAGGCCTTGGTTACCTCTTCTACTTAATGAAAATGTATAAATGAAAAACTTCTCAAGACATAAGAAAATTTATCGTGAAAAAAATGTAGATCCTTGATGGGAGCATGCTAAGGGAATTCATAATGCGATATTTCTTCATACATGAGTTGGCCCAGGTTTTGATCCTTTCTTCCTCATTAATGCATGATTTGAAGCAACCACATTTGTGGGTGTGGCATCTTCAGCTTGAATTTCATTTTACTGAAAAATGTGATGTTTGATGAGCAAAGTTGGCACAACCACATACAATGCACATTTAGTCAACTACAAGAGTGCGACCTTTGGAGTTTCCTTGATTTGATCTATTTGTTGAGTTTAACTGCCCTGCATGACATGCTCCTAAACCTTCAATTGGATTGCTATTATATTCAAGGGAAAAGCAGCATCCATCCAACACTAATCCCTTATTACCAATTGCATCCATTTTTTTGGGTTGCTTCCATAGGAGGAAAATCAATAAAAGAAAATTTATGAGACAAGCTTGTGTTCCTTTCTTTGATGATACGCACATGGCGCAGGGGAACACATTCTTACATAACTTGATATAAATCATCCTCTATAGCATTTTGATATAGTCTCTTAACTATGAGTGTTGTGGACGATACAATAGATACGCTATTCGATTGTGTTTATCATGAAGGTCTCTCCACTTCTCATTTTTGGTTTTTGTATGAATACCTTTGGAATCATTTTTCTTTTGGATTCTCCTATGGATGTGCCCTCTCGGGAACCGTGAACTTGAATGATAATCATGGGTGTGCGTTAGTGTAGATTCTTTTATCTCCTCCAGGTTTACTTAGTAATTTCTTTCATTATTGTCGGTCTCACCGGTTCACTTGCTCTTAACCTAGTCGATGCAAGTCAACGAAGTTCGTTCTATCTTTGTTGGTGACTTCGGTGAAGTTCATCTGAAGTTTTACACATGACATTGGTGAGGTTCCCCTTAAATTTGTCGGGGTCACTAGTGCACTGCTTCGTGTGTCCTTCGGGTGTGAGTCTCGAAGTTTGTTTGAATGTTTAAAGAGGGCATGTAGGATAGACGCCAATTACATCATGGATTGTTATTAGGACTCAAGGGTTGTGACCAAATCTGTGTTGGGTTTTGAGGGCAAGGTCGAGCACGGGATTTTCTTGGACATGGACATGGCTTTCATTGTTGCTGGGGAAGAATGCATTAGGGTTACAACCAAGTGGAAAATTTCCAGGTTTCTATGGTGGCTCTCGACATCGGGGCAACTTCTTGTAATAGTTAGAAATATACAAATATTCCATACATGCTATCCTTTCAGATTGAGCGCACTCCAGTTCAAGATATCCGGGTCTCTAATCTTAACAGCTCGACTCCATTTGCATGAAATGAGAGAACATCCCTTTGAAAAATGTGCAAACCAATGAAATTTTCCATTCCTTCAGTTGGATGCACCTCAATTAATGATTCAGTCATATTGTTGTGACAAGGTTCAATGGGGTTGGAACTGCCATTCTGAGACACAAAATTGTGAGTACTTTTTCCCTTTGAAATAACAATGACCATCTTCTGCAAGGCTTCATAAGCTTCTGCAGAAGCTCTCGTTCTACAAAGAGATTGGATTAGCTTTGTTGGCTTAGCTCAAGCGGGACTAGAGAGAGGGGTTGCATGAAAGGCTTGGAGACTGAATTGAGATCAATTCACAAAAATAGCGCCTCATATGTGGTTTATTTTGTTGTTAGAGCATATAACTCACATCCACCATGTGAATGCATATTTTCCCAAATCCCATTTTCGTTCTTTTTTCTAAAACATCTTCCGATGTAGTCATTGGGCGCCTTTGAGAACCAACGCAGCTACAAGACCATAGTGACATGGCATGGTGATAGGAAGGGTGCTAATTTTCGATATTTGCGTTGTAACTTTACTGAATTGGAAACCAATTGATAATAGGATTAAGATGCTTCCATCGCTGCTCTATTATTGCAGCATGTCAAACTTGTTGTTTGGGACAAAATTTAGGTTATGGTGGCTTAGCGTGATCTTTGAGGAAATGGGTTTTTGTATCGACGGTTCTTTAATGAGTTCTTTAATGACTTTGGAGCAGTTCAACTCAACTTCTTCGATCACTTCATAGAAGTTCCAATTAACTTCGTTGATTATTGATGGGCAAACTTTGTATCAACCTCGCTCGTGTTCGTCGGACTTCATCACCTTAGCCGATTTAATTGGAGACATTCTTCTTAAATTATCTTTAATCTTTCCAAGGGCATCATAGTTTTTTTGTTTCATGTGTTCCGATCTCATCGGAGATGTTTGTATTAACTTCGCGGATGATATTGGTGAAATACCTTTTAAGTTCTTCGATTGGGAACTTTGTGCATATTGGTACCTCGGCACTATAAAAACTTCGTCCTCTTCATGGCATGAAATTTCACAATGATTTAAATTTAATTTTAATTAAAATCCTTTTGTTAAAATTAACTTATTTAAATTAAATTTAAATTAAATTTTTTAAATTCAATTAATGATAGGAGAGACCATGTGTTATTCCAAACAATAATGTTATCTTCTTTAATGATCATGACAATAATTTAAAAATATCAAACTTCAAAAACCTTTTGTGAAGGAGAAGGAACATCTTACTCAAGAATAAGCGGAGCAAGGAGTTAAAATGTGAT
Source organism: Picea engelmannii (assembly GCA_009831015.1). Taxonomy (NCBI): domain Eukaryota; kingdom Viridiplantae; phylum Streptophyta; class Pinopsida; order Pinales; family Pinaceae; genus Picea; species Picea engelmannii. The sequence goes on from ML777967.1 coordinate 1,740,463, forward strand.
ATTATGGAGAAGCAAGATTTTTCTTTGGTCACATCACTAAAGTCTTTTAGAGTTTATGTGCTACATTCCAAATTCATTGCATATGTACCTTCTAGTGCTATTAAAGGAATGGATAAGTCTAAAGAAAGATCCCTAAAACTCAAAATGGTTAACAAAATGGTTAAGTATTGTGTAAATAATCAAACTTTGTTTTGGAGGGATTCTTATGTATTTTTATTGAGGTGTTTTATGAAGACGAAGCACAGATAATCATGTCAGCATTTCATGAAGGAGTGTGTGGGGGACATCACTCCTGGAAGTCCACTACATATAAAATACATAGGGTTGGATACTATTGGCCTAGTCTATTTTTTTATGTATGTTCAAAGGTTAGAGCATGTGAGAAATGCCAAAAGTTTGCTAGTAAACATAAGCTTAAGTCCTTACCTCTCAAATCTGTAAAAAATTTTGCACCTTTCCAATAGTGGGCTTTGGATTTCATAGGGGAGATCCACCCTCCATCTAGTGGCCAACACAGATGGATTCTGACAACTACAAATTATTTCACAAAGTGGATTGAAGTTGTACCTACAAGGAGGGCAACTGATAAGGTAATCATAAGTTTCCTTGAAGAGAATATTTTTTCTACATTTGGTTGTCCATAAGTGATTATCACAGATAACACAACAACTTTCAAATCCACTAACATGGTAAAATTATTTGAAGACTATGGCATCAAGCTTAGAAATTCTATTGATTATTACCCACATGGTAATGGCTTAGCAGAATCATCCAATAAAAACATGTTCAAGATGATTAGGAAACTTCTGGAAGACAATAAGAGAGCTTGGGATTCAAGGTTGAAATATGCTTTGTGGGTTGACCGTGTTAGCACAAAGAGAGCAATTGGAATGTCACTGTTTCAGTTAGTATATGGAATAGAAGCAGTATTTCTAGTACAACTTGCTTTGTGAGTTGTAAAATTTCTCCAGGAAGTTGAAGTCAAACCTAATGATGATACCAGAAGGATCTGCCAGATTGTAGAATTGCAGCAAGCATGAGAGAAACTTCTGGAGAAGGCACATCAACATCAACATAAAGTTAAAGAGACTTTTGAAAAAAAAGAAAAAATAGAGCAGTTGCTACCTGGGGATTTAGTTTTGAAATGGGATGCTCACAGAGAATATCATCATGGGAAATTTGATAGTCTGTGGACAGGTCCATTCAGGGTGGAGAAGGCTTTAGACAACAAAACTTTCTTATTGCAGAATTTGGAAGGTGAAGAGGTTTTTGGTGGCTCTCTAAATGGGTGTTTTCTAAAGAGATTCTTTTACTAAATCCATGAGGGGATCAAATCACATTGTACATATCTGTGAGGTGTGGTATTTAGGAAAAAAGGACTCCATAGACCAATGGAACCATGCTTCTACTTCTTCTTTTTATTTTTCATTATTAGTTTTGATTTTTCAGTTTGTTATGTTTTGAATAAAGTTTCACCAAGCTTTTGGAGTTGAAATAGTTACACTCTATAGAATAACATGGAAGATAGCTTGAAGGAACATAAGGCATAGGTCTACTCGAAGTTCTTGGAGTTTCACAGGGAGAATCCATCCCCCATGGAGCCACTCTTATCACCTATTTTGTTCTACTAAGTCCTATCTCTCATCTCTCAGTTCCTACATTTCAAAATTTTTGTATAAGCTATAATTCATAATCATTAGTTTGATTAAGGGTTCAAAATCTTATTAGGGGGTTAAATTAGTATTATGTCGTTATAAATGAAGGATACTTAACTTTGTAAGAGAGGACATAAGGAATTATACACATGTTTAAATGATCGATTGATGACATCACTGGGCTTCAAATATTTTCATTTGATCCCTAAGTCATGCCAGCTTCTATACATCATGATTATTTAACTTAGTAAGCTACAGATTCAAAGTCTAATCCATCCAAGAAAGCAAAAGGATAAATCTGGCTGAGTGCTACAGGAACTTCCACATGTGTATAATTGTGATCATTTCGAGCACCTTGGGGAGTCGTGGAAGTGGTGGATTGTACTATAAAGCTCTTGAGTATGAAAAACAGTTAGCAAGTACTCATTGTCAGCCATAGCATGTGAATATGGATTGCCTCTTCATGTGTACATGTCAGTTGTCCAGAAGGTCACACAGATCAGGATTTTCAAAACATATTTTCAAAACTGGCACATTATTTGTTACCTACAATAGCTAGTCAATTTGAATTGGCACCCACAGAGCTATAAGATCCCCTATTATTCTCATTACACAATAGACATATCCCTTCTCTGTAGTCAAGAGTCTAGTTTTCTCGTTGTAACTGTGCAAATGGGAAAAGGCATACATGTGAATAGGAAAGAGCCTGAAGGGCCTGAGATCATGGAGGCTTATGAAGACAGTCACAACATTTTCGATCGGGAAGGTTGGTATCTATTCTGTACTAAGCTAGATGGTCATCATTACACTACAGCCAAGGCATTTGCTGAGAGTTTCAATGGACAGTAGGCTCGAATTGCAAACCTGGTCATGCAAGTTACAGAAGAATCTATAGCAGTTGCTTGCAACCTCCCGACTGATGGAGAAAAGTGGTTTAAAAATAAATTGATTAGAGGAGGAGATGTAAATCAGTTTTTGAAACCCAAACACAGAGACCCTAATTGGGACAAAGGAATTCCTAGGGATTGGATTGATGATGAGTGGATGGCAGCTTTACTCATGCTCAAGAGATTCATCACCAATGAGGGGCGCTATTATACTGTATTTTTATTTCATCCACTATTTATGCTTCATCTGGCAAGAATTAAGAGGATGAATCTACCTTATTAATTCTTGAGGTATCTCAACAAGATGGCCATGAAGGTCCAAGCAAACCCCAAAACCCCACCTCACTGAATTTATCATCAGGGCTTAATTAAAGTACTTGTCAAGGTCGAGCTGGGGAAATTGCAAAAGACTTGGGATTAATTTTCTATCCAATCGGGTTTTGATAAGGAAGTGCATTCTCTTGTTGCACAATCCCATGATATTGTTTTTAAGTCTGAACAAGAAACTCCACGTGGCATCAGTTGATCAACTAATGCAAAAAAGGGTAAACAAGTAACCTACTTAAAGACTCCAGATGAGCTTGTAAAAGTTACATCAGTCATCCAGAAAGCATATGAAAGGTCTTCTCGCATACTAAGACGAGGTAAGTACCCATTCCCTTTTGCATAGAAGAATTATTCTAAAAGGGCCAATAGGTTAGTTGAACCTAGGGTTTTCATGGAAGACCAACAACCTAAAACAACAATGGAATTCGAAGATCTCGTACAACCTGAAGATCCTATCCCAGAGGTCACTCCTCGTGCCTCAAGATCCTCTGAAGATAAAATTTCTAAGTATATAATTTTGATGAGCAAACGAAGCAAAAGGTCTCGAAATAAGTTCAGGGTGAAGTATAAAGAAGCATATAAACTTGCTATCATAGAGAAGGTCATCATTGTCGATGAAGAGCCTGCTAAACCTATGGAGAATCTAGCTACTAGTAAGAAAATCCATGTAATCAAGCCTGAGAGAAACAAATCTAAAAAGGGAAGTCTGTCAATGAATAAATAGACACCTACAAATACAAATGGAGTCTCTGTCAGAAAACAGGTGTTGATGGACGAAATTGACCATTCGTCAACTGGAAGAGTGAGTCCGGTCCGGGGTTGTCTAAATAACCCAATCCGTTTGGTGTAACTCATTCTGACGGGTTTAATGGCTCCGTTAGACAATCTAAGAATCCTAAAAGAAACGAATAAAAGAGAGAAATAACTAACTAATTACTAAACACTATATATATATGTGTGTGTGTGTGTGTGTGTGTGTGTGTGTGTGTGTGTTCATATGCTCTAATGTAACTGTAGTAGTTGTATTTAAGCAGAAGATATATAAGTCTCATTTATTTACATGATTTACAAGCTACAAGTTTTAATCGAAACTTACGAAAATCGATGTGAAAAATGATTGCTTCTAGGAAGTAGATAAAGAAAGCACATAAAAATATTTATTGTTTTTCTTTTATAAATTTAAATAATCTTGCAAAAAATTCAATGAAACATGAACATGTGGATAGTCAAAGCTGAACCATACATTCTAGTTTCAATGATATGTAAATGACAGAAAAATACAAAGAAGCTATCCTGTCAGTGAATTAGTGAGGTGTATCCAAGCATTTGCATGAGTGGTGAACATCCAACTACCATGTCCAAGAGAGAAATCTGCAATCAACCTTATGACTGTTCTAAATAAATTTAGAACATGTATTGGCAGCTTAGGTTTTAATGACAGAAAAGGAAACACAAACATAAACCTGTGATTTCATAATTATACATGATTACAGCAAGATAAATATGGAAGCAATCTATGCATTTTATCATTCAATTTAAAACTCAAAGATAAATCTCATTATTTAAATTGAAGATATGATCACATCATTTGTATTTTGAGGAGCAAATGATACATGGTATTTATAATATAAACCTTCTACACATCACAGATCATTTAATCTAAAGATATCATACCTGCACATGTAATAGGATTATCAAAACATAAATAACAACATTATAAACAAAAGGCTAAATCCAAAATGCATATATGTTGTTCTATTAAGTTTTGGAATCACTTGTCCATTCTGTAGTCCTCGAAGAACTTTTGGGATAATAGACTCTTAAAGATTAAAAACAAAATTAATACATAAATGATAATAATTAACCATGTATTGATAAAAAAGACTAAAACTATTTAAATCAATGCATAATCAATTATTCAAAGAATATGAAGATATTATATGAAAATAAAACCATTTTACTCACAAGACAAAAGCCATTAAGCAACCTAGAATTCCATATTCTTCTTTAAAAATACTCGTCCATTCTCCCAAAAATTCTAGCCATCCATTACTCCATTTGAAAAGAAATAAAAAGTTTACAAAAGAAATAATATACAAAAGAGAAAGGATAAAAATCCTCCTCTCCAATTCTTGGATCTTTGGCTCTAATCTTTCTATTATATTTATACCATGAATGAACAGTCTGGGCGTCACTCATAATTTCCTCCACCTGAAATTTGCCTCATAAAGAGACCTAAATATATCTCAAATCATATATTTGGTTGGGAAAATCTCTACACGGAAGGTAAATGGGTCCATTTTGGTTCTGGGGTTTCAACCATTTCTTCAAATTCTTCATGGTTTGGCTGCAATCAGTCCTGCAAAATCGTCTGTCTGATCTTGATGCCTTTCCAAATTTTATTTGTTGTTGCGCATAAAATTATTTGTAGCAATCCAATATTATTTTTGGATCAATCATCTTGAACGTATTTGGATAATAAAATCAAGCCATGATCAGATTTGTATCAAATATTTGATAATAGAAACCTGTGAAACAAAAAGAAACCTAAATTAATAACCTAAAAATTGTGAATAAAACAAAATCTAGAACAATAAAATCAAAAATGAATTTAAACTAACTATAAGTTCTAAAAAAACATTGTTTATAATGATCTTAAAATTCTAGAAGCTTCAAGTTAATGGAGAAGAGAAAAATATTAATTTTGGTTTTTTACAAAATCAAACAAATGATAGATAATTCTTTTTTTATTTTTTATTATTATTATGAGATGCAAAATGAAAAAAAAAATTATTAATTAATATCACCAAATGATTTTATGAAAAAGAGAAACCAAACAAGATATTATTTGATGAAGTATCGAACACATTATTCAAAATAGTCAAACTTGCTAATGAGCAAAAAAATGAACACATAATCATAATTTAAACGAAAGTAAACATTTGATAAAAATTAACGTTTTTGTTTAAATTGAGATTTTTATGCTCGTTTCTAACTTTTGACATATACTCTTGTAATGAATGTCTCATACTATAGTGAATGTCTTAATTTTGTCTCAAAGCAAGCCAAGGTATGGAACTATTTGAAAAGGTTGATTATGTAGCTCATTATAACTATCAAGATTCTAACGGGGGCCCTTTAAATTTTGTAAAAATTTAGGGGGAGTTGTTGGGGCCCAACAACAGGGTAAGAAGAATGTGAAAGGCTCAAACCCTAAGATTGGATATGAAGGGGGTAAGCCTACCAGAATGCAAACTAGATCTCAATCCAAGAAAACCAGAAGGAACAATTTGGATTTACTAGTTGAAGTAGCTTCATCTGTTTTTCATGGAGATCTGACAGTTTGAGAGCTTCACCTCTTATACAAATCCTACAAACTGTGATTTATGATGATGGAGTATGGGATAACCTTTTTGTTTCTAGTTTCTAAGGTATTATGCTTCTTTTCGTTATGGTCAGCTGAAGACTAGGCGAAGAAATGCATAAAAACTGTGCAAAGTTAGTTTTTGTATGTCGCTACAGGAAGTTCTCACATTCACACACATAGAAAAATAGGGGCGCTACAGGAACACCTGTAGCAGCCGATTTTGCTGCTAATCTCACCCAGTTTCATATTTTTGTAACAGAGGAAGGATACCACTATGCTAGAATATTATGGATCATGTTATGAAGCTATACACCTTTTGTGGATCTAAAAGGTTGTATTAGGATACGAGGATAAATGCATATTGGTCACTAGGACTGAGTTTTCAAAGGCTAGATTCATATGGATTTTTGAAGATTAGATATATCTGGGAAGGATAAAGAGGATGTTGCAGTGTTATCATCTAAATGGATAACAAGTCAATCAAAGAGTGTTTTATGCAAGGTTGTTGCCTTGATCCTAGGAAGCTTCGGTAAACTGTTATTATTTTGTATATCAGCAGTCAAAGGTTGAAATTCATTCTGAGTTTTTGTAGGGATTGGTTTTGAGTTGTCCCTTATCATCAAGATCAACCAAAAATACATGTAACTAATTCAAAACACTATATATTGAATGATGTAGAAGAAGAAGGGGTTGAATCCCTTGTTTTGGCTTGATATTGCATATCTAAAGATTGTTTTGATCTAACTTGCGTATGTAAAGACTTCATCTGCTAATGAAATTGATGGTTAGTCTGTAATATTTCAATGTTTATTATTTTCATGTTTTCTTCTTAAACATTTTGTTGATGTTATACGAGTCTATGACGGATTCTTTTGTGCTAAGAAGGTTATTTAAAAGGGTTTTTAGTAATCTTTTCCACAAAGGTGTTTCTCTCCTTAAATCATATTTAGAATGAATTCTCGATAAAGATTTATTCCTTTGCTGAATAAATAAATTAAAGGTAAGTTTTGTTCTTGGTGTATTTATCAGTTTCTATTTCTTCCCCTTTCTCTCAATCATATCACTTAAAAATTAAATCTCTAGCCATCGGTTTTGTTTACCTGACTTGTTGCATTTAGGTAAGTGATATTAACAAATCATATATTTTCTTCCTTTCAAATCAAGCAAGGATTTATCCATCGTAAAACCCCTATTGAACATTTTTTGAAACAAGGTGTGCTTGGCTTGAATCAATAGCAGTCTTGAGTTAACTTCTAGCACTAATAATGACTGCAATATGAAGTGCATTAGGCAAGATAGGAAATACGTGACCAAATACATAATTAGGCATGGAGATCTTAGTCATTGGAAATGTTAGGAGACTGACTAACGGGCGCAACAAGAAGGATCCAAGCTGAGAGGAGGATAAGATAACTCTCAAGACAAATGTGTTTCTTGCTGACTGGGTCGGCATTGGCGAGAGAAAGAATATGATCATTGATGCGCTCAGTGTCGATAAAATGTCTACGTCCTTCTACTAGTGCATCGATGACAAATGAGGGAAACTCATCAATCTAGTAGTGCAATGGCGAGGGAGAGACGATTGAGTGTATCAGAGAGAAAGGGAGGATATGCGACATATCAATGGAGGTGGAGGAATTCAGTCGGTGAAAGGCATGCAGACAGTGAATATAATCATGTGAACATTACTGATGTGTTGGCGTTGATAGAGAGAACTTCACTATTGATAAATACGTATGTCACTGAGGTTTAGAGGAAGCACAGCGATGTATTATCCAAGTTCAAAGGAAGGTGTAATATGTCTCGACAAAGAAGTCACCAACGCGTCAATGTGTAAGTTGAAGAAAGGATGCATTCTCTAGTATGCTATTATATCGACGTAGGAAGAGAGAACTCGACGAAGTGTGGATCGATGAGTCGGAGTAATTTGAAGAGAAAATGGAAATGATAAAGAGGGAAGAGCGGGAGGAAAATGTTGGAAATACTAAAACAACTGAGAGGGGGGGGTGAATCAGTTGTATATAAGCTTAAACAACTTTATACTTATTAAACCATTATTAATCTTTCTTCATGTGGTTATGATCAATGTACAGCATATGAGCAGTAAGAGTAAAGATCATCAGTCACACATAAAATACACACAGAGACAGATTTTCACGAGGAAACCCATAAAGGGAGAAAACCTCTTCTTCTTTGAAATGATAGGCAGTCTTTTTCTATTCTGTACATCATTTACAATTGAGCACCAACTCAATGTGAGGAAGCTACCTCTGTTTTACAAGCTGCTACTTGTTTGAGAGCTCCAACTCTCTGGTTTCTCTAGCACCCACTAGAAGGAAGCACCAACTCCTTGAGTATTCCAGCACCAACTGGATGGAAGCACCAACTTCCTGACTGTTCCAGCACCAACTGGATGGAAGCACCAACTTCCAGTTACACAGGCTCCAACCTGTATAACAGAGAACGCCTGTTCTCCCTAGCACCTCCCTGCCACCCTGGTTTCTATGGCTGCCACCATATGGAAGCTACAACTTCCTGTGTTCAAGCACCCACTTGAACTTATGAGGACTATGGTCCTCCCAAGCACCTCCCAACCACCCTCAAATAAATTAATGGCTAAATACACATTCAACTTTACAGATAAATCAGTTCTTACCAGTCTTTGTTGGTTCTGTAAATCTGGTCTTCTGTTCACTGTTCTGCAATCTTCTCTTCTTCAACAGTT
>ML777967.1:1756956-1782623 GCA_009831015.1 Picea engelmannii
TGATTCCCGATAGCTCCTTTCATACGCTAGCCCTCCTGAGCTTAGCTCCCGGTCAATGTGACCTTCACTCCGTGACCACAGCCTTATGTCTCTCTATCGGGGTTTCGGCGTTTTCAGTGTCGAGATGCACATGTACTCGGAACTCCCGATTCTCCGATCCCCAATGTGCTCCTTTCCCGAGCCTTAGCCCCTTCTGGCTCCACAATGGTCCATGTGACCTGCGATCACGTGACCATCACCATACCTCTCGTCGGGGTTTCGGGGTTTCGCTCTTTCTGATGTCGAGAGTTTCTCATCTCTCCAATCCCCGATTACCGATGCATCCCTTTCCACGCACTAGCCCTGCTGGCTATAGCCCTTGGCCCATAAGACCGTCAACATATGACCTCGGTCAAACCTCTCATCGGGGTTTTGGCGTTTTCGATGTCACTATACACATGCCTCCGGGATTCCCGATCCCCGATTTCCCGATGACGGAGATCAACGGTCCAGATCTCATTCTTAATCCAACGGCTGTACTTACATCGCAAAATCGCATATCGTGATTTCGGAGTTTCTGTTGCAGCGTGTTCTTGACATATCAAAGTCCCGATTGCCGATGCCTCTGCTGACGTCACACGTGATTTGTCACGTGTTAGGTCCTGCCACGTGTCACTCTGATTCGTGAATTGCATGAGCTTGAAGTGTTAGATCTGCCTGACACCTGTCATTCTCTGGTTGTGCCACGTGTCCCTGGGTGATGTGGTCTACCGACGTGAGTTGGATCAACGGTCTAGATCACATGTTGATCTGACGGTTCAGATTCAGTCGGGATTTCGCATATCGTGAAATCAGAGTTTTCGTTTCATTGTGTTCTTTGCATTATGAAATCTCGATCCCCGAATCTCCTATGAAGCATCCTGGCTTCCACGCATCCATACAAATGAACGGTCCAGATCCCTGCTTGGTTTAACAGCTGCGATCAAATCGCGAAATCGCATATCGCGATTTCGGGGTTTTCGTTGTCGAGTGAACTTTGTATATTGAAATCCCAATCCCCGAATCTCCGATGAAGCCTCCTGGCTGCCACGTGTCCATACAAATGAACGGTCCAGATCCTTGCTTGATTTAACGGTTGCGATCAAATCGCGAAATCGCATATCGCGATTTCGGGGTTTTCGTTGTCGAGTGAACTAGACATTTCAAAGTCCCGATCCCCGATTCTCCGATAGCTTATCTCTCTATAGATCTGACGGCCCTCGTTCTTTCAGGAAATTTGAATGGGATCCTATGGTCACTGACTCTTTTCCTCCCAATTATTGTTGCGCGGCTATTCATTGCTATTGTCAGCACTGCAACGACAACTGTACTTTCCATCAGCAACCACAACTGTACTTGCCATCAATGACAAGTATACGCTGATTTTCTTTCTGTTAACTGAAATTGCCAACAGAAAACTTAGACATAGCCACTTGCATGAGAGAGAGAGAGTGTTTGAGGGTTCCAATAGGAAGTTTTGAATAGGGGCCCAATTTCTTCTCTTAGAGCGACAATAATAGAAGAAAATTAGGAGGTTTTTGTGCATGCCCAACACCCATCTAACACCATCTTGAAGTATTTTGATGTACACATGTTTAAGCCTCATGGAATTATTGTTGCATTGCCAATTGAGTTGGGTGGAAAGACTGTCTCTGTTGAGGTGGAGGTAGTCAATGCTCCTTTGGAGTATAATTTTCTACTTGGGTGCACCTAGTTCTATGAGATGATTGCAATTGTCTCATCCGTATTTAGGGTCTTACAATTTCCTCATCAAGGAAAGACTATTACGATCGATCAAATTTAGTTTTGTACACCAGACCTTTGAACCAATGTGAGTTCTAATATACCCTTTATCGGCGACTCCTAGAATACTTATGCAAGTGTTGGTGCAGAGATGTTCAAAGAATCCTCACTTATGGGAACATTTCCCCTTCCCCCACCATCACCTACCACCATTATCACTTTGGTCAACATGATCTCTTTGTTTACCACTGAATCCGTTGGGTCTCCTAATCCTTGGGTGGTGCCTCATACCGAGGATGTTGAGTCTTATGGAGCTTCTATGCCACTCTCAGCAATTGATATTGTCGATATGGAAATCCCATCAACATCCAATGACATTGGTCAACACCTCCATCCTCATATGGAGTGTGATAAACCTACTCCTCCTGTAGGGGTTGTTGACTCTCCATGTTCACATGATATTCTCGATTTTGAATTTCCTTCAAACAAGGCCATCCTGGATGTCATGGCCTCCCTAGATAATCCTGAGGATGATTTGATGCATCGACCATATTCTCCTAATTCAGAACCAACAAGAGTTACCATGATGATTTTATATCCGATATTGGGTGAATTTGCTGGGGAATCTAATGAAACCCGTAGTCTTGACCCTTTACTACTTAGGTCATATTTTTTGGAACTTTCCATTGAATTCTCTGCCCCGATTCCTCCAAAGATTAATGTTTTGTACCTCCTTTACATATTGATGGGAATCACCAAGGAGCTTACATAGCTCAGGAAAGCACTCACGATGAGTATCTTCAACCACAAAAATTCATTCCTATGTGGTGTGGCCCTAGCACGGTGTGCCACGTGATGGTGACATCAACCCATGAGTTCATTGGTGACGAAAAAGATCCTTGGCTTGAGCCTAACAATGGGATCTATTATCCATAAGTCATCTAAATGTATAGTTCCTTGTACATAGGTGTGTGGTGTGAGTGATTTTGTTTTGTGTATATCATATCCAAAAAATCCATAAATATTTTCTTTTTTGAGATTTCACTTTGCATTTTGACCCTGGAATCTAGTGTCGTTGTATTGACAGGGATACATAAGACTCTCTTTTTCTGGAAATGACAACTTGAATTGAAATTTAGGTACGCGTTCTTGAACTAGAATATAAGGATAGGTTTTTCCCTGCATCCATGATTTGCATTATTAACCATCCATTTTTCTGTCACAATGCCTTAAGTTCGATCTCATCAGGTTGTGACATTAGCCACTCCATTTTGCACATCATAACTTGTACGTTAGTGCCTACCCTTCATGGGTTCCCTAGTTAGCACCCAATTTCCATTCGGTGCTCATGTTTTGATTTCTCATAGGCCTGGGAATCCTTTTGTAGACCTGCCATGACTTGACCTTGAGACTCATTCTCCTCTCTTCATCTATATTTTGGCCATATCCCGAGGGGGTTCCCAACTTTATGTTTCTTTACGGTCTCTTATGCACTTTTTGCTCGCATCATGCACCTTGTCATTGCACTGATGTTAGCTTTGATCCCGCTTACCGCTATTGTAGTAACCCTTGACCATTCGCCTCCTGCATTATTTGGCCTCTATTTTGCAACCACTTACCCATGGAGAGAACAATTGACAAGAGTGAACCTCACTTTCCCGTACCTTGTTGCATTTATTTTTCCTAGGTCAGTTCCATGTGCTTGGAACATAGAATCATTTTAAGCCACTTGTTCTCTGCAAATGAGCTAACTTTTTCACTCTTTTTCATGCTCGTTAAACCATGAAAAATATACCTTCTTAGTAAAATTTTACCTCTTTTTTGGACTCATAAAAAGACACCTATTGAGTATCATTTTAATTATTTTTCAGACTTGTAAAAAGATATTTCACAGGTATATTCTTAACTCTTTTAGGTCTCATTAAAATTGAATGAAAAAAACACTCTCAAGCACACTTCTATCTCTCTTTCGCACTCGTTAAAACGTGAAGGAGACACATAAAAACAAAATAAAAAATAAAAAAAATGGGTTTTTTTTTACCATTGATCTATTTGTGAAATGGCAGCGTTAGTCAAATCACCCTTAAACATGGCACTTGTTGGAGCTACCTTTTTCAACTGGTTTAAATGTAATTTTTTAAAGTCAAATGTTGGTCTTTAATTTCTCTTTTGCTTCGTGACATTTACTAACTAAAAATCTTAGTAGTCCCGACTTGCGAAATAGCGAAGGATGTTATGTTTCATAAGTCACCACCTTTTACCGTTAAATGAGAATTTTTACTTTTTGTACCTCGGGATATCGCACTTCGGGAGTTATAAGTTAGAATATTTACAAGCCTCGATGTGCGATGTCATGAAAAAATTTTAAAAGCTTACCTCGGGTTAAAGCTGAGAGTAAAATTCCTTAAACCCCAGTCAAGTGATGTCGGGATTTCGCGTCTCAGCGTTCACTCTCTCCAAAAACATTACCATCATAACTCTGATAGGCGAAGCTGCAAGACTTTTACATAAGTAACCTGGGTTAGTGTCAGGGGTGATTAGTTTTTTGACCATGGTTAAAATCTGTCGGGATTTCGCGACTCTGCATACACGCCTCCCAAAAGCTATACCTTTGAAACCCCGAGTGGAAAAGTCGCGATATTGCTTAAATATTAATTAATTAAAACACCTAATCTGGTTTACCTTCTGGTTTAAATAGATCACATCATCGTGATATCGAGATTTCGCGACTCGACATATGCTCCTCTCAGAAACTATACCTTCGAAGCCTCGAGTCACGAAGTCGCGATATAAATTAAAACATGATTAATTAAACACTTAATCATGTTTACATTCTTGCTTAACTAAATATAATCACCGTGATCTTGGGTTTTAGAGGCTCGAAAGGTTAGAGTGAAAACTCTCGATACGGCGAACGCCGAAAGGTTGATTAAAGTTTAAGAAAGCCTAATTAAAGAAGCTGAGCCAGCTTAATTAATGTTTAATACAAATAATAATATGCACAGTCTACGAGGTAAATTTAAATTTTCCTTGCACCAACTTGTGTCACGAACCGTCGAAATTTATGGAATTAATTGGAAATGAGGCGAAGCAACAAGTAAGGATGTGGTTTTTATTGTTAAATCTGTCTCTAAAAATGATTTGACCGTTCTGTTCATAAGGACGTTGAGGTTTTAAATGATCAAAGATATAGATATTTTTCTTCAGTGTCACAAAGCTCATTTCTATTTTACGCAGAGAAGCTTTTCTGAGCAAACTGATTTCTATATGTATACATATTTTTACCGTAGGAGAGCTAAATCAAAATACTCTGTCATGGCCCCACGAAAAGCGTCTAAGGAAAGTGTTGAGAGTTCAGGGCAAGGATCAGATAATGTTTCTAATACTTCACCATGAAGTGTTGATTCTGTCAGAAGTTGGTCATACATCTACGAGATTATGCAATCCAAATTGGTAGACTATTCAGATGATTCCAGTGATAATGAGAAGGATGACTTGACCACCAAATACAAGATCTTCGTCCAAGCAGAGATGCATAAAGTAGCGTCCATGCCACGTCTTCTTCATTACTATGATATGATCTGATGGGCGCTAGACCATGTAGATATCTCGACCAGAACCATCATCAATGAGCAGAAGGCCACTATTGGGACCTTTAGACCAGAACACTTACAGGATATGTACAAATTGTCATCCATGCTGAACTTCACATACAATGTCTAGTTTCTGGAGGATTTTAAATAGAAGGAATGTGAGCAATAAAACAAAATATTATTTGATTTGATCAAGGATTGGGTCTCACACCCCGCGAAGTTCAGGGCAGACAGTAACGGTGTCTATTCAATCTCTTCTTTGGAACCATATTTCAAATACATAGCGATGATGACCTGCAGATTATATGGGAGGGAGGACACCACACATTTCTTTCTCCAGTGGGTGCTTCGGATGCATACAGTTGTCGAAGACTGTTCTTTCGACTGGGCCAAGCTGTTGTCAGACAGTCTGACCAGCCGAATTACAGAATATCGGACGCAGAGAGAAAATGGGAAGGCAGCTTCATTTTTTATGGCCACCTACATAATGGATGTTTTTTGTTTCATGACACATTTCCCTCTTATGAGCTAGAGCTAGACTCCATCTAAGGCTGACCCTATCCATATCTATCACTCAAAATTGTGGGAGCATAAGGTAGCAGATTTCATATACGAAATTTTTAATTGGGTAATGGTATCGATGCATGTCACCATCTTCGGTAATCCACTGCCCAGGATCTTAGATAGCATCATGGCCAATTTGAGTAGCATGGCCGACTGGTACGTGGAGGCAGAATTTTCATACATCAAGGTTTTCGGTGCCTTTGTTCATCCATATGCTCTACCATTATTTATACCCGATAGGTTGGTTTGACGTGAAATCGCTAGGCAAACCGTGATTGGTAGCATAAGCAAAGAGCTGAAAGGATTTTCAAAGAAGGTATGGCCACCTTTCCCTATTCATTTAAATACCTATTATTTATTAGATTTCAGGCATGCAAAGGTCGAAGCAACAACCTTAGAAGATATTAAATTGGTCCACATCGAATTCAAGAAACACAACCCACACAGGGTCATGAGTAATCACATGGCTAGTTGTGGCCTTAAAAGATTTGAACACGAGAATTCACCTCATGATGATATTTTCTTAGGCGTGAGATCTTATGCCGAAGTTTTGGGTCGAATATAAGCCCTATTGTCCGAAGAGAGGGCTGATGTTTTCAAATTCCAAGAACACCGGTGGAGCTATCTTCCCCCAGTATTACAGGGTGTGAACCCAATGACCATAGAGGTTCAGCAAAGGAAAGTTGAAGGCTCCAAAGATTCAGCACCCGACCGAGAAGAACACCAAGAAAAGAAAGAGAAAATTGGGGGTCTGAAACAGGAAGCCGAGGCTTCCAACCCTCCAAGCAAGCCAACCTCAGTTGTTACTCCAAGGAAATCATCCAAGCAGATCGGAAATCCCATCGTTACTGTTACCCCCCTACAATCCACAAAGGAGATCCCAGATGCCAGTTGGATTTTCAGCGAAGAATTAACGCCTATAACTATGGAAGAGCTACCGCCAAATGAATTCTTCTTCGATAAGAAGAGAAAGGTTGTCGTGAAACAGGAATTTTATCAAGAAGCAAGTACGGTATTCAAGAAATTTAAAATTTTAACTTATGGGAGAGCTATGAAAAAAGAGGAATTTGCAACTCAAATAGCAGGGACATTGGGGGCTTTCGCTACAACCAACCAATTTTCAGTCGGGACCCTAAAGGATCAGCTAAAGAGAAAAAATTGCTTGATCAAAACATTAGAAGTTAAACTAGCTACAGCAGAGGTAGCTACCAAAGATCAAGCGAATATAGGTATAGAGTAGGCTAGAGTAGCTAATCAAAAGGAAATCGAGCAGCTCAAAGCCAATCTCGAACAGACAAAGATGATGGCTCAGAACAGTAAAATACAGATAGGCCAGCAAGGAGAATTGATAGGTGTTGACGGGCGAAAATGACTATCCGTCAACTAGAAGAACGAATCCAGTCCGGAGCTGTCTAAATAACCCAAGTCATTTGGTATAACTCATTCTGCCGGGTTTAATGGCTCCATCGGTCAATCTAAACGTCCTAGAAGAAACAAATAAAATAAATAAAAGAGATTAAATAACTAACTAATTAATAAACACTATATATATATGTATGTATGTTCTAATGTAACTGTAGTAGTTGTATTTAAGTAGAAGATATACAAGTCTCATTTATTTACATGATTTACAAGATGCAAGTTTTAATCAAAACTTACGAAAATCGATGTGAAAAATGATTGCTTCTAGGAAGCAGATAAAGAAAGCACATAAAAATATTTATTGTTTTTCTTTTATAAATTTAAAGAATCTTGCAAAAAAAAGTTAATGAAACATGAACATGTGGATAGTTAAAAATGAACCATACATTCTAGTTTCAATGATATGTAAATGACAGAAAAATACAAAGAAGCTATCCTGTCAGTGAATTAGTGAGGTGTATCTAAGCATCTGCATGAGTGGTGAACATCCAACTGTCGTGTCCAAGAGAAAAATCTGCAATGAACCTTATGACTATTCTAAATAAATTCAGAACATGTATTGGCAGCTTAGGTTTTAATGACAGAAAAGGAAACACAAACATAAACCTGTGATCTCATAATTATACATGATTACAGCAAGATAAATCTGGAAGCAATCTATGCATTTTATCATTCAATTTAAAACTCAAATATAAATCTCATTATTTAAATAGAAGATATGATCACAACATTTGTATTTTAATGAAACAAATGATAGATGGTATTTACAATATAAACCTCCTACACATCACAGATCATTTAATCTAAAGATATCAGACCTGCACATGTAACAGGATTAAAAAAACATAAATAACAACATTATAAACAATAGTCTAAATCCAAAATGCATATATGTCATTCTATTAAGTTTTTAGAATCACTTGTCCATTCTGTAGTCTTGGAAGAAATTTTTTGGATTAGAGACTTTAAAGATTGGAAAAATTAATACATAAATTATAATAATTAGCCATGTATTGATAAAAAAGACTAAAGCTATTTAAATCAATGCATAATCAATTATTCAAAGAATATGAATATATTATAATGAAAATAAAACCATTTTACTCACAGGACAAAAGCCATTAAACAACCTGGAATTTCATATTCTTCTTTAAAAATAATCGTCCATTCTCCCAAAGATTCCAGCCATCCATTACTCCATTTGAAAAGAAATAAAAAGTTTACAAAAGCAATAATATACAAAAGAGAAAGGATTAAAATTCTCCTCTCCAATTCTTCGATCCTCATGGCTCTTATCTTTCTCATATATTTAAAAAATGAATGAACAGTCTCAGTGTCACTATTAATTTCCGCCACTTGAAATTTTCCTCTAAAAGAGACCCAAAAATCTCTCAAATCGTGCATTTGTTTGGGAAAATCTCTATGCAAAAGGTAAATGGGTCCATTTTGGTTCTGGGTTTTCAACCATTTCTTCCAATTGCTCACGGTTTGGTTGCAATCAGTTCTGCAAAATTGTCTATCTGATCTTGACGTCTTTCCAAATTTTATCTGTTGTTGCTCATAAAATTATTTGTACCAATCCAAAATTATTTTTGGATCAATCATCTTGAACGTATTTGGATAATAAAATCAAGCTATGATCAGATCCGTACCAAATATTTAATAATAGAAACATGTGAAACAAAAAAAAAACCTAAATTAATAACTTAAAAATTAATAACCTAAAAATTGTGAATAAAACAAAATCTAGAAAAATCAAAAATGAATTTAAACTAACTATAACTTATAAACAAACATTATTTATAATTTGTTTTCAAATATGATCTAGAAGCTTCAAGTTAATGAAGAAAAAATATTAATTTTAGTTTCTTACAAAATCAAACAAATGATAGATAATTCTTTGATTATTATTATTATGAAATGAGATGCAAAATGAAAAAAAAAAAAGAATTTAATTAATTAACATCACCAAATGATTTCATGAAAATGAGAAACCAACCAAGATATTATTTGATGAAGTATTGAACACATTATTCAAAATAGTCAAACTTGTTAATGAGCAAAAGAATGAACACATAATCATAATTTAAACGAAAGTAAACATTTGATAAAAATTAACCTTTTTGTTTAAATTGAGATTTTTATGTTCGTTTCTAACTTTTGACATATACTCTTGTAATAAATGTCTCATACTAAAGTGAATGTCTTAAGTTTGTCTCAAACCAAGCCAAGGAATGGAACTATTTGAAAATGTTGATTATGTAGCTCATTATAATTATCAAGACTCTAATAGGGGCCCTTTAAATTTTGTAAAAATATAGGGGGAGTTGTTGGGACCCAACAATAGGGCAGTTGCAGGCCAAATTAGACTTCGCCGAAAGTCAGGTAATTGATATCGAGATATTTCAATCCCAAGCTATAGAAATCAGAAAAAGAGTGTCGGTAACTCAGCAAGGTCTACTTGCTAAGGTGGAAACAATTCAAAACAACTGCCAACTCATTGATCGAGTACTGGGAAACCTCTGTCTCAGAGAAAAGGGAGCCGGAGCAGCTCGGGTTGCTTTCCAAGAGACTATTATAGCCACGGAGAAAAAAGAAATAGGCAGTAGTTCCAGGTTTTCCATCACAGAGCAGACCCGAGGTAACATCTTGCTGAAAGAATGGGAGCGTAACATATCAGAAGGCAGAAAACAAGTTAAAGTGGTAATAAAATCTTGTGAAGAAAATTTTGGCTTCATAGATGGAAATTTGTTGGGTCTCGATGGCGAAGGCAGCACAAAAACACTAGGTCGAATCAATGTAGCCAAGCACCTGCTCAAGATCAATGAGAATGAAGAAAGAGAGTTGGATGAAATATCACAAATAACCTAGAAGGACATAGTCCAAATAGATAAATGGCTAATTAAACCGAGTGTACAATTATGTTCTATCAGCACCAATGAGCGCCAATGACCGATAGGTGGAAGGAAAGTTGTCACAATTGATGAAAGATTGTTATACTTTTGAGGCTAATAATCAAGCAGAACCTTCCAGGTTGATATCCCAGCTGGTGGAGAAGTGTGTCACCTACACAGAACATGCGAAGGGGAAGGTTTCCAGTACCAAATAAGGACAGAGACAAAGAATTGAAACGATTAATCTCATTTTTTGTTGTAACCAAAAACCTCTGGAATGATTGAGATTCCAGCATATAGAGATTTGTATAAATATACATTTTGAAGAAAGAAAAAGGGTTGGACCTATTTTGGTCGATTGTAATAGAGACTCTCTCCTTTTGAATATTAATACAAAGAAATTCGAAGACTCCTGATTCCGTCAAGACTGTGTTATGAGTTTGTTTTCTCTCTAATTTCATGTTCAACTTCATTTCGCACATATATGTTTGATGAATGTTTCACTGCAATTTAGTAAAACCTCTACTGTGGTGATTAATTTTAATTGTCTATATAGTTTACAATTTTTCCTCTGTATCGGCTATTAGCAGGTACAAGACTTGTGGACTCTTTAGATTTTCATATTTTATACATTCGCCAGATTTTTGCTCACATTTTTCTTCTTATGTTTACAGGGAGAGATTCTCCCTTGATAGGAGCCTCGTATTATAAACAGATTTATGTTTTTCTCACATTTCCACACACACCAATTATTTAATAGATAACATAGTTACGGAAAAAGGCCTTTGGTTTGTAATTTATCTTTAACATTAAATCAGATAGTTCTCTTTTATACGATCGAATTGAGACAACATTTAAAACTTTGAAACTTTCCTTTAATTTTAATGTTCCTCTATGACTTTCCCCGTTGTAAGACAGCCTAACATTGAACCTGTTTTATCAGACCAAACACATATCGCTTTGAACCTTTTCGATAATATCCTTAAAATAGCCACTACCTAGGTATAACTTGAACATTCATGGGCCGCTATTGAATGGGATATAAACATCCAAGAACAATTGGAGGCTAGACAGTGACAACTTGGAAATCAGCCTTAGCTTCCTTTCCCGAAGGTTGATGCTTTCCCCTTTCTTTATCCTTTACTCACTTTCGGATGCCTGGAAACTCTACTTTCTAAGCCTTAAGTATAGACTCTGGAACAACATCACCTATTTGATTCATCATATTACAATTGGGTTATAGCTTTCCTAGGATCCATACCAATAATATGAGTCACAAATACTCCTCCGGTTGGTTACTCTTCCAATGATTATGGAGAGTGCTTCAGTGCCTCCTACATTGTTGCAATATACTATTCCAACTCTTGATTCTTGCTGCTAAGACATCCTCGTGTCATGCTATATGTTTAAGGGAAGTTTAAGATTGAATCAACCATATGTTGTTTTGTTTACTTTTTTAGTAGGCCATCCTTGTCTCAATTGTACTTGGTGATTCTATCTCTTCACGTCATCTCTCAGAGTATGTTTCATGTCGATTGATGGAGAATAAATTAAGGACCTCCTTCGAAGGATCTCTTCCTATCGACTTTAGCACATTATCTACGAGAGGGATCTAGAAACTAGCTAGTACCTTGGAGCTTCCAGTCCTCAACGACATGCCTCCTCATGATCAACAATGGGTTTACATCATTGACGCCTGATTAACCAATTTTATGGGTGTTGGACATCAAATCATCTATTCATACTCATTAGATGGTACTAGGTACCTTGGGGTCCATTTTCATCATTGGTGAATCCCCTCGAGTCTGTTAATGGTATATCTCAGTGACCGATAATCATATTATTTCTACCATGCTCGACATCAACTCATCTATTCACATTTGTAGAATCGTACCATCAGGGTTTGGGATGACCTTGGGTTTTGGGCCACATCATTCCTTCACATCAGCCCTCCCAGGTTGCGATGGAGTATATCACTTATATGATTACTTTGAATACTTTGGGGGCACTCTCCTTAGTGCCTGATATCTTTCTGATGTATATGCTATGACATAAATCCACATTGTATTTTCTCATGGCTATGATCTCATTGATGACATGGATCCACCGTGTATTTTTTCGTGGCCATGGCATTTCATTTCATTTCATGGATCTGTAGTGTATTGTGTTGGCGACCATGCTTTGTCTCTCTTCTGAGCATTGGTATGCCTACCTCAGGGATGGTCTATATATGTCTATATCCTTGGTGTTTGATTGTAGGTACTCCTTGGCTTCTTGATCTCTTTGTTCTCTCCTCACACTACCTCACACTTTATTGTAATGTGTTTCATCCATATATTCCTTTCCTAGCCTCACACATTAGGGGGCATCTGTTATAGCATTAATTTCCACCTCACGGTGTCAAGAGGAACATAGCGAAAGATGAAAATTGAAACACATATTTTTGCTTGGGATTCAATCAGTTTTGAAGGGTGTCTGATGCAGGAGCATCACCAACTCGTCAAGCGAGCCAGCGTGGAAGTGGAGGACCGTTGGATCAGCCAGCACGAATTTTGAAATTGCCTTGAAGCTGTTGCGCGAACATTAATGTGAAGACTTAATGAAGCGCACTTTGTATATTGTAAATGGACCTTGAGCAGATAAGCTCTCGTCCTTTAGTAGATAGACGGCATTTAATATAGTTAATGCAGGTAGATAGGAATTAAATTCTAGATTTTATAGCTTTAGGAAGCAACAAGGAAACCGGATATAGACACCCTCATTGTATCGTTGTAACATTATTTAGAAGCAAGAGAGCAAGAGCAAGCAGAGAGTTGTATAGAGAACACCCATGTACTGACATTTGAATTAATAGAAGAAAACTTTGATTCAAATTCATGGTTTGTGTTGATTCTCTGTGTATTGATGTTATGCTCATTTGAATGTTTGCTTCCTATTATATATTTTCTTTTATATGTTGGGTATATAATTTCATGGTTGAATTAAAGTCTGAAGGGGTGAAGGAATGAGTTCCAATTGTTTCTCTATTTGAGCCATAGAATTTCTGCAAGGAGTGCAGTCGAATCGCCCGCAAGGAGTGCGTTGACAGAAGGGTTCAAATAGAGTTAGCTTTTGTTCTCATTTCCTTGAAGGTGCAGGTTGGGCACAGGGTCGTGCAAGGAGTGTGCAGGCTAGATAGAAGACTCAAGGTGTGAACCTGAGTGAAGAGCTGAAAGACTGCTGCTGCAAGCGTGCACAGAGTTGAAAAAGACTTCAACACTCAGACGTGTTGAAGGGTTTCTGCAAGGAGTGCGTGCAGAGAGGCTTTCTAAGGCTCAAAGTCACAACAAAGCTCAGGAAGGATAGGTCCTTGAATTCATCGAAGGATTTCACAGTGAAGTGTGGTTGAAGTATTCGAGCAGGCGTTGTAATTTTGTGCACGGGTGAACAAGTCTTCGTAGAGGAAGTGCTTGATTCATTTCGCCTAATTCATTGAGGAAGAACTGACGGTAGGTGTTCTCCAAGGAGAATACATGATATTCCATGAGCCATCAGATCTCACGGAGGTGCAAGGACGATACCGCAGGTATTCCCGGGAGGTATAAAGCTCAAGAGAGGCGGAGCCGTTGATCAAGACCATGAGGGTCGTTGGATCCACACGCATATTTTGGATCGGGAGTTTGTGAGTCGAAGCTCCAAAATATCACATCAGGAATCGTGATATTGCGATACACGATATCCCGACAGATCAGGACCGCCCATCATTTGGGATGCGTGTCAGAAGATCCAAGGAAGTCGGGGTTCGGAGTATCGGGAGCTTTGAGGATAGAGTATTCTTGCAACTTGAAACCGCGAACCGCGATATCCTGACGGTGACATAACGGTGTGAGGCCACAGGAAGTTAGTGGAGGACAGGTGGCACACTGTATCGGAATTCGGGGAAAGTAAAGTCCCGAATATTTTGGCATCCGGATTCGCGATCCTGTGAACTCCAAAATGCCGATGGAGTAAATGTGTTGAATAGTCAACTCGCACGCGTGTGTCGGAGTTTCGGCGCATCGAGTATCGGGAGTTGGGGAATCAAGGTGTTCGATATTGTGAGTAGCGGAATCACGATAAGGAAAGTTCCAACTGGAAGAAGTCAGCGTTGACTGAGGCATCGGGTCTCGGGGATTCAAGAGTGCAGCGCTTGACCATTGGACTTGCGAAGTCGCGAGTTCCAATTCCCCAATAAGTAAAGAGAGGGGGAATTGCGAGAAGTGTTCTGTGGGTGCAAATTTCCCGATAAGGAAATAGAAGAGCCTTGGTGTTCTTCGGGCCATGAGAAGGAGAAGATCTTGTGTGAGCAGATGTGCACGGAGGAGCGCGACTGCGTCAGGGTGGTATCAGAGCCCAGAAATACTCTTTGCTCTCCGTAGCAAAGAAAATAATTCACCATGCCGCCCAGGAGAGAAAGGCAATCACCTGATCCAGAGGATAGGGAGGTGCGAAGAAGAGGCAGGCAGGTAACAAATCTAGAAATGGAGAGGCAGATGCGTGATCTCCGAGCAATACTTGAAGACATGGAGACAGTGCAGAGACGCATAGCTAGTGCAGGGGATCTGAGTGATTTCGACAGCGAAGTCAAGGCTAAACGTGAAGAAGAAGTTGCAGCAGAAGATGCATCAAATGAGCGCCTAATCAAAGCTATTGCACGGATGGGTGCAAAGCCGAAAATGGACATTCCAGTTTACGAGGGAAATCTGGATGCAGAAGAGCTTCTGGATTGGATCAGAGCTCTTGATACATACTTCGACTATGAAGACGTCGAAGAAGACAAGAAAGTCAGGCATCCTGTCACAAGATTGAAAGGACACGCAGCATTATGGTGGGACGAGCTACAAGCTGATAGACGCTGCAAAGGTAAGCAGAAAATTAAAAGTTGGGATGGAATGATTGCAAAGATGAAGGCAAAGTTCATCCCAAGAGATTACCAAATTACTTTATTTAGGGGGATGCAGAACCTGAGACAGAAGTTGATGATAGTGAAAGAATACACGGAGGAATTCTATCGATTGAACATCAGGGCAGGTCATCGGGAGAGCAATGATGAGAAGGTTGCCAGGTATATGAATTGCCTGAGATATGATATCCAGGACGAGATGAGCATGGTAACCATCCGAACGGTGGAGGATGCTTATCAGATGGCTCTGAAAGCTGAAGAGAAGCTGAGCCATAAGCAAGGTCAGCGAGGGCGAGGCAGAAGTCAGCCTAGAGGCAAGTTGGTTGCCCAAGATAAGTACCAGAAGCCCAAGGGGGAATGGAAGAAACCTCGGGGTAAAGTTGAAAGAGGTGGGACCTCACAGCGAGGGCCATATGTTGAACAGAGAGGGCAGCATATAGAGCAAAGTGGAGGATATGCTGACAACAACACTTTTCCTCGTACTAGAGGCAGAGGAAGAGGAAGAGGTGGAGTAATCACTTGCTTCATGTGTGGAAAGAATAGGCACAAATCCTACGAGTGTCCAGAGAAAAAGAAGGACATTGGAGAAGCTCACATCACCGAAGCACAGAGGCAGGATGTTGAGGCATAATACGCGGAAGGCAGAAGGTCATTGATGATGCATAAAGTTCTCTTAACGCCCGAGAAGGAGGTGGAGGACTCAGCTCAAACGACCAGACTTTTCAGAACAGCTTGCAAGACCAAGGATAGGGTATGCAAGGTTATCGTGGACAACGGTAGCACAGATAATCTCATTTCAACCGAGATGGTGGAAAAACTGGAGCTGGAAACAACTAATCACCTGAGTCCATACAAGGTTTCATGGCTACAGAAGGGACATCAGGTAAGTGTCACCAAACAGTGTTTAGTTGAATTCAAAATAGGAGGGTATAATGATAAAGTACTATGTGATGTCATCCCTATGGATGTCTGTTATTTATTTCTAGGTAGACCATGGCAATATGACAGGAATGTAATTCATGATGGGAAAATGAATACGTATACTTTAGAGAAAAATGGGAGGACACACATGTTGCTTCCGATAAAGGATAAGGAGGTGAAGTCGGAAGTAAGCAATATTGTACTTCTCATGAGTGGGAAAGAGCTTCTTACAGAGGTTAAGAAGAAAGAAGATCCACAATTCTTTGTGGTCAAGAAGCCAAGGATTGTTCTGACTAGCACAAGAGTGGATGATCTACTAGAAGAGATTCAGGAACTACTGGAAGAGTTCATTGATATCGTGGTGGACGAATTACCTCGTTCGTTGCCACCGATGAGGAGTGTGAGTCATCATATAGACCTCATACCAGGGGTCAGTTTGCCGAATAAAGCAATGTACAGGCTAACGCCGCAGGAAAATGAAGAGGTTAAGAAGCAAGTCCAGGAGTTATTTGACAAAGGATTGGTCAAGGAAAGTTTGAGCCCATGTGTCATTCCAACGGTACTCAGTCCAAAAAAAGATGGAGGCTAGAGGATGTGTACCGACTCGAGGGCCATCAACAAGATAACCATCAGGTATAGGTTTCCATTGCCGCGGATGGATGATTTAATGGGCTGCTTGAGCAGAGCCAAGTATTTTTCAAAGGTTGATTTGAAGAGCGGATATCACCAGATTTGCATGAGAGAAGGTGATGAGTGGAAAACAGCGTTCAAGACAAACGAAGGGTTGTACGAATGGCTCGTCATGCCGTTTGGCTTGATGAATGCGCCAAGTACCTTTATGAGGTTGATGAATGAATTCCTGAAGGAATTCATCGAGAAGTTTGTCATTGTGTATTTGGACGATATATTGATTTTCAGTAAGACAGAGGCTGAACATCTGAAGCATTTAGCTACAGTGATGAAGAAGTTACAACAGGAGAAGCTGCTAATCAATATGAAAAAGTCCTCATTCATGAATACAGAGCTCATTTACTTGGGTTTTGTTATATCTGCAAATGAATTAAATATGGATCCAGGTAAGGTGGAGGTAATTAAAAATTGGCCATCACCGAGAAATATTTTCGAGGTGAGAAGTTTTCATGGACTGGCTAGTTTCTACTGGAAGTTCATCAGAAATTTCAGTGGAATTAGCATAGCAATGATGGATACAGTGAAGAAAAGACATAAATATTTTCACTGGACAGTTGAGGCTGAAAAAAGCTTCAATCTGTTGAAGCGAAAGATCACTGAACAACCGGTTTTGGTGTTGCCGGATTTCCAGAAAACATTTCAAGTCAAATGTGATGCAAGCGGGTTTGCCATAGGAGCGGTCTTGAGTCAGGAGGACAGACCAATTGCATATTTCAGCGAGAAGCCGAATGAGGCAAAATTGAAATACTCCACGTATGATAAGGAGTTTTATGCTATCATACAAGCACTGAAAAAGTGGAGGCATTACTTGATCCCAAAAGAATTTGTTTTGTATAGTGATAACCATGCATTACAGTTTGTGACTCAACATGAGAAGTTGAATCAGAGACATGTAAAATGGGTAGAGTATATGCAGAATTTCACATTTGTGATTAAACACATTTTGGGTACTGCTAACAAAGTGGCTGATGCTTTGAGCAGAAAGTGTTTGTTGTTGCAGGAGTTCCGAGTCAAGACCTTAGGTTTTGATGATCTCAAAGACATGTACGCAGGTGATGCAGATTTTACAAAAGCGTATGAAGCAGCTGAGAATCCAATTCTCAGAGACCAAAGCCAATGGATAGAGTACGTGATCCAGGAAGGATTGTTGTTCAAAGGCAATCAACTGTGTATTCCGAAATGCTCCATGAGGGAGAATTTGTTAAAGGAAAAACGCAGCGGAGGATTGGCCAAACATTTTGGTCATGATAAGACATTCGCAAAGCTGAGCGAGTCATAATTTTGGCCAGGGATGCGGTCAGAGGTCAAGAGGTTTGTGGATAGGTGAAAGATTTGCCAACATTGGAAAGGAAGGAAGCAGAACACATGTTTTTATCAGCCATTGCCCATACTGGAAAGACCATGGGAGGCGATTAGCATGGATTTTGTGTTGGGGTTGCCGAGGACGCAAAGAGGATTTGATTCGATCTTTGTGGTAGTGGATAGGTTTTCCAAGATGGCACATTTTATCCCATGCCAGAAAACCAGCGATGCAACTCATATCGCAAATCTGTTTTTCAAGGAGGTCGTTCGACTTCATGGGTTTCCGAAAAGTATAGTTTCGGACAGGGACATGAAATTCATAGGACATTTCTGGAGGAATTTATGGAAGAAGCTGGGGACTAACTTGATGTTTAGTTTTTCTTATCATCCTCAGACGGATGGACAAACAGAAGTGGTCAACAGAAGTCTGGGAGACTTGTTGAGAAGCTTGGTGATAGAGCACCACAGCAGTTGGGACCACATATTACCACAGGCGGAGTTTGCATATAATGATTCAGTGAACAGGAGCACAGGCCGAAGCCCATTTCAGATCGTGTATGGCACACAGCCGAGAGTAGTTTCTGAACTGAGGGATTCAGAATAGACTGCTACTAGCAGTGCTAGTGCAGAAGAATTCGCTGAAGCGATGAAGGAACTTCACAGCCAGGTGAAGGAGCGGCTGCTGAAATCAAGCCAGGAGTACAAGCGCAGAGCAGATCAACATCGGAGACAACTTTAGTTCGGGGTTGGTGAGTTAGTTCTGGCACATTTGAGAAAAGAAAGGTTCCCAAGGGGAACATACAATAATTTGAAGATGAAGAAAATTGGGCCATGCAAGGTCTTGAGAAAATTCGGGGAAAACGCTTATGAGATCGAGTTACCGGATGGGATTGGAATATCTCCAATATTCAATATCACAGATTTATACCCATACAAGGCTGGAAAAATAGAGACTGGAACTGAGCAGCCAGTGATCCATTGGATGAAACAATTGCCAGTAGCAGAGAAACCACAGATGGAATGCATACTGGACAAGAGTGGGTAAGAAGACCAGGAGGAAAGAATACTACGAGTATATGTTCAAGTGGAAGAATCATCCAATGGAAGATGTCAGTTGGGAGAATGAAGCGGAGATACAGAAGCATGGACAGACCGTGCAAGAGCTCATGGAAAGGATCCCATAAAAATTTTCAAGCCGAGGAGTATGATGTAGGAGCATCGCCAACTCGTCAAGCGAGCCAGCGCAGAAGCGGAGGACAACTGGATCAACCAGCACGAATTTTGAAATTGCCTTGAAGCTGTTGCGCGAACATTAATGTGAAGACTTAATGAAGCGCACTTTGTATATTGTAAATGGACCTTGAGCGGATAATCTCTCGTCCTTTAGTAGATAGACAACATTTAATATAGTTAATGCAGGTAGATAGGAATTAAATTCTAGATTTGATAGATTTAGGAAGCAAGAGGGAAATGGGATATAGACACCCTCATTGTATCGTTGTAACATTATTCAGAAGCAAGAGAGAAAGAGCAAGCAGAGAGTTGTATAGAGAACACCCATGTACTGACATTTGAATTAATAGAAGAAAACTTTGATTCAAATTCATGGTTTGTGTTGATTCTCTGTGTATTGATGCTATGTTCATTTGAATGTTTGCTTCCTGTTATATATTTTCTTTTATATGTTGGGTATATGATTTCATGGTTGAATTGAAGTCTAAGGGGTGAAGGAATGAGTTCCAATTGTTTCTCTATTTGAGCCAGAGAATTCCTGCAAGGAGTGCAGTCGAATCGTCCGCAAGGAGTGCGTTGACAGAAGGGTTCAAATAGAGTTAGATTTTGTTCTCATTTCCTTGAAGGTGCAGGTTGGGAACAGGGTCGTGCAAGGAGTGTGCAGGCTAGATAGAAGACTCAGGGTTTGAACCTGAGTGAAGAGCTGAGAGACTGCTGTTGCAGGCATGCGCAGAGTCGAAAAAGACTTCAACACTCAGACGTGTTGAAGGGTTGCCACAAGGAGTGCGTGCAGGGAGGCTTTCCAAGGCTCAAATTCATAGCAAAGCTCAGGAACGATAGGTCCTTGAATTCATCGAAGGATTGCACAGTGAAGTGTGGTTGAAGTATTCGAGCAGGCATTGTAAGTTTGCGCACAGGTGAACAAGTCTTCGTAGAGGAAGTGCTTGATTCATTTCGCCTAATTCATTGAGGAAG
Source organism: Picea engelmannii (assembly GCA_009831015.1). Lineage (NCBI taxonomy): Eukaryota > Viridiplantae > Streptophyta > Pinopsida > Pinales > Pinaceae > Picea > Picea engelmannii. The sequence goes on from ML777967.1 coordinate 1,777,233, forward strand.
AACTGACGGTAGGTATTCTCCAAGGAGAATACACGATATCCCGTGAGCCGTTAGATCTCACGGAGGTGAAAGGACGATACCGCAGGTATTCCCGGGAGGTATAAATCTCAGGAGAGGCGGAGCCGTTGATCAAGACCACGAGGGTCGTTGGATCCACATGCATATTGTGGATCGGGAGTTTGTGAGTCGAAGCTCCAAAATATCACATCAGGAATCGCGATATTGCGATACGCGATATCCCGACAGATCAGGACCGCCCATCATTTGGGACGCGTGTCAGAAGATCCAAGGAAGTCGGGGTTCGGAGTATCGGGAGCTTCGAGGATAGAGTATTCTTGCAGCTTGAAACCGCGAACTGCGATATCCCGATGGTGACGTAACGGTGTGAGGCCACAGGAAGTTAGTGGAGGACAGGTGGCACACCGTATCGGAATTCAGGGAAAGTAAAGTCCCGAATATTTTGGCATCTGGATTTGCGATCCTGCGAACTCTGAAATGTCGATGGAGTAAAGGTGTTGAATAGTCAACTCGCATGCGTGTGTCGGAGTTTTGGCGCATCAGGTATCGGGAGTCAGGGAATCAAGGTGTTTGATATTGCAAGTAGCAGAATCGCGATAAGGAAAGTTCCAAGTGGAAGAACTCAGCGTTGACTGAGGCATCGGGTCTCGAGGATTCAAGAGTGTAGCGCTCGACCATTGGACTTGCGAAGTCGCGAGTTCCGATTCCCCGATAAGTAAAGAGAGGGGGAATCGCGAGAAGTGTACTGTGGGTGCGGATTTCCCGATAGGGAAATAGAAGAGCCTTGGTGTTCTTCGGGCCGTGAGAAGGAGAAGATCCTGTGTGAGCGGATGTGCACGGAGGAGCGCAACTGTGTCAGTGTCACTAGAAAGTATACCAGTAAGGGTGACATGTCTTTAGTCATCTATATGCCAACCAATGACATGTCATTGGACATCAGTGTAAAACCCGCAACACCCCCTGTAACCTTCTAGATTCATGGAGTTTCAAAGAGGTAAGTGATCAATGACTTGGTTCTTCATGGCATGAGCCTTAGACCTCACAACATTCGAGTCTCCATTAATCTCTAGAAGATGTAGAATCTTTGCCAAGCCTCTTCCAAAGAATCTATAAAAGGAAGGCCAATATTGAGCATGAGGAGGAAGAATCATTTACAAATACATGCTACCAAAATACAAAGGTGTTTCTCCATTCTTCATTAGTTCTAGTCAGGTTTCCTAGCTTAGTTGAAAAGTTGAGGAGAAAGGATCAAGGGGAAAGGAGGAATGCATCAACATTGAGGTACATTTGTATTTATTTTTTTCTCACGTGTTAATCAATAGATCATTGATTTTCTCCCATGAATATAATTTGTATTTAATTCATATATGTTCATATTTGATTTATTCCATCATAGATCAGGATATATCTAAATGAATTTGTGATTTCATAACGCTAGATAGAATTTGTAGATTAGTATTGTTTGTCACTTATGTGCAAGTAGCAGGTTGAAGGATCTTGGGGCTAGAACTTCGGGACTACACCAGTTGAGGACACATGAGGACAAACTTCAAGGAAAATGTATGCATTTCTATCCTCTCTTTGCATAAAATAGGAAACATATTGTTTGAATCTAGGGAGAACCATAGAAGTCTATCCCACTGTCTATCTAGGATTAGTGGGAAGATCCTAGGGAGATATTACTATCCACATTGGTGATATTTTCTTTGTAACATTTATGTAATGCACTAGCTATATTTATGACACTGTTGAATGATGTATTGCACCCATATTTAGATTCATTTTTTATCTTGTATTCAGATGATATATTGGTTTATAGATCTACCTAGCAGGAACACATCTCACAACTCATGCATGTGTTAGAGACTTTAAGAAAGCACCAGTTGCTAACTAACCTCAAGAAATGTGATTTTTCTTTGCATTCATTGGTGTATTTGGGTATGTGATTGGTGGATAGGAGTTCAAGATAGATCTTGCAAAGATGGAGGCCATCATAAAATGGCTAGTTCCTACCAATTTAATTGAATTTAAGATATTTTTGGGGGCAACACAATACCTACTAAAGTTCATAGCGTTATTTTCAATTTTAGATGCACCACTCCATGCCATAACAAAGAGAAATAATAGTTTCGAGTGGGGAAAGAATCAACATAAATCTTTTTATAAGGTAAAACAAAAGATCAATCAAGCAATAGTTCTCACATTGCCTAACTTGCAGAAGCCCTTCTAAGTGGAGATAGATGCAAGTGCGTATGCTATGGGATCAATTTTGATGCAAGGAGGTAAGCCAAAATGCTATCATTCTGAGATGTTTAATGGGGGAGTTTTGAACTACCCTACATATGATAATGAACTATATTCCCTAGTTCAAGCTGTTAAGAAGTGAAAGCACCATTTTATGGGAAAGGAAACCATTATCCACATAGATCACCAACCATTGCAGTATTTTCAAGCCCTGAGTAAGCTTCAACAAACCAGACATTACAAGTGGATGGGGTTTTTGTAGCCATTTCACCTAGTCATCAAATATAAGAAGGGTAGCACCAATAGATTGGTGGTTATGCTTTCAAGTCCACCCACATCTAAGATTATAGATTTGGGAACTCTTATGCACATGGATCCTTTTAACCATGATGCATACAAAGAGATATACACAAAAGATGAGGACTTAAAGGAGGTGTTTCAACAACTACAGGGAAAACATTATGTAGAAGAAGGTGACAGTAAGGATAACTATCATCTCTTGAATGTGTTACTCTACAAGCTAGACAATCTTTGTGTTCCTAAAGGTGGAAGGTTGTAACTTATCAGAGAGGCTCACACCTCCAAAGTTGTAGGACATTTGGGTGTTGGGAAGATAGTTTCTAACTTATATAGGTATGTGTATTTGACGAAAATGAAAGAATATGCACACGATATATTATAGGATGCATACTTTGTTGTACCAACAAGCCCAACAATATAAATGAAGGTCTATACCATCCCTTGCCTATACCCACTCGACCTTGGGAAATCATTTCCATGGATTTTGTGGGCGTTTTACCAAAAAATTGGAAGGGACATGACTATATTTTTGTGGTACTAGATAGGTTCAACAAGATGTGCATTCATGTGCCTTGTAGAAAGACCATTAAAGGAAAAGAATCAACAAACATGTTCTTTGAATAGGCCTAGGTGAATTTTGAGATACCTAGGAGCATCATCTCGAAGAGGGATACCAAACTTCTCAGTGCCTTTTGGACTACAATTTGGGAGAAGATGGCCACGAAGTTGAAGAGATATACAACATTCCATCCATAGATATATGGGTAGACAGAAGTAGTCAATGGGATGTTGGTATAGCTTTTGAAGGGTTACAATCAGAAGCATATGAAGACCTGGGATGATAATATGATCTATAGTCAACACTCTTATAACAGAGTTGTCCACACTTCTACTGGTAAGTTCCTTTATGAAGCTTGCTTTGGGTATTTACCATTCTCACCCTTTGATGTTTTATATGGAAAATAAGGAGGAGTGAGGGAAAACAACACAGGAGAAGCATTGAAAGAAGATAAATTTGTTGAGAAGATTAGACAAATTCATTTGCAAGTACAGGAAATGCTTAAGAAGTCATGTGAAAAGTATAAAGCAAGAAATTATCAACACAGAACCGAGAAGACATTCAGAGTGCGAGATAGAGTTTGGTTACAATTGAATAAGGAAAGATTATAGAGTCTTGGTAAGAAGATCAAGGCTCTATGGTATTACCCTTTTGAGGTATTGGAGAAAGTGGGAGATAACGCCTACATACTTAGTCTACCCCCATGCATGTGCATTTACTCAGTTGTGAATGTGGAGAATTTGAAACTCTATGAGCCTTCCATGTTGGATCAGGGCCTACCTACCATAGAGGACTTAGAACCAGATGCTCAAGAAAAGTTGGAAAAAGACACATTTTTTTGTAGAGCAGGTCCAGAACTACAAGACATGGGCAACTTGGCCTTTGGAAGATTGGATTGAAAGGACAAATTCCATGAAAAGAAAAATGGTACTTCATGGAGAAGGTCGAGGAAAAATTTCCTCACCTCGTTCAGTAAATATTTTGGGCACCAAAATCCTCTCCAAATGGAGAGGTATGACTCGGATTGGATCATCATGCAATTTTTCATCTAGCTTGGTACTTTCTAGGTGGAAAAAAATGGAGGAATCAACATGTAAGGCCATTTTAGTGGCAAGTCCCAATTTGGAAAATTGGGGTTTGGAACCTTCTGGAGCCATTTTGATGCATTAAACAACATTTTTTAGGATTAGCATGTTTGGAACTTGTGCACACACACTTGTCGGTGTTCTACACTTTGACACCTTTCCAATGATGTGTTAAACGCCTCAACTGGAGCTTGTATGCAAAATTTATTCCTCCCACAAATTGACCTACCTTGTTGACCACCATTTTATGAGTGGATGCCACGTCAACCCCCATTTGTCACACATATGGTGCTAGCCACATGTGGAATTTCAAGAAGATTCTACAAGGTCCAAACTTGATCACTAATTGAGGGTTGAAGAAGTCAAAACCCTAACCCTAGATGACTATCGGGCTATGTTAGATATAGGGCTTCTAGGAGGAGAAAGGGGTTCCATTCTTTTGTATTGTACTTGTTCTATAGTTGAGCAAAGCATCTAAGAGTGGTATTTTGAGAGCATAACAAAGGAGGTAGGAGATTTTGTAGCAGTTGTTTAGGCCATAATGTCAAAGGAAACTCTATAGTGAGTGCCCCTTTCTTTGTACTTGCTATTCATAACTGAAGAAAAGTGAGAAGAGCATAGGCCTCACCTTTTATATGGGTTTTCTTCTGTATCAGGCTTCCTAGGATATATCTTGTGTTCATTTGTGTGTGGATGGTGTGTTCTTTTGCTCATTTCTTTCATTTACGTAATTCAATTATTTCATAAATTCAAGCAAAGGTAGTAATTAACTAATTTCGGATCTAAGGAAATAAATTGCAAAAATCTATGTCATAATAGTTTAAGATCCGTTGTGACGAATTATTCCAGTGAAATATCCATGGAAGTTTACAAATGAATAAACTGGAGGGTTCATCATTGAAAGGTGAAAACTCTAAATTGAAGGTTTTATCTTGATGAACCCCTTACGTTGACAAAATCCAAAACCCCTTTTTAGTAGTTCCTTTTTATGAATTTTTGGTCCACATGCTTTGATCTCAAAACAAAGACCCTTCCAAAAACACTAATCTAGGTAAGGTTACAATGTTCTATCTCTTTTATATTTTGGAATGATTTTGATCTCATAACTATTCACAATGGACTAGGCTCTTATGTCAACACTCATGATCATGAATTGGAGAATTTCAAAGCCAGAATAAAAAAAAT
>ML777967.1:1814843-1830392 GCA_009831015.1 Picea engelmannii
CGACACCTTCTGAGCCGTATCAGTAGTCTCGGGCTGTTTAAAGGCACAGTTCCACTACTGCGACTCCACTGACGGATTCTTTCGATTCGGTGACAGTACTGTGCCTAACCCCTGGTGTCTGTCTTTGCCTATCGCCAATAGTTTCCCGCCTCCTGTTCAGGGGCGTTTTGCTTCTTGTTGTCGTTATGATAAGTTGGGTCATCTTGATTTTATTCGTCTGACATGCGTCCTGTTGGTTCGAGTGTTGACATAGAGTCGAGGGGGTTGTTTCTTCTACACACGCGCACACACCTCAAAAATAAAAATAAAAAAAAAAATTTCACCGGTTGACTCAGTAGTTGTCCTTAGCTAGGAGGGGTGTTACAATTGGCCAGCCCCAACCACTCTAATAGAGCTCCACAACTTTTTGGGTCTTGCCAATTTCTACCGCAGGTTTGTGTTAGGATTCTCTCATATCAGTTGGCCCTTGAGTCAAGTCACCAAGGGAGGAGCAAAAACAAAATTCTTTTGGTCTGAATCTCAACAGAAGTTGTTCGACGATTTTAAGTATCGTCTCTGCTCTGCACTGGTGCTCACATTACCAGACTTGCAACAACCATTTGAGAATGAGATAGATGCCTCCAACTATGTTATTGAGGCAGTCCTTACTCAACAGGGGCATCCAGTGGAATATCATAGTGAGAAACTTTATGACACAGTCCGTAAGTATCCCACTTATGATAAAGAGATGTATTACATTGTGTAGTCTTGCCGACAATGGAAGCATTACATTTTGGGAAAGGAAACGATCATCCACACATACCACCGACCCTTGCAGTTCATACAGACACAAGGGAAGTTGTAGAATGATCGCCATCAAAAGTGGTCCGCATACCTGCGACAATTTCACTTGAACATTAAGTACAAGAAAGGAAGCACCAATAATGTTGTAGATTGTCTCAGTCGACACCCTATCATGGCGCTAACCACAATGCTCAACTCTTGCGGGCACGAGACTTCCGATTGGCCGCTTCTCTACAAAAGCGATCCAGAATTCGGCCACACATACAATACGCTCTTGGAGGTTAATCAAGTTCCTAATTTTCACCTCCAGGATGCCATGCTATGTCACCTGGGACATATTTGTGTTCCTTCAAGCGAGCATGCCAAGATGATTTGGGAGGGGCACTACAGTTGGGTCGCTGGGCATTTCGGGGTCGAGAAAACCGTGGCAGTACTGCAAAAGTATTTCTATTGGCCGAACCTTCGACAAGATGTCGGGAAGTACATCAAGTCCTGCACTGCTTGCACCATTGCCAAACTGACCATCAAGAAGCAAGGCCTCTATACTCCGCTACCCACCCCTAGTCGACCTTGGGAATCCATCTCCATGGATTACATGTCAGGCCTTCCTTCTACTAAGCATGGAAATGACTGTGTTTTTGTGGTCGTCGACAGATTCTCGAAGATGTCCATTATGATGGCCTGCAAGAAGAATATCACAGTAGAAGACACTGCTAAAATCTTCTTTGACCGAGTGTCGGTACACTTTGGGATCCCACAGTCTATCATCTCAGATCGGGACAATAGGTTCCTCAGTACATTTTGGTCCAGCCTCTGGTCGATGCTGGACACCAAGATCACCAACTCCACAGCTTTCCATCCACAAACTAATGGCCAGACTGAGGTCGCCAACCGGATGTTTGTACACATTCTGTGCATGTACAACTCAAAGCATCTACACACATGGGATGAGAGCCTCCCCTATGTACAACACAGCTACAACCGAGCTCTCCATAGCTCAACCAGCCATAGCCCCTTTCAGTTGGGCTTGGGATTCCAACCACTATGTCCCATTGACGTAGCCATGCCATTTGCGGCTACTCAGGCAGATTCAACCCATGTCTAGTCTGAGGCTGACAAGGCAAACAACTTCATTGAGCGCATTCAACACATCCGCCAACAGGTTCATGACATCTTGGATAGAGCCAATGCTAAGTACAAGCAGTGACATCATCAACATCAGGTGCCACACAACTACCAGGTGGGTGACAAAGTGTGGCTACATTTGCAAAAGGAGTGCCTCACTGGACCCTACCGCAAGATTCGCCCACTCCGATATGGGCCATACAACATCACCAAGGCTGTAGGGGAAAATTCCTTTGAGCTCATCATTCCACCATTCCTTGGTTTTCACCCAGTGTTCAATGTGGACTGCCTTTGGCCCTACTTTCCACCTCTACTGGACACATCCGACATGGCAGAACAACTCACACCAACAGAGTTAAACCCAAATTGACTGGAACAAGCCACAACTGATCGGGTTATGGACACACAGATCAAGAACACCCACCAACAAAGGATCCAACTATATCGAGTTGGCAAAGCAGGCCAACTCCTTCACCAAGGCAAGTGGCTCACCAGGGACCAAGTTCAACAGAAGTTTCCTCATCTCATGGAGGAACTCAACGCAATGGGGACCATTGTTTCCTAAGGGGGGAGGAATGATCCAGGTGGATATTGGTGGCCACCCACCTATTCCACTTGGACCCACACCATTGTTTCTTTCGGTTTTCCAGTTTCCTTAATTTTAGCACAATTTACTATTTTTAGCAGTTTTTTAGGTCCTGAACTTCCGGAGCCGTTTTGAGGCCCTAAACGACGTTTTTTGGGCATGAATTCTCTAGAAAATATCAAAAAATTTTGACTTCGATATTTGCTTCCAGCAGTGTAGTCCTTGGATAGATCTTTCTAACGATATATCATGTGTGTCAAACGGAGATAGTATGCCAAAGTTACGGCCTCCGGAAATTGATATACCAACCCCATATTCTGGCATTTCATCTCCTAGGGTTAGTTTTTTGGATGTTTAGGGTTTTCCATGGTTTCTTAATAATATATAGGCCTTCAAGCCTCATTGTAACACATAGTACATAGGCCAGTAGCAGCCACATCTCTTCTCAGAGATAAGCTACCAGTGCCCGATCTATTTTATTTCCATTCTGTTTGTAAGCATATTTCAGTCATTTGTTGTTAATGAAATGAAGTTTTACTTCTGCTGCACCTCTGCGTTTATGTGTATTTCTGTATTTCATTGTGTTCCTGCATAAATACAGATCAGTGGTATCAGACCAGTCTGCTCTTTCTCGATCCTTCTTTGCATGTCCCCAACGAGATCAGGGTATAAGCAGTTAGGGCTCGATCTGGTTGAACCGCTGCAAGATCAGCCTTACAAACCTCAACGACCGCCCATGGGAGAAGAAAAGAAAGATGAGGGAGCAGGAGATCCTATCAAATTATTGCTCGAGGAGGCCCTCAAGAAACAAAGGAACGCGATGATGGACAACTTTTCCCAGATCCTTCAACAACTGCCCACCGACAACGCATCTACATCCAACAACCACTCTGGAGGTGCCACTCCTTTTAAGGTACAAGTAAACTTTGACATTCCCATATTTGAGGGCCAAATAGATGTAGATGGTGTTGATAGATGGTTGAATCTGCTTACAGGATATTTCTCGGTTCATGACTTTTTCGACAGAGAAAATGTTATTTTTGCACTGCTTAAAGCTGCTCCCCATGTCAAGGACTGGTGGGAAACCTACTGGGAGCAACAGAGCGAGGGGGAACCCTCTCTGTTCTCGGTCGCACCCACTTGGAATTCTTTCCGAGACACCATCAAGGAACAAAATTATCCCGTGTGGAGCTATGAGGATAAATACATACAATGGACTACGTTGCGACAACAAAGGGACCAAGATGTGCATGAGATGACGGATCTATTCAATACCCTACACACAAAGTTGGGTATCAAAAATTTAGAGAAACATTTAGTTTTAAAGTACCGCAACTGTCTTCATAGATACATTCAGGAGGAAATGGAGTTCCTCAACATCTCCTCGCTTGGTGCGGAATACCGGTATGCTGCCAAGATTGAGCAGAAGTTCAAACAGAAGAAGCGAGACTTTGGGTCTGCGAATCAGAAGCAAGGGAAAGGTACCGCCAATCCGGCGAACAAAGGACCAAGCCAAGGCGGGGTGGCCCAGGACAACCCGCCAAAGCTGCAAGCAAAGAACAACATCACGAAGCCAAAAAAGGACATGGGGAAGTGGTGTGAGTTCCATAAGAGCTCCACTCACAACACAAGTGAGTGCCGGGCCAAGCAATCACTGGTAGCCGAGTTGAAGGCTTCTGAATCGGATGCAGGCTTCGAATCTGAATCAGAACTCGACAAGGGGAATGACATTGGGAAGCAGATTATTGATGTGGAGCCCAACGCCACCGTTGCCACCACAAAGATCCAGAAGAATGAACCAGAAGATCCAGAGGAGGCGGAGAGCCTCTTCCATTCCCAGATGTGGGTAAAGGGTTCCCAGTTGTAATTCATTGTCGATAGCGGGAGCCAGAAGAACTTCATCTCAGTAGAGGTCGTGAAATGGATGGGCTTGCCGACCACATCACACCCAAAACCATACACCATCAGGTGGCTGCACCAAGGATGTGACCTCTGCGTAAGCCAACAATGTCGCCTTCCCTACAACATCAAGCCCTTCATGGATGAGGTATTATGTGGCATTGCTCCTCTTGATGTTTCTGATGTATTATTTGGCCAAAAATACTTGTGGAAGCGACATGTTGTGTATGAGTTCGGGCCTCATGCTGTTATTATTACTTTGGGCAATAAGCTGTACAGGATACCAGAAATAGCACCACCTATAGCCATCTCTTTGGTTACTGCAAAACAATGCAGTAAGCTCATTGCCAAAACCAGGAATTTTTTTTTCCTGATGATCCACCATGAGGGAAAGAAGAAGACTGCAGCCAGGACCTCCAGACAGGGCCCCTCTGCACAAAAACAATAGATGGATAAGGTCATGGAGGAGTACGAGGACATCTTCACCTCCCCTATAGGGGTGCCTCTACATTGTCAAGTCAAGCACCCCATCGATCTGACCCCAGGTGCGTCGCTGCCCAATGGACCAATCTATTGGCGCTCTGTTATGGAGAATGATGAAATCAAGAGGCAAATTCAGGAGCTGTTGCAGAAAGGTCACATCCCGCCGAGTTCTTCACCCTATGGGAGCCCGATCGTGCTGGTGCAGAAGAATGATGGGACTTGGAGACTCTGCATTAACTATCGGGCACTGAACAAGATCATTGTCCGGAATAGGTAATTGATCCCACGGATTGATGACCTTCTGGACCAACTCAAGGGGGTGAAATATTTCAGCAAGATCGACTTGAAGTCTGGGTATCACCAGGTACCAATCGAACCCTTTGATGTGTGGAAGACTGTCTTCAAATCCAAGGAGGGCCTTTTGAATGGCTGGTCATGCCTTTCGGGTTGACGAATGCCCCTGCAACCTTCATGAGACTAATGGATGACATATTGTGACCATTCACCAACTCATTTATATTGGTGTACTTGGATGACATTCTGATCTTCAGCCAAACTTGGGAAGAACACCTCCACCACATCCGACAAGTCCTCCAAACAATGCGACATCACAAGTTATGTGCCAATTTGGAGAAGTGCACTTTTAGCATGACCCAGTTTCAATATCTGGGATACATTATTAATGAGCCGAGGGGGGCATGTGGATCCGGCCAAGATCCATGTCATTTGGGATTGGCCAACCCCAACCACCCTAACAACGCTCTGGAACTTTTTGGGTCTTGCGAATTTCTACTACAGGTTTGTGTTAGGATTCTCTCTTATCACTTGGCCCTTGAGTCAAGTCACCAAGGGAGGAGTGAAAGCAAAATTCTTTTGGTCTAAATCTCAACAGAAGGTGTTCGACGATTTTAACCATCGTCTCTACTTTGCACCGGTGCTCACATTACCAGACTTGCAACAACCATTTGACATCAAGACAGATGCCTCCGAATATGCTATTGGGGCAACCCTTACTCAACAGGGGCATCTAGTGGCATATCATAGTGAGAAAATTTCCGACACAGTCCAGAAGTATCCCACTTATGATAAAGATATGTATTCCATTATGTAGGCTTGTCGACAATGGAAACATTACATTATGGGAAAGGAAACGATCATCCACACAGACCACCGACCCTTGCAGTTCATACAGACACAAGGGAAGTTGCAGAACGATCGCCATCAGAAGTGGTCCACATACCTACAACAGTTTCATTTGAACATTAAGTACAAGAAAGGAAGCACTGATAATGTTGCAGATTGCCTCAGCCGACCCTCTATCATGGCGCTAACCACAGTGCTCAACTCTTCTGGGCACGAGATTTTCGATTGGCCGCTTCCGTACAAAAGTGATCCAGAATTCGACCACACATACAATACGGTCTTGGAGGGTAAGCAAGTTCCTAATTTTCACCTCCAGGATGCCATGCTATGTCACCTAGGACATATTTGTGTTCCTTCAAGCAAGCCTACCAAGATGATTTGGGAGGCACACTATAGTCAGGTTGCTGGGCATTTTGGGGTCGAGAAAACCGTGGGATTACTGCAAAAGTATTTCTATTGCCGAACCTCCGACAGGATGTCAGGAAGTACATCAAGTCCTGCACTGCTTGAGCCATTGCCAAACCGACCATCAAGAAGGCCTCTATACTCCGCTACCCACCCCTAGTCGACCTTGGGAATCCATCTCCATGGATTACATGTCGGGCCTTCCTTCTACTAAGCATGGAAATGATTGTGTTTTTGTGGTTGTTGACAGATTCTCGAAGATGTCCATTATGATGGCTTGGAAGAAGAATATCATAGTAGAAGACACTGCTAAACTCTTCTTTGAGCGAGGGTGGGTACACTTTAGGATCCCACAGTCTATAATCTTAGATCGGGACAACAGGTTCCTTAGTACATTTTGGTCTAGCCTCTGGTCGATGCTGGACACCAAGCTCACCAAGTCCACAACTTTCCATCCGCAAACTGATGGCCAGATAGAGGTCGCCAACCGAAGGATTGTACACATTCTACTCATGTACAACTCAAAGCATCCACACACATGGGATGAGAGCCTCCCTTATGTACAACACATCTACAACCGAGCTCTCCATGGCTCAACCAGCCAAAACCCCTTTCAGGTGGGCTTGGGATTCCAGCCATTATGTCCCATTGACGTAGCCATGCCATTTGCGGCTACTGAGGCAGATTCAGCCCATGTCCACTCTGAGGTTGACAAGGCAAACAAATTCATCGAGCACATTCAACACATCCGCCAACATGTTCATGACATCTTGGACAGATCCAATGCTAAGTACAAACAACGACATGATCAACATCGGGTGCCACACAACTTCCAGGTGGGCGACAAAGTGTGGCTAAATTTGCAAAAGGAGCGCCTCGCTGGACCCTACTGCAAGATTCACCCGCTCTGATATGGGCCATACACCATCACCAAGGCTGTAGGGGACAATGCCTTTGAGTTCAACATTCCACCATTCCTTGGTCTGCACTCAATGTTCAATGTGGACCACCTTCGGCCCTACTTTCCACCTCTATTGGACACATCCGACATGGCAGAACAACTCACACCAACAAAGTTAAACCCAGATTGCCTGGAACAAGCCACAACTGATCAGGTTATGGACACACAGATCACGAATACCTACCAGCAGAGGATCCATCTATATCGAGTTGTCAAAGCAGGCCAACTCCTTCACCAGGGCAAGTGGCTCACCAAGGACCAAGTTCAACACACGTTTCCTCATCTCATGGAGGAACTCAATGCAATGGGGACCATTGCTTCCTAAGGGGGGAGGAATGATCCAAGTGGATATTGGTGGCCACCTACGTATTCCACCTGGACCCACACCATTGTTTCTTTCAGTTTTTTAGTTTCCTTAATTGTAGCACAATTTACTATTTTTAGCAGTTTTTCAGGTCTTGAACTTCTGGAGCCGTTTTGAGGCCATAAACGACGTTTTTTGGGCATGAATGCTCTGGCGAATATGAGTCCATTCTAGCCTTGATATTTTCTATCAATAGCGTAGTCCTCGGATAGGTCTTTCTAACGATGTATCATATGCATCAAACGGAGATAGTATGCCAAAGTTACGGCCTCGGGAAATTTATGTACCAACCCCATATTCTGGCGTTTCATCTCCTAAGGTTAGGTTTTTGGATGTTTAGGGTTTTCCATGGTTTCTCAATAACATATAGGCCTTTGAGCCTCATTGTAACACAGATTTCATAGGCCAGTAGCCACCACATCTATTCTCAGAGATAAGCTACCAACGCCCAAGCTATTTTATTTCCATTATGCCTGTAAGCATATTTTAGTCATTTGTTGTTAATGAAATGAAGTTTTACTTCCGCTACACCTCTGCGTTTGTGTGTATTTCTGTATTTCATTGTGTTCCTCCATAAATCCGAATCAGTGGTATGAGAGTAGTCTTTTCTTTCCCGATCCTTCTTTTCATGTCCCCAACGAGATCGGGGTATAAGTAGTTAGGGCTCGATCTAGTTGAACTGCTGGAAGATTAGCCTCACAAACCTCGACGGCCGCCCATGGGGGAAGAAAAGAAAGATGAGGGAGCATGAGATATGATCAAATTATTGCTCAAGGAGGCCCTCGAGAAACAAAGGAACACGATGATGGACAACTTTGCCCAGATCCTTCAACGACTGCCCATCGACAATGCATCTACATCCAACAACCACTCTTGAGGCGCCACTCCTTTTAAGGTACAAGTAAACTTTGACATTCCCATATTTGAGGGCCAAACAGATGCAGATGTCGTTGATAGATGGTTGAATCTGCTAGAAGGATATTTCTCAGTTCATGACTTTTCCGACCGAGAAAGGATTATTTTTGCACTCCTTAAAGCCGCCCCCCATGTCAAGGACTGGTGGGAAACCTACTAGGAGCAACAGAGCGAGGGGAAACCCTCTCTGTTCTCAGTCACACCCACTTGGAATTCCTTCCAAGATGCCATCAAGGAACAATATTATCTCGTGGGGAGCTATGAGGACAAATACATACAATGGACTACGCTGCGACAATAAAGGGGCCAAGATGTGCATGAGATGATGAATCTGTTCCATACCCTACGCACAAAGTTGGGTATCAAAGATTCAGAGAAACATTTGGTGTTAAAGTACTACAACTGTCTTCATAGATACATTCAGGAGGAAATGGAGTTCCTCAACATCTCCTCGCTTGGTGCGGCATACTGGTATGCTGCTAAGATTGAGCAGAAGTTCAAATAGAAGAAGCGAGACTTTGGGTCTGCGAATTAGAAGCAAGGGAAAGGTACTGCCAAACCACTGAACAAAGGACCAAGCCAAGGCGTGGCGGCCTAGGAAAACCCGTGAAAGCCGCAAGCAAAGAACAACATCACGAAGCCAAAAAAGGACATGGGGAAGTGGTGTGAGTTCCATAAGAGCTCCACTCACAACACAAGTGAGTGTCGGGCCAAGCAATCACTGGTAGCCGAGTTGAAGGATTTTGAATCAGATGCAGGCTCTTACTCTGAATCAGAACCCGACAAGGGGAATGACAGAGGGAAGTAGATTATCGATGCGGATCCCAATGCCACCGTTGCCACCAAAAAGATCCTGAACAAGGAACCAGAAGATCCAGAGGAGGCAGAGCGCCTCTTCCATTCCCAAATGTGGGTAAAGGGTTCCCAGTTGCAATTCATTGTCGATAGTGGGAGCCAGGAGAATCTCATCTCAGTAGAGGTCGTGAAACGACTGGGCTTGCTGACCACAACACGCCCACAACCATACACCATCGGGTGGCTGCACTAAGGATGTGACCTCCGTGTAAGCCAACAATATCTCATTCCCTGCAACATCAAGCTCTTCACGGATGAGGTATTATGTGACATTGCTCCTCTTGATGTTTCTGATGTATTATTAGGTAACCATACTTGTGGAAGCGACATGTTGTGTATGAGTCCAGGCCTCGTGCTGTTATTATTACTTTGGGCAATAAGTTGTACAAGATACCGGAAATAGCATCGCCTACAACTGTTACACATTATTTTGGTCACTCTGGTGATGTCTCTACAAGTGATGTATTCAGGCTCCCACAAGGACTTTTTGCCTGAGAAAAGTGACTGCTATCTTCTTCCCAAAAACAAATTTTAAATATGAGTTCGCAGGCTGCCTATGTTACAGGGTGCGAAAATCCTTCATTCTTGCAGGCAACCCACACTTAGGGTGCAAGCTGTTCGCAGTTTGCTTTATAGGTAGGGTGCGAACCTGTTTCAAAGCTTGGAAAAGAGAAGAGGTCACGAAGGTTCTAGAAGGGAATCTTCTAGAAAATGAGTTGGCATTCGCATGGTTGGCATCCTACTGACTTCTCAGATTTAGTGGGATCATCCTCATCCATTTAACCATTTCTCCTTCTCCTATATATTGAAAGGTTTCTCATGGAAAAGGTGAAGCAAGATTGAATGAAGAATTGGTGAGAGAATTGTGTGAAGAACTCTGTTTGGACATAATCTTGAGGACTCTATTTGGTCTACCAAGTTGTATTGGATCTTCTTCATGCAAATGTAGAGCAAGTGTGTGTGTTGGAACCAAGGGTCACTGAAAGGAAGCTTGCGACATCAAGATGATCTGGTTGTATCTTTTACTTTCATTTAATATAATACAACGACATGTCCCTTTCCCATAAAATCACTCTTATTTTATTGCATAACTCCTTGATCATATGCATAGGTTGACATTGAATATACTTTGCTATCTTCACTTTGGTTGGTTTGTGTTGTGTTGGACCTAATTTCACAAGAGCACCGGAGTGAAGCAGGAACTACAGAGACCTAAAGAAGTGATATAAAGGTATGTCACTCATTCCTTCTTAGTAGTATATTCAATGACTGCAACTTAGAGAAAGAGTCATGTCCTGTCTTGTTTTGTTCTAGATCCAGGTGGATCTAGGGAGATCTATTAGTGTCTTCACCTACCGATTTATCCGATAACAAAATTGGCGACTCCACTGGGGATCAAACCTATTTTGGTGGTTTTTACGTGGCCATTTGCTCTTGACCTACCATTTTTCATTCCTAATCAATCTCTAAGTCTTGAGGAGATCCTCACAGACTCCCTGGATCTAGAAGTTCCCTCAAAAGTTCTGTCATTTTTCCAAAATTTGTTTGATTACAAACCTTCTCACACTGCACCTTTATGTAGCCCACGAGAATCACTGAAGTTCGCACCCTAGTGTTCAGTTCAATGCGAACTTCTCGCAATCTGCCTGTGTCTAGCCTGCGAGAATCCTTAATTCTCACACTGTACCCCACTGCCAGACTGCGAATTCACTTGTAAAAATTTTGGATTAAGTTTTTTGTGTCTTTAGATGCCCAGCTTGGTTGGTGTGTTTGGAAAGAACTTCTCTGGCCAGTGATTGAATGTTTCTTGACTTCAAATCTCATGAATGATTAGTTTTCGGAAATCGAAAGCTCTTATTGATCATTTTTTCTCAATTTTTACCTCTTGACATTTTCTTAACAAGGGTATAATCTCTTATTCTCAAATCTGAGTGCTTGTTTGGTTGGGAGCCTTTGATTGGATTAAAAGTTGAGATTAATTGTCCTTTTCAATTTCTTATTACTTGGAAAAATGTTACCCATGTGCATTTGAAGAGACTGGTCTTGTTAGTTTGTTATTTTTATCTTCGTTGAAAGATCAATTTGGGTGTTTATTGTGTATTTCTTTTTTGTTGGTTGCTTACATTTTCTTAGTTCCATCCCTGTTGCTTGGTCTCTAATAAAAAATTAAAGACATTTTTTTTTTAAGCAACCTTTTATTCGAAAAATATGGGCATTCAAGCATTAAAAGAGAATGAATAGGGAATTTCCATTGTTCATGATTGTTTGATATTACATTTCAGAGAAGATCATACATCGTAGTTCACATTGTTCCAAAAAACTCCTCTTTCCCTCCTGTAAATAGGATTCATCGAACAAAAAATTTGTATCATTCATCCCTATTTACGCATTGTTGGGTCAGAGTCTCACACAACATCGGTTTCATTTCCGCCTCCTTTTTGTGTAACAACAACCGTTAATAATATTGTGCAACTTTAAAATTCAACTAGTAACTTTTTCTAGGGCTCTTTTACACCAACATTAGCTAGGTTAGACTTTGGAATAGGCAGTGAGACACACTCTCCAAAGTACAAAACACACAATAGTATCTTGTGATAAGGAGTGTCAAATTCCATTTGCAACATTTTGTCCTGGGAAACCCTTCTCACACAAGGGTCAAACTTGAGATCGCATTGAGATTGACAGAGTTACTCACCCTGCTTTGTTGATATTGGTGTAGAGATTGCACATATTACGGGGGTCACTTGAAGGTATACCCACAATGATGAGTGGAAGCCTCTCAAGCTGATTTTGGGCTAGATACCCTGCCCTTGCGTGTGGATCAGACTATTGACTATTCCCCCAGGCATCATTGTTGTTGGTGGTAACCCTAGTAGCCTATCTTCTTAGGGCCTTACACAAGGTGACTGTGAAGGGGTAAGTCTTCATGGTACCTGGAATCGACGTTGGCCAGACTCACTCGGGATCCTTGGAGGATATACCCACGATTGTGTGTGGGAGCTTGCACCAGGGTGTAATTTTGTTAAGCAGGCTGTCAACGTAACTTTTCCACCCTGGCCCAGCCCTTTCTTGTCTCGTCGTCACAATGTTGGATTTCATCACCAACTAGTGACTTTGGAATTATAAGTTTTTGTTTGCTTGGTTTCCTAGATTTTATTAGCGCATGTTGTTTGTTTACCCAAGTTGGCCATAGAATTTCTTTCATAAAATTCTAACTCAATAACAATTGACCCTCCACGTTTTTCACATAGAATGCAAGGCTTACCCCCAGAAGATCTGGAAGGTTCTCAACCCTTTCCTAACAACTCACTAGAGGGATCTCCTCAACAGAGTGAAGTCCAAGACGTTGCCACTCCACAAGTGGAAAGAACTAACTCTTTAGAATGGTTCTGAATTACCAATTCTCGAGAGGACTTCCGACTTCCTCCCGACTCCAAGAGACGTATTGTTCGAGTGAATTCTTCCGGAGATATAGTTGTTCAGTCTCCTGGATTACCAACTGGACCTTTCATAGAACCTGAGGGTCAAGATCCTTTTTGGACTACTAGCATTTTTAGACGGGATCTCTTTGTCTTAGGAGCAAGCGTTGATATCACGGTCACACCTGAGCTGCTCAAAACATCTGATCCAAACACAATACCTTTTACTACTGCCTATTATTTTCTTGGTACAGACACTCCACCAACTAACCACATCTTGACTATCCCTCTACAAACGGTCCATTACACAATGGTCCCAGATACTACTAGTCCTCACACCAGGATTACAACAGCTAGCCAAGCCCCCATTGGCACATTGCTTTTGCCTAGATTCACCCCAACACTTCTGCCAGGATATCATGCATTGAATGCTTCTATTCCTGCTACTACAGAAATCTCATCCGGGACTCCTGGCATTTCCACTCCTTCTGGGCACCATCTCGTTCTCGGCTTCATTCCGACACTTCCACGACCCCCTTTCAGAGGACCTCTTCCATCCTCTACTGGAGTCACCGACTCTAGTGGCACCATCCCATCCTTCACACCTAATTACCAGATTCCTATAGGTGGAGAATTTCACCAAGGAGGCCAAAACCAATCCTCTTTTGCAGGACAAATCCCAATCGCGACGCAACCCCTGATTGGAGGGCAACCCCCATTGACCCCACCCTATGGACAAAACATACCTCCATCCTTGGCCCAGTATTGTAATTATCTTATTCAACATAATCCTCCCTCGACTGGGGGACAACAACCTCAAGCTAGCTCCTTCATACCCCCTAGTATAGGCCAACCATATCCAGGCACGTCCAATTCTATTTGGGGATCGAACGCCCAACCCCACGCCCCTGTTCAAGGGTACAACCCTATGAATTACTTGCCTCCACACCAACAACCAAATCTTCCCGGATCTTCACATTATATGCAAAATTCTTATGGTCCCACTAGTCTACTGACGGGAATCCCTCCCCAAAGTCACCAGTACCCACATGTGAATATGCAACTACCCTTCTTAGCCACCTTGGACCTCCATGATCTGTTGAGGATTTTAAATGATCCAATCTGTCACTCTCCTCAATGGCCCGCCATACCGACCAAACTACCATCCAACATCTCTAAATTTGATGGTAAACCGGGAGAGGACCCAAACAATAATGTAATGACTTTTCACCTTTGGTGCTCATCCAACTCCTTGATGGATGACTCTATTCGTTTACGCATTTTTCAGCGAACCCTCATAGGTTCTGCCACGAAGTGGTATATAGAATTACCACGAGGCTTCTTCACTGACTTCAACACCCTCACTATGGCTTTCCTCACCCACTACTAGTTACCAATCCACTACGAAACGGGAGATGAAATTTTGAGTTCTTTCAAACAAACCAAAGCCACTCATATCTCTGATCACATTCATGAGTGGCGACGGAGACGACGTCTCATCAAACTCGAACTTCCCGATCAGTTGCTGGCATAGTGGTTCACAAAATCATTCGTGAATGACATCGCTCGTGACATCGCCATGGGTGGAGTTGTCACAGAAGAACAGACAATCAGTCGTGCTCAATACCTCGACCTTGTTTACTCACAAATAGGTACTCTTTATGACTTACTCCCTGACACACCTCATCCTTCTACTTCTGCTACTTCAACTACTCCCGCTGCTTCTCATGCAGCTGACGGAGTGATTGGAACTTTCCATTCCCAACCTCATTTTGTACAAACCTCTAACAACAACCCCAAATCCATTTCTTCTAATGTTCAAAATGCTCTGTCTCCTACCCCTCCCACCGACAAGACTTCTGAGGTAAAATCTGTTCAATCTACCCCCTCCGGCAAAAATAAATCCCAAAAAGGAAAGGGTAAGAACAAGGAGGATAAAAATAATCCGCCATCTGAGAAAACCAAAACACCACCTATTGACGATAGGGATAAGCACAAACCCCGATACCCTTGTCTTATCTGTAGTGATGATCACTGTTGGTCACTATAATTGCTTAATTGAATTAAACAATCAAGTGATACATAAATTATCAACCCAGGGAAGTCTTTTATTTCAAAGATAACCACGCACTATATATGCTCAATTCCAAAAGCAACTTAGTGTTGTAGTAAAGAAACTTATACTAATTATACTTGCTTAAATGAACTAAAGCTCTGAACTGAATCACAGGAAAGTAACTTCCCTATTGCAATTCTTTAAAGATCAATCTAAGAATCCTGGATTACATTAAAATAATACTTTGCAATGGGAAAGAACAACTATTCTGCAATCAGAGAACATGACCCTTACTCTCAAATAGAGACTTCAGTGCTAACACTCTTTTCATAAAAACAATAATGTAGAAAACAATTAACTCTATCTAACAGAGAACAAAGCCACCTAGTTCCTTTCTTTCTAAGCAGGAGCTTTGAGCCTTATTTCTGTTTTAGCACACTTGTGAGGTTGAGGTTTACAGAGAACAGGGCAGTTTGATCCCTTCCTTTCTGAGCAGGAATCCCTAACCCAGCTTCTGGCTAGCACCAATGAAAGTCTACAGAGAACAGGATGTTT
>ML777967.1:1842997-1922884 GCA_009831015.1 Picea engelmannii
GATCCCTTTCTGTCTGAGCAGGAACCTTTAACCAAATCTCTGCTAGCCTCATAAAATCATCACACAAGATTGTTGATAAAAAGAATTACAAATTCCATTCAATAAACTAAGACAGAGTCAGTAGTGTTTCAGCAAAGCGGAATTCATTAAAAACAGTGTTTCAGCAAACGACAGTTAAACAAAGTATGAACATAAATTATACTAACACACTTCTAACTAATGGGTGAATCTTGTGAAGAAGGTGGGCCCTCCCTTCTCACAAGATTCCCCTGAATGAAAATCTAGAGAAGGATACTCAAAGCAGTCTTATATTCATCTGTCGAAATATCCATTACAGATTGGAAGAATAGAATACGTCCCGCTTCTCTGGAGTTGCTTCAATACATCAAAACTTGGATATCCCGAATGATGATTTCCTCTGATTTAAAGAGGAAATCCCTTCGATACAATCATTACAATGCATATCTGAATCCTATCCTAAGTCATATCTTCTTTCTAAATTAGCATAGGATGTCCTAGTCTCACGCAACCGAATGCTATTACAGGAACTGAACGGGGTATTGCTGTTACGACTGGTGTAACAACTTCTTCTCATCGTTGCTGATGCTGTTTCAGCATCGCAATTCGCGGGTTGTTTCAACCACGTGAATTGTGCTCTGACTGCATTGACCACTGACTGTGGCGGCTTCCTTGTGTTTCAGCATCGTCGGTTCTGGCGGTTTCCTCTGTGTTTCAGCATCTGCAACTCTGGACTGTGTAACAGCTCCGTGTTTCAACATCTTGCGACCTCAGACTGTGTAGCAGCTCCGTGTTTCAGCATCTGCGACCTAGGACTATGTAGCAGCTCCTTGTTTCAGCATCTGCGACCTCAGACTGTGTAGCAGCTCTGTGTTTCAGCATCAGTTCTGTGTTTTAGCAACGACGGCCTTGGACAGTTCTGTGTTTCAGCAATAGGCCTTGAATGCAAATCTGCAGTTTTGGACACTTATGCATTTCTAATCAATGGTTAAGTATGAGAGTGATGTAAAATATTATGCAAAACAGATTAAACATATAGTAATGAGAAAGGATGTTGTATACCTTTGAGATGATCAGATAAAGTGATAATATGAGTCTAAATGTAGGTGATCAAGAGTATAATGGTGGAAAAAAGTATAGGCAAAAATGTACATTGTGTGGTCCTAACAATCACTACACTAAGGATTGTCCATGACGGGTCGAGGTTAGTAAGTTCCTTCAAGGGACCCCGCAACCCCCCACTCTGGTCGTGTTGTCACAACCCTTCCCTTCTCAACAACAGGCCCAATTGGTCATTCATGACCAGAATTCCCCCTCCAATACATCTTATGTCTTAATGTGTACAGGTGATTCAAAGAAGAATGACATCACACTTACCACTTGAGCCAAAGATTAGTCTTCCTTAGAAGAGAAGGTTGATGCAATACCTCTTTCGTTGGTCCAACCATCTCACACGACTCCACCTACAAATGGTCGTCTTCATCTCGAACGACCAAGCCTAGATACAGTTCTTCGCCCTCCCCCAAAGGGTGTTGCTCAAAAATTGGCTTTCAATCCTCATGCACGTGCTACCCAGAACTACAGTGTTGTCAAAGATCTGGCCCAAGCACCATCCGCGATGTTAGCCCTCGAAGTCCTTCAGAGTTGTCCTATACAACGAAAGGCATTGTTGAAATCTATTTGTGGAATCGACCCTACGGATACAAATTTAATAATTTTTGACTTGGAAGATCACATTCCAAGGTTACCCCCTCAACTCGCATTCCAAATACAGGTTATTGTCTCCGAAAAAAACATTTGTAGAACAGTTATTGATGAGGGTGCCTTGACGTGTGTCATGTCTATTACCTGCTGGAAAGCCATTGTCTCTCCTCCTTTAATTGAATCCTACAACACGCTTAAAGACTTCAATGGCTCTAGTTTTAAGCCTTACGATGTCCTCCCTTCGTTGCCTATTACGTTAGAAGGAAAAACGATCAACATTGAAGTGGAAGTCTTTGATGCTCCTCTCGATTACAACCTTCTACTTGGCCGTAGTTGGATCGATTCCATGCGTGCAGTTGTGTCCACCCTTTTCCATGTCACGCATTTCCTACATCAAGGAAAAGTAGTTACCGTAGACCAATTGGACTTCTTTCACTCTGATGCACGTACCGACAACGTACCTTTCATTGCAAAACCCCCCCTGGATATGAGAACGTTGGTGTGGGTCTTCTCAAAGATTCCTCTTTAATGGGTACTTTCCCCATTCCACCACCCGATGTTCCACATCCATTTTTCGCCTCGATCAACATGATCTCCACCTCTGTTCACGAAACCCCTATGCCTTACGACCCATGGATGGTACCCAACCCCGACGATCATCTTTGTTATGGCAACGAAATGCCTTTGAGTCCGGTCGAATCCACTTATCAAGCCATTCAATCAACAACCCCTTCTACCCCCTCTCTTGGTGCTTTATCTCCGGATCCATTCCGCGTCATTTTTCCTACAAACGAGATGATTATGTCTATTATGTCCATGGAACATACCCCTTGGGATGATGGACATCATCGTTCCATCCTCTTCCTGGAACAACACACCATCGAGGGTCACCAATGAATCTCGACTCTGTCGACCGATATCATAATTTCTACCGTTCTCAAGTCTACACATGATATGTTCTACAAAGGGAACTTAAGTAATATCTCACCCACCATCCCCCTCAACATATCCATAAAACCTGGAGTTGTCGAAAATGTGCATATCGGAGCTTCGTGTTCCCATGACGAATTTGTCACCTACAAGTCTCTTTTCCAAGAATTTCGTGACGTCTTCGCATGGAGCTATGAAGAAATGCTAGGGATTGACCCCGACATCGTGGTACATGATATTAAGACATACCTAGGCGCTAAACCCATCCGGCAATGAATTCATCTGGTCCACCCACGTAAAGCAGCTGCTATCAAGCTTGAAGTTGAGAAACTTCTCAAAGCTGACTTTATTTACCCTGTGGCTCTAACTGACTGGGTTTCCAATCTTGTTCTGATTGACAAGAAACAAGGCACAATCTGCGTGTGCGTTGATTATAGGGACATTAACAAAGCTTGTCCTAAAGACAACTTTCCTACCCCCTTTGTTGACCAGATCGTCGACGATTGTGCCAGAAGTGAAATCTTCTCCTTTATGGATGGTTTCTCTGGATATAATCAAATGAATATCGTTCCCGCAGACCAACACAAGATCGCTTTTATTTGTCCTTGGGGCAGTTTCGCCTACCGGAAACTTCCATTCGGTTTAAAGAATACCGGTGAAAATTTTCAACGTGCTATGTCTTACGCCTTTCATGATATAAAGCACATCGTGCAGCCATATCTTGATGACTTACCTGCTCATTCCATGCACCGTGTAGATCATCCAATACACCTCCGCGCCATTTTCCTTCGATGTCGGTTTTACCATATACGCTTGAATCCCCACAAATGTGTTTTTTGCGTAGAATCCGACCGACTTCTGGGCTTTATTGTTTCATGTCAAGGGATCAAGGTAGATCCTTTGAAGGTCGAGGCGATTCTCAATCTCCCTCCTCCTTCCTCACTTCGCCAGTTACAAAGTTTGCAAGGGAAGGCAAACTTTCTCTGTCATTTCATCCCAAACTATGCTGAGCTAACTCTTGGATTTACGTGACTGCTCAAGAAAGGTTTTGAGTTTATATGGGATACCACTGCCAACAAAGATTTCGAAGCTTTGAAACTGTCTTTGACACATACCCCACTACTCTTCCCACCTGATTACATTCGGGATTATTTCCTTTACCTCACAGCCTCGGACTATACCATCGCTATGGTTCTCATCCAGGAGGATGATTCTCATGACGAACATGTCATCTATTACTTGAGTCGGAGTCTCACGACTACCGAAACCAAGTATTTACATGTTGAAAAACTGGCCTTGGTAGCCGTCCAAGCTGTTCAACGTTTCTGACACTATATCCTTTCTCGCAAGACTACGGTAATTTCTAACTGCAACCCTATGTAGCACATTCTTACACACCAATTGCTAGGGAGCGAATACCCCAAATGGATCGTAATACTCCAGGAGTTTGACTTAGAATTCGAACACGCTAAGTCCAAGAAATCCTTGGTGTTTGCCGAGTTGATATGCGACCTTCCCTGCTCTGAGACGGAAAATGTCGCAGCAGATTCATTACCCGATGAATCCCTTTTCTTGATTAGTTCTGATGACCTTTGGTACGAATATATCATCATATATCTCCAGACCTAGAATTTTAGGCCCAATTTTCCTAGCACTGACCGCCGTCGAATACGCTACCAAGCTCGTCAGTATATTATCCTCGGTGATACTCTTTATCGTCGTGGGATTGACTCTGTTTTTCGACGCTGCCTCATGTTTGACAAAGACGAGAAAGCCCTAAATGAATACCCTTATGGAGCCTATGGTGGTCACATGTCTGGGTATGCTACTACTTAGAAGATCTTACGAGCAGGGTATTTTTGGCCTTCTTTATTCATCGATTGTATAGTTGTCGTCCAAAAATGCCATGCTTGCCAAACCTACAACAATAAAATATGATCATACCCTACTCCTTTACACCCTGTGGTCTCCGTTGGTCCTTTTGCGAAATGGGGTATCAATTTCATGACATTTCACCCTCACTCGGCTAGGGGGCATGGATACATTATTGTAGCCGTATATTATTTTATGAAATGGGCTGAAGCAATGCCAAAATTTGACAATACCGGAAGAACTGCAACATTATTTATATTCAATCACATCATTGCTCAGTTTGATGTTCCTCAAGCTATTGTTACTGACCACGATAGCCACTTTAGAAACTTCATGATGTCTGAACTCACTGAAAAGTTGGGTCTTTGCCATGAAAACTCAACACCCTATTACCCACAAGTCAACAGCCAAGTTGAAGCAATAAACAAAATCCTCATTACCATGCTTTGACGAATGATAGGCATTCACAAAACGAGTTGGCACACGATGTTGTTTTCAACATTGTGGGCTTACCGAACATCCATTAAGTCGGCTACTGGGTTTACACCATTCCAGTTAGTCTATGGTCTAGAAGCCATCTTGCCGATTGAATGTGAGATACCCTCCCTAAAAATAGCCGTCAAACTTCTCCCAAACACTTCTTCTGAAGAAGAACGTCTGTTGTATCTCATGCAATTAGACGAAACCCGTCGCGATGCCACCCTAGTTATAGAATCCCAGAATAAACACGTCAAATCCCAATACGACAAACATGTCAAGCCACACATTTTCTCTGAAGGTGATCTGGTTCTCCTTTATGAACAAGATCGAGATATGATAGGAGCTGAAAAATTTGAAGCTATGTGGCGAGGTCCTTATATCGTCAGACGAGTTTTGGAGAAAGGAGCTTACAAGTTGGTGGACTATGATGGTATCTCTTTGAGTGAGCCCAGAAATGGGTTGTACTTAAAGAAGTACTATGCTTAAGATCACCTGTGCATGAGTGCTTGTATTTTATTGTATCATACTTTTTGTTACTTTAGTATGCTTTTTCGTTATTTGGTCTCTGCCCTCGACTGCTTATCTTGCGTTGTGCTTGGTTTGCAGATGTCGGATTCTTTGCCACCCCACATTGGTTTTGCCGATGGCACTAGCCATGGTACTCAGAACCTTTCTTCTGCTGCATGGGAAATTTACGCCCCTACAAATGAAATTATTAGTCTACGAGGTGTGTGCCTCGGTCGTGCGACCAATAATATTGCAGAATATAGCATCGTCATCGAATTGTTGATTGATGTTATTTCGCTTGATATCCACCACCTAGTTATACGACTCGATTTGCAGCTAGTAGTACTACAGTTAAGTAATGTCTATGCTATCCGAAGTCCTACTTTATTATAGGTATATTTACGAATTCGCCTCTTGGAACGTTATTTTGATTATATCGAATATCAACACATTCCTAGATGTCTAAATACATTGACTGACACCTTAGCTAACTATGTGTTAGACATACATTTGGGACATTTATAAACCAATCACGCATCACATGTATAACACAACAAAAAATAAGCCGGTAGAAGTCATATATATGTATATAACGATCAAAAGTATTTACAAAAAGTTTCTGTCCAAGGATCAAAATCTCAAAATACGAAGCCTGTAGCTTCTACAAAATAGCATCACGGATGACGCTCACGATAACACACAACTTCTCGGGCTACCCTACGAAGCAGTTGACTAAGAGACTTAGACACATCCACAGTATGACGCTGGTAACGTCTCGATATCTCCCCAATAACAATATCTGGGATGTCCGCGGTTAACCCCTCCAAGTTCTGTTCCACTGCCTCATAGTCTTCAACATCCTATCTTGCCACTAGAGCCGCTTCTCCTCACCTTTGAATGGGAGACGTTCTTGGAGGTCGATACGGTCCCACATCTGTGTCATCAAAAAGAAATATTTTGATTAGTTCTTGGATAAACATAAAAACATTTCATATGATAAAATTTGCAAAAAACATTTAAAAATAACAAAATGTGTACTTCTTACCTAAGTCACCCCACTGAGTATCCTCACGCAGGGCCAAATTCGGATCCCCTCAGAAATCCAAACCAGCATATGCGTAGTCGTCGATCATCAACATCTGGGGGCTCAACCAGTCAAAAAATGAATCATTATACTTCATTTTAGGCCCTGCTACGTGTCGAGCCATGAGGTTACACCACCTCAGCATCCTCGAATCCTGTGGGGCCAGTAAACCCCAATCAACCTGTAGTCGTAGCAGTGGGACCCTCTTGAGGAAGAATGACACCAAAAGTGACTCGTACCCAAACTGCTTCAAGTCACCCTTTCTGGACTTCGTCAGTTGTCTCTTCATACTGCAGAGAACTGCATCCGACCAGTTGAAGACCCGAGGCTCTGTGCACTCTATGGCGTATTGGAAATATCTCTGGAGAGCCATGTGCGGAGCCGCGCTCCCAGCCATGTGTGCAATAGTAAACAAGATGGTCCATAGGTTCAGATCTTGGACCCCCCAAATGACAACCTTACCCTTTCTTCTCTTTGCCTCGAGAACACAATACTGGTGAACGTACTCACTCATAGGGAGTCTGCCGCCTCTACCTCCGGTCAAAGTAGCATGGTATCCATGCCGTGACAACCCTGTCAGAAAATAGATATCCTCGATATCTAGTGTCTGCGTATGGATTCCCACGTGAAATAACTGTTGATCCACGTCCCACATGTGGACCCGTTATTCCAACAACCTGAGTTGGGCTCTCATGCCCGGGATCCTGAAAATTTTCAAGAGGCCACAGTTCCAAGGGGAAACAACTGTACCCAGGTCATTCTCGGAAATGGCATCGTCCTTCTCATGTTCTCTTTCTCTCCATTCCAACATCATGATGGTCAAACACCTGCAAAAGAGCCATGAGAGGGAAGTCAACAACTTGTTTTAAACTCTTGCATAGTTTTTATTGAGCAAAACCTCACTTTAAAATCCATTTTTTCGGCCCTTGCAGGTGGACCTTTGGCACAGTGTGAGATTCTCGCAGGTGCCCTAAAGCCCACCTGCGAGAATGCTTGGGTGCATGTTTCGACCGTAAAATGGACTCAAAACCCAAAAAATTGCCAATAAAAACCAAAAATAAACCATGGAAAATATGGAGAATCAAGAGATTACCTCGTTGGCTGAAACCATTCGCCGAATGATCGCTTATGCCTCCCGCAATTGAGCAAAGAAATTTGGGGGAAAATGAGGTATGTTGGACAAGTTTTTGGCAAAGTAACAATGAAATGGTAAAAAGTCCTTTTCACCCATATTTATTCACTTTTTAATATTTTTTATTGATTTTTTATATTATTTTTATTGCTTTGTTTATAAAACCTAATACCCTAATAGCTTTGTGAGTGTGGTTTTTCGCAGATATAACAACTTTGAAGTCCAAATGAGGGGGTACAATTTTTTTTTCTTTTTGTTGCATGTACGACTACTTTTTTAGGGTTTTTTAGAAAAAACCTCGAGTTCAGTCTTCGTTCGTTCTCGCGCTCGAAAATATGTGAGAACGTAACTGATTATACTTTTTCTCGTCTTTTTGTACTCATCACGGTAACATGAAAATGACGACGGTAAAGGAGTATCCTTTAAGCTCTTTTCACGCTCCATAAAAATGAAAAGATTGCCGAGCGATCTTGTTCTTTTCACGCTCGTTAAAGTATTTGAAGAAAACGTTCGATGGGCGATATTTGATCACTTTTTCGGTCTCGTCGAACTCTTTTATGAAAAAGGAACTGGGAGAGTTCTCTTTAAGTGTTTTTAAGACTCTCAAAACGTGAAAAACCCCCGAGTTTTCTATCCTTGGACTCGTTAAAAAAACATTGAAAGACCCGCAATGGGACCAAACCACTCCTTCCTAGGGTTCGTTAAATATACTCCGAGGGACTCATCCGAAGGATGAGCTTACATCGACAGGCATATGTTATCCTCCTCAAGCTTGTGTAAAAATAAAGAGGTACTCGCTAGAGATGGTGGGGGAAATTTTGGGAAAGGGATATGTTTTCGTATTCGTATTAATGGCAGTAAGTGTCTCTCTTGAACATGACACCCCCTATTCGTCATTTGAATTTGGGTTGGGAAATCCATTTGTCTCTCGTTTGACTCGCTACAAGGTCATATCTTGGGTCATCTTTGAGTCAGTGCTGCCAAGTCCTTGGTCGTGTCGTTCATATGTTCAAGAGATGTTCGAACGAGCCCTCTATTGAGTCGGCCATCTACAGTTGTCCATTCTTACTATGTCGGCCTTCTCTGTGTCCATTTCAACCCGTATTCATACTTTGTTTCACCCTCAAAATCTGTTACTTATTTCGTGTCATTGATGGGGGATACATCGAGGCCCTCCAGTGATGAGTCTTGTTCCATCGACTCCAATCCATTATTCAGAAATGAGACTTAGAAATCATTTAGTACCTTCGAACCTGCATGCCTTAATGGCAGGTCTCTTCGCTTTCGACAAGGGTTTCACATCATTGATTCCTGATCGAGAGATTCCAACGAGTGCTCGATTTCAGCTCATTCATTCGCATTCGTTCGGATTGTACTTTGATACCTTGGGAGTCATTGACATCAATGGTGATTTCCCTCGCACTTGTTAACGGTTTTCATCAATGACCGGTAATCAAGTGGTTTCTACCATGTTCGACTTCAGCACATGTAATCGCATGGCTAGATTCGTAGTTTCAGGTGACGGGATTGAAGACCTCGGGTCTCATATTTTTGATCTAGGCTGCGATGGAGTATGTATGATTTGTATCGACACATAGATCCACTTTGTATGTCATGTGGATATGTCTTAATTCAAGTCTTCTCACATAGATCCACAGTGTATTCCTGGTGGCTATGTAGCATTTTTTATGACATGGATCCACGGTGTATGATTGGTGGCCATGACCTACATTTATGATTCCATTCATTTGTGATCTGAGCATAGGAATGCCTACCTCAGAACTGGTATTATATTCTGCAGATGCTTGGTTGTTTGCAGGTTTCCGATTAGGTGCGCTCCTTGTTTTTGACACACACACTCATTTTACAAAGTATTTCGGTTGTCGCAAGTTCCAACCTCATACTTTGGGGGGCATTCTGTTACAAATTATTTTGGTCACTCTGGTGATGTCTCTACAAGTGATGTATTCAGGCTCCCACAAGGACTTTTTGCCTGAGAAAAGTAACTGTTGTCTTCTTCCCAAAAACACATTTTTAAGATGATTTCACAGGCTGCCTATGTTACGGGGTGTGAAAATCCTTCATTCTCGTAGGCAACCCACACTTAGGGTAAAAACTGTTCACAGTATGCTCTATAGGTAGGGTGCGAACCTGTTTTAAATCTTGGAAAAGACAAGAGGTCACGAAGTTTCTAGAAGGGAATCTTCTAGAAAATGAGTTGGCATTCACATGGTTGGCATCCTACTGACTTCTCAGATTTAGTGGGATCATCCTCATCCATTTAATCATCTCTCCTTCTCCTATATATTGAAAGGTTTCTCATGGAAAAGGTGAAGCAAGATTGAATGAAGAATTGGTGAGAGAATTGTGTGAAGAACTCTGTTTGGACAGAAGCTTGAGGACTCTATTTGGTCTACTAATTTGTATTGGATCTTCTTCATACAAATGTAGAGTAAGTTTGTGTGTTGGAACCAAGGGTCATTGAAAGGAAGCTTGCGACATCAAGGCGATCTGGTTGTATCTTTTACTTTCATTTAATATAATACAACGACATGTCCCTTTCCCATAAAATCACTTTTATTTTATTGCATAACGCCTTGATCATATGCATAGGTTGACATTGAATATACTTTGCTATCTTCACTTTGGTTGGTTTGTGTTTTCTTGGACTTGATTTCACAAGAGCACCGAAGCAAAGCAGGAACAACAAAGACCTAAGGAAGCGATATAACGGTATGTCACTCATTCCTTCTTAGTAGTAGATTCAATGACTGCAACTTAGAGAAAGAGTCATGTCCTCACCTGTTTTGTTCTAGATCCAGGTGGATCTAGGGAGATCTGTTAGTGTCCACACCTACCAATTTATCTGATAACAACAACCATCTCTTTGGTTACTGCAAAACAATGAAGTAAGCTCATTGCCAAAACTAGGAAATTTGTTTACCTGGTGATCTGCCCTCGGGGAAAGAAGAAGACTGCGGCCACGACCTCCAGACAAGGCCCCTATGCACGAAAGCAATAGATGGATAAGGTCATGGAGGAGTATGAGGACATCTTCACCTACTCTGTAGGGGTGCCTCTACATTGTGAGGTCAAGCACACCATCGATCTGACCTGAGGTGTGTCGCTGCCCAATGGACCAATCTATTGACGCTCTGTTTTGGAGAATGACGAAATCAAGAGGAAGATTCAGGAGCTGTTGTAGAAAGGTCACATCCGGCTGAGTTCTTCACCCTGTGGGAGCTCGATCATGCTGGTGCAGAAGAAGGATGGGACTTGGAGACTCTGCATTGACTATCGGGCATTGAACAAGATCACTGTCCGGAATAGGTACCTGATCCCACAAATTGATGACCTTTTGGACCAACTCAAGGGGGAGAAATATTTCAACAAGATTGACTTGAAGTCTGGTTATCACCAGGTACCAATCGAACCCTCTGATGTGTGGAAGACTACCTTCAAATCCAAGGAGGGCCTTTTCAAATCCCTGGCCATGCCTTTCGGGTTGA
Source organism: Picea engelmannii (assembly GCA_009831015.1). Classification (NCBI taxonomy): domain Eukaryota; kingdom Viridiplantae; phylum Streptophyta; class Pinopsida; order Pinales; family Pinaceae; genus Picea; species Picea engelmannii. Next base: position 1,854,234 of record ML777967.1, read on the forward strand.
CGAATGCCCCTTCAACCTTCATGATACTAATGGATGACATCTTGCGACCATTCATCAACTCATTTGTAGTGGTGTACTTGGATGACATTTTGATCTTCAACCAGACTTGGGAAGAGCACCTCCACCACATCTGACAAGTCCTCCAAACACTGCGACAACACAAGTTGTGTGCCAATTTGGAGAAGTGCACTTTTGGCATAACCCAGGTTCAGTATTTGGGATACATTATTGATGAGCAGGGGGTGCATGTGGATTCGACCAAGATCCAAGTCATTCGATATTAGCCAGCCCCAACCACCCTAACATAGCTCCGCATCTTTTTGGGTCTTGCCAATTTCTATCGTAGGTTTGTGTTAGGATTCTCTCATATCACTTGGTCCTTGAGTCAAGTCACCAAGGGAGGAGCAAAAGAAAAATTCTTTTGGTCTGAATCTCAAAAGAAGGCGTTCAAAAATTTGAATCATCATCTCTGCTCTGCCCCGGTGCTCACATTACTAGACTTGCAACAACCATTTGAGATCGAGACAGATGCCTCCAACTATGCTATTGGGGAAGTCCTTACTCAACAGGTGCATTCAGTGGCATATCATAGTGAGAAAATTTCTGACACGATCTGGAAGTATCCCACTTATGATAAAGAGATGTATTCCATTGTGTAGGCTTGCCGACAATGGAAGCATTACATTTTGGGAAAGGAAACGATCATCCACACAAACCATTGACCCTTGCAGTTCATACAGACACAAGGGAAGTTGCAGAACGATCTCCATTAGAAGTGGTCCACATACATGCAACAGTTTCATTTTAACATTAAGTACAAGAAAGGAAGCACCAATAATGTTGCAGATTGCCTCAATCGACCCCCTATCATGGCGCTAACCATACTGCTCAACTCTTGTGGGCACGAGACTCCCGATTGGTTACTTCTCTACAAAAGTGATCCAGAATTCGGCCACACATACCATATGCTCTTGGAGGGTAAGAAAGTTCCTAATTTTCACCTCCAAGATGCCATGCTATATCACTTGGGACATATTTGTGTTCCTTCAAGTGAGCGTTCCAAGATGATTTGGGAGGCGTACTACAGTCAGGTTGCTGGGCATTTTGGGGTCAAGAAAACCATGGCAGTACTACAAAAGTATTTCTATTGGCCGAACCTTCGACGAAATCAAGTCCTGCACTACTTGCGCCATTTCCAAACCGACCATCAAGAAGTAAGGCCTCTATACTCCGCTACCCATCCCTAGTCAACCTTGGGAATCCATCTCCATGGATCACATGTCGGGCCTTCCTTCTAGTAAGCATGGAAATGAAAGTGTTTTTGTGGTCATCGATAGATTCTCGAAGATGTCCATTATGATGGCCTGCAAGAAGAATATCACGGTAGAAGACACTACTAAACTCTTCTTTGAGCGAGTGTTGGTACACTTTGGGATCCCACAGTCTATCATCTCGGATCGGGACAACAGGTTCCTCAGTACATTTTGGTCTAGCCTCTGGTCGATGCTGGATAACAAGCTCATCAAGTCCACATATTTCCATATGCAAATTGATGGCCAGACAGAGGTCTCCAACCAGATCATTGTAGAAATTCTGCGCATGTACAACTCAAAGCATCCACACACATGGGATGAGAGCCTCCCCTATGTACAACACATCTACAACTGAGCTCTCCATAGCTCAACTAGCCACAACACCTTTCAAGTGGGCTTGGGATTCCAACCACTATGTCCCATTGATGTAGCCATGCCATTTGTGGCTACTATGGTAGATTTATCCCATGTCCAGTCTGAGGATGACAAGGCAAACAACTTCATCGAGTGCATTCAACACATCCATCAACAGGTTCATGATATCTTGGATAGAGCCAATGCTAAGTACAAGCAGTGACATGATCAACATCGGGTGCCACACAACTTCCAGATGGGCGACAAAGTGTGGCTACATTTTCAAAAGGAGCTCCTCGCTGGACCCTACCGCATGATTCGCCCGCTCCGATATGGGCTATACACCATCAACAAAGATGTAGGGGAGAATGCCTTTGAGCTCAACATTCCACCATTCCTTGGTATGCACCCAATGTTCAATGTGGACCGCCTTTGGCCCTACTTTCCACCTCTACTGGACACATCCGAAATGGCAGAACAACTCACACCAACATAGTTAAACCCAGATTGTCTGGAACATGCCACAACTCATCGAATTATGGACACACATATCAAGAACACCCACCAGCAGAGGATCCAGCTATATCGAGTTTTCAAAGCAGGCCAACTCCTTCACCAGGGCAAGGGGCTCACCAGGGACCAAGTTCAGTAGAAGTTTCCTCATCTCATGGAGGAACTCAACGCAATGGGGACTATTTCTTCCTAAGGGGGGAGGAATGATCTAGGTGGATATTGGTGGCCACCCACCTATTCCACTTGCACCCACACCATTGTTTCTTTCAGTTTTTTAGTTTCTTTAATTGTAGCACAATTTACTATTTTTAGCAGTTAGCAGTGTTTCGGCCTTGATATTCGCTGTTAGCAGTGTAGTCCTTGAATAGATTTTTCTAACGAGGTATCATGTGCGTCAAATGGAGATAGTATGTCAAAGTTACGACCTCAGGAAATTGATGTACCAACCCCATATTCTGGCGTTTCATCTCCTAGGGTTAGGTTTCTGGATGTTTAGGGTTTTCCATGGTTTCTCAATAATATATAGGCCTTCGAGCCTCATTGTAACACAGATTTCATAGGCCAGAAGCTGCCACATCTCTTCTTAGAGATCAACTACTAGCACCAGAGCTATTTTATTTTCATTATGTCTGTAAGCATATTTCAGTCATTTGTTGTTAATGAAATGAAGTTTTACTTCCGCTGCACCTCTTCATTTATGTGTTATTATGTATTTCATTGTGTTCCTGCATAAATCCAGATCAGTGGTATCAGAGCAGTCTGCTCTTTCTCGATCCTTCTTTGCATTTCCCCAACGAGATCAGGGTATAAGGAGTTAGGGCTCGATCTAGTTGAACTGTTGCAAGATCAGCCTTGCAAACCTTGACGACTGCCCATGGGGGAAGAAAAGAAAGATGAGGGAGCAGGATATCCTATCAAATTATTGCTCAAGGAGGCCCTCGAGAAGCAAAGCAATGCGATGATGGACAACTTTGCCTAGATCCTTCAATGACTACCCACTGGCAGCGCATATACATCCAATAACAACTCTAGAGGTGCCACTCCTTTTAAGGTACAAGTAAACTTTGACATTCCCATATTTGACGGCCAAATAGATGCAGATGGCGTTGATAGATGGTTGAATCTGCTAGAAGGATATTTCTCGGTTCATGACTTTTCCAATCAAGAAAGGATTATTTTTGCACTCCTTAAAGCCACCCCCATGTCAAGGACTGGTGGGAAACCTACTGGGAGCAACAGAGCAATGGGGAACCCTCTCTATTCTCGGTCCCACCCTATTGGAATTCTTTCCAATATGCCACCAAGGAACAATATTATCCCGTGGGGAGCTATGAGGACAAATACATACAATGGACTATGCTACGACAACAAAGGGACCAAGATGTGCATGAGATGGTGAATATTTTCCATACCCTACGCACAAAGTTGGGTATCAAAGATTCAGAGAAACATTTGGTGTTAAATTACCACAATTGTCTTCATAGATACATTTAGGAGGAAATGGAGTTCCTCAACATCTCCTCGCTTGGTGCGACATACCGATATGCTGCCAAGATTGAGAAGACGTTCAAATAGAAGAAGTGAGACTTTGGGTCTGCGAATCAGAAGCAAGGGAAAGGTACCACCAAACTGGCGAACAAAGGACCAAGCCAAGGAAGGGCGGCCCAGGACAACTCACGAAATCTGCAAGAAAAGTATAACATCACGAAGCGAAAAAAGGACATGGGGAAGTGGTGTGAGTTCCATAAGATCTCCACTCACAACACAAGTGAGTGTCGGGCCAAGCAATCACTGGTAGCCGAGTTGAAGGCTTCTGAATCAGACAAAGGCTTCGACATTGAATAAGAACCCGACAAGGGGAATGACAGGGGGAAGCAGATTATCGATGCGGAGCCCAACGCCATCGTTGCCACCACAAAGATGCAGAAGAAGGAACCAGAATATCCGTAGGAGGCGGAGTGCCTCTTCCATTCCTAGATTTGGGTAAAGTGTTCCTAGTTGCAATTCATTGTCGACAGTGGGAGCTAGAAGAACCTCATCTCAGTAGAGGTTGTGAAATGGTTGGGCTTGCCGACCACAACACACCCACAACCATACACCATCAGGTTACTGCACCAATGATGGGACCTCCGTGTAAGCCAACAATGTCCCATTCCCTACAACATCAAGCCCTTCACGGATGAGGTATTATGTGACATTGATCCTCTTGATGTTTCTGATGTATTATTAGGCCAACCATACTTGTGAAAGTGACATTATGTGTATGAGTCTGGGCCTCGTGCCGTTATTATTACTTTGGGAAATAACCTATACAGGATACCGAAAATAGCACCGCCTACAACCATCTCTTTGGTTACTGGAAAATTTTTTAGTAAGCTCATTGCCCAAACCAGGAAATTTGTTTTCCTGATGATCCACCCTGAGGGAAAGAAGAAGACTACGAAAATGACCTCCAGACAGGGCCCCTCTGCACGAAAACAATAGATAGATAAGGTCACGGAGGAGTATGAGGACATATTCACCTTTGCTATAGGGGTGCCTCCACATTGTCAGGTCAAGCACCCCATTGATTTGAGCCCAGGTGCGTCGCTACCCAATGGACCAATATATCGTCGCTTTGTTCTAGAGAATGACAAAATCAAGAGGTAGATTTAAGAGCTGTTGTAGAAAGGTCACATCTGACCGAGTTCTTCGCCCTGTGGGAGCCCGATCATGCTGGTGCAGAAGAAATATGGGACTTGGAGACTCTACATTAACTATCAGGCACTGAACAAGATCACTGTCCGGAATAGGAAATCGATCCCACGGATTGATGACCTTCTGGACCAACTCAAGGGGGTGAAATATTTCAGCAAGATCAACTTGAAGTCTGGGTATCATCAGGTACCAATCGAACCATCTGATGTGTGGAAGACTTCCTTCAAATCCAAGGAGGGCCTTTTCGAATGGTTGGTCATGCCTTTCGGGTTGACAAATGCCCCTGCAACCTTCATGAGACTAATGGAAGACATCTTGCGACCATTCACCAACTCATTTGTAGTGGTGTACTTGGATGACATTCTAATCTTCAGCCAGACTTGGGAAGATCACCTCCACCATATCCGACAAGTACTCCAAACACTGCGCCAACACAAGTTGTGTGCCAATTTGGAGAAGTGCACTTTTGGCATGACCCAGGTTCAGTATCTGGGATGAATTATTGATGAGCGGGGGGTGCATGTGGATCCGGCCAAGATCCAAGTCATTCGGGATTGGCCAACCCCAACTACCCTAACAGAGCTCCGCAACTTTTTGGGTCTTGCCAATTTCTACCGAAGGTTTGTGTTAGGATTATCTCATATCACTTGGCCCTTGAGTAAGGTCACCAAGGGAGGAGCAAAAGAAAAAATATTTTTGTCTGATTCTCAACAGAAGGTGTTCGATGATTTGAAGCATCGTCTCTGCTCTGCACCAGTGCTCACATTACCAGACTGGCAACAACCATTTGAGATCGAGAGAGATGCCTTCGACTATGAAATTGGGGCAGTCCTTACTCAACAGGGGCATCCAATGGCATATCACAGTGAGAAACTTACCGACATAGTCGGAAAGTATCCCACTTATGATAAAGAGATGTATTCCATTGTGCAGGCTTGCTGACAATGGATGCATTACATTTTGGGAAATGAAATGATCATCCACACAGACCACCGACCCTTGCAGTTCATACAGACACAAGGGAAGTTGTAGAACGATCGCCATCAGAAGTGGTCCACATACCTGCAACAATTTTATTTGAACAATAAGTACAAGAAAGGAAGCACCAATAATGTTGCAGATTGCCTCAGCCGACCCCCTATCATGGTGCTAACCATAGTGCTCAACTCTTGTGGGCATGAGACTCCCGATTGGCCGCTTCTCTACAAAAGTGATCCAGAATTTGGCCACACATACAATACGCTCTTGGAGGGTAAGCAAGTTCCTAATTTTCATCTCCAGGATGCCATGCTATGTCACCTGGGGTATATTTGTGTTCTTTCAAGCGAGCGTACCAAGATGATTTTGGAGGCGCACTACAGTCAGGTCATTGACCATTTTAAAGTTGAGAAAACCATGGAAGTACTGTAAAAGTATTTCTATTGGCTGAAACTTTGAGAGGATGTCGGGAAGTACATCAAGTCATGCACTTCTTGCGCCATTTCCAAACCGACCATCAAGAAGCAAGGCTTCTATAATACGCTACCCACCCCTAGTCAAGCTTGGGAATACATCTCCATGGATTACATGTCGGGCCTTCCTTCTACTAAGCATGGCAATGACTGTGTTTTTTTGGTCGTCGACAGATTCTTGAAGATGTCCATTATGATGGCCTGCAAGAAGAATATCATAGCAGAAGACACTGCTAAACTATTCTTTGAGCGAGTGTGGGTACACTTTGGGATCCCAGAGTCTATCATCTCGGATCAGGACAACAGGTTCCTCAATACATTTTGGTCCAGCCTCTGGTCGATGTTGGACACCAAACTCACCAAGTCCATATCTTTCCATCCACAAACTGATGGCCAAACAGAGGTCGCCAACCAGATGATTGTACACATTATGTGCATGTACAACTCAAAGCATCCACGTACATGGGATGAGAGCCTCCCTTATGTACAACACAACTACAAATTATCTCTCCATAGCTCAACCAGCCACAACCCCTTTCAGGTGGGCTTGGGATTCCAGCCACTTTGTCCCATTGACGTAGCCATGCCATTTGTGACTAGTCAGGCAGATTCAACCCATGTCTAGTCTGAGGCTGACAAGGAAAACAACTTCATCGAGTGAATTTAGCACATCTGCCAACAGGTTCATGACATCTTGGAAAGAGCCAATGCTAAGTACAAGCAGTGACATGATCAACATCGGGTGCCAGACGACTTCCGGGTGGGCGACAAAGTGTGGCTACATTTGCAAAAGGAGCGCCTCGTTGGACGCTACCGCAAGATTCACCCACTCCTATATGGGCCATACACCATCACCAAGGCTGTAGGGGACAATGAATTTGAGCTCAGAATTCCACCATTCCTTGGTCTGCACCCAGTGTTCAATGTGTACTGCCTTCGACCCTACTTTCCACCTCTATTGGACACATCTGACATGGAAGAACAACTCACAACAACAGAGTTAAACCCAGATTGTCTGGAACAATCCACAACTAGTCGGATTATGGACACATAGATCAAGAACGCCCACTGACAGAGGATCTAGCTATATCGAGTTGTCAAAGCAGGCCAACTCCTTCACCAGGGCAAGTGGCTCACGAGGGACCAAGTTTAGCAGAAGTTTCCTCATCTCATGGAGGAACTCAACACAATGGGGACCATTGATTCCTAAGGGGGGAGGAATGATCCAGGGTGATATTAGTGGCCACCCGCCTATTCCACTTGGACCCACACCATTGTTTCTTTCGGTTTTTCAATTTCCTTAATTGTAGCACAATTTACTATTTTTAGCAATTTTTTGGGTCCTGAACTTACTGACCCGTTTTGAGGCCCTAAATGACGTTTTTTGGGCATGAATGCTCTGGAGAATATGATTCCGTTGCAAACTTGATATTCGCTGCCAGTAGTGTCGTCCTCGAATAGAGATTTCTAATGATGTATCATGTGCATCAAATGGAGATAGTATGCCAAAGTTACAACCTCGGGAAATTGATGTACCAACCCGATATTCTGGCGTTTCATATCCTAGGGTTAGGTTTTTGGATGTTTAGGGTTTTCCATGGTTTCTCAATAATATATATGTATTCGAGCCTCATTGTAACACAGATTTCATAGGCCAGTAGCCTCCACATCTCTTCTCAGATATAAGCTACCAACACCCGAGTTATTTTATTTCCATTCTGTCTGTAAGCATATTTCAGTCATTTGTTGTTAATGAAATGAAGTTTTACTTCCACTGCACCTCTGCTTTTATGTGTATTTATGTATTTCATTGTGTTCCTACATAAATCTGGATCAGTGGTATCAAAGCATTCTACTCTTTCTATATCCTTCTTTGCATGTCCCCAACGAGATAGGGGTATAAGGAGTTAGGGCTCGATCTGGTTGAATCGTTGCAAGATCAGCCTTGCAAACCTCGACGGCTGCCCATGGGTGAATAAAACAAATATAAGGGAGCAGGATATCCTATCAAATTATTTCTTGAGGAGGCCCTTGAGAAACAAAGGAATGTGATGATGGACAACTTTTCCCAGATCCTTCAACGGTTGCCACGGGTAGCTCATCTACATCCAACAGCCACTCTGGAGGCGTCACTCCATTTAAGGTACAAGTAAACTTTGATATTCCCATATTAGAGGGACAAATAGATGTAGATGATTTTGATAGGTGATTGAATCTGCTAGAAGGATATTCCTCAGTTCATGACTTTTCCGACCGAGAAAGGATTATTATTGCACTCCTTAAAGTCGCTCCCCATGTCAAGGGCTGGTGGGAAACCTACTAGGAGAAATAAGGCAAGGGGGAACACTCTCTGTTCTTGATCGTACCCACTTGGAATTTTTTTCAAGATGCCATCAAGGAACAATATTATCCCGTGGGGAGCTATGAGGACAAATACATACAATGGACTACGCTGCGACAACAAAGGGACCAAAATGTGCACGAGCTGATGAATCTGTTCCATAACCTACACACAAAGTTGGGTATCAAATATTCGGAGAAACATTTGGTGTTAAAGTACCGTAGCTATATTCATAGATACATTCAAGAGGAAATGGAGTTCCTCAAGATCTCATCGCTTGGTGCGGCATACCGGTATGCTGCCAAGATTGAGCAGACGTTCAAACAAAAGAAGCGAGACTTTGGGTCTGCGAATTAGAATCAAGGGAAAGGTACCTCCAAACCGCTGAACAAAGGACCAAGCCAAGGCGGGGTGGCCCAGGATAATCCACCAAAGCCGCAAGCAAAGAACAACATCGCGAAGACAAAAAGGGACACAGGTAAGTGGTGTGAGTTCCATAAGAGATCCACTCACAACACAAGTGAGTGTCGAGCCAAGCAATCACTGGTAGCCAAGTTGAAGGCTTCTGAATCAGACGTAGGCTCTGACTCTGAATTAGAACCTGACAAGGGGAATGACACGGGGAAGAATATTATCGATGCGGAGCCCAATGCCACCATTTCCACCACAAAGATCCTGAAGAGGGAAAAAAAATATCCGGAGGAGGCAGAGCTCCTCTTTCATTCCCAGATGTGGGTAAAGGGTTCCCAGTTGCAATTCATTGTCGACAGTGGGAGCCAAAAGAACCTTATCTCAGTAGAGGTCGCGAAACGACTGGGCTTTCCAACAACAACACACCCACAAACATACACCATCAGGTGGCAGCACCAAGGACGTGACCTCCTTGTAAGATAACAATGTCGCCTTCCCTACAACATCAATCCCTTCACAGATGAGGTATTATGTGACATTTTACCTTTTGATGTTTCTGATGTATTATTAGGCCAACCATACTTGTGGAAGCGACATGCTGTGTATGAGTTCGGGCCTCGTGCTGTTATTATTACTTTGGGAAATAAACTATACAGGATACCAGAAATAACATCGCCTACACCCATCTCTTTGGTTACTACAAAACAATGCAGTAAGCGCATTGCCAAAACTAGGAAATTTGTTTTCCTGATGATCCGCCCTCAGGGAAAGAAGAAGACTATGGCCACGACCTCTAGATAGGGCCCCTCTGCATGACAAAAATAAATGGAGTATGAGGAAATCTTAGCCTCCCCTTTAGGGGTGCCTCTACATTTTCAAGTCGAGCACCCCATCGATCTGACCCCAGGTGCATCGCTATAGAATGGACCAATCTATCTGTGCTCTGTTCTGGAGAATGATGAAAGCAAGAGGAAGATTCAAGAGCTATTGCAGAAAGGTCACATCCAGCCAAGTTCTTTGCCCTGTGGGAGACCGATCGTGCTGGTGCAGAAGAAGGATGGGACTTGGAGACTCTGCATTGACTATCGGGCACTGAGCAAGATCATTGTCCGGAATAGGTACCCGATCCCACAGATTGATGACCTTTTGGACCAACTCAAGGGGGTGAAATATTTCAGTAAGATCGACTTGAAGTCTAGATATTGCCAGGTACCAATCGAACCCTCTGATGTGTGGAAGACTGCCTTCAAATCCAAGGAGGGCCTTTTCGAATGGCTAGTCATGCCTTTCGGGTTGACAAATTCCCCTGCAACCTTCATGAGACTAATGGGCAACATCTTGTGACCATTCACCAACTCATTTTTAGTGGTGTACTTTGATGACATTTTGATCTTCAGCCAGACTTGGGAAGAGCGCCTCCACCACATCCGACAAGTCATCCAAACACTGCGACAACACAAGTTGTGTGCCAATTTGGAGAAGTTCACTTTTGGCATGACCCAAGTTCAGTATCTGGGATACATTATTGATGACGGGGGGGTGCATGTGGATCCAACCAAGATCCAAGTCATTCGGGATTGGCCAGCCCCAACCACCCTAACAGAGCTCCGCAACTTTTTGTGTCTTGCCAATTTCTACCGCAGGTTTGTGTTAGGATTCTCTCATATCACTTGTCCCTTGAGTCAAGTCACCAAGGGAGGAGCAAAAGAAAAATTCTTTTGGTCTGAATCTCAACAGAAGGCAATCGACGATTTAAAGCATTGTCTTTGCTCTACACCGATGCTCACTTTACGAGACTTGCAACAACCATTTGAGATCGAGACAGATGCCTCCGACTATGCTATTAGGGAAGTCCTTACTCAAAAGGGGCCCAGTGGCATATCATAGTGAGAAAATTTCCGACACAGTCAGAAAGTATCCCACTTATGATAAATAGATGTATTCCATTGTGCAGGCTTGCCAGCAAGGGAAGCATTACATTTTGGGAAAGGAAACGATCATCCACACAGACATAGGTTGTCAATTGGATGATTGTACACATTATGCGCATGTACAACTCAAAGAATCCATGCACATGGGATGAGAGCCTCCCCTATGTACAAAAAATCTACAACCGAGCTCTCCATAGCTCAACCAACCACAAGCCCTTTCAGGTGGGCTTTGGATTCCAGCCACTATGTCCCATTCACGTAGCCATGCCATTTGCGGTTACTTAGGCAGATTGAGCCCATGTCTAGTCTGAGGCTGACAAGGCAAACAACTTCATCGAGCGCATTCATTACATCTGCCAGCAGGATCATGAAATCTTGGACAGAGCCAATGCTAAGTACAAGCAGCGACATGATCAACATCGGGTGCCACAGAACTTCCAGGTGCGTGACAAAGTGTGGCTACATATGCAAAAGGAGTGCTTCGCTGGACACTACCGCACGATTCACCCTCTCCGATATGGGCCATACAAAATCACCAAGGCTGTAGGGGAAAATTCATTTGAGCTCAACATTCCACCATTCCTTGGTCTGCACCCAGTGTTCAATGTGGACCGCCTTTGGCCCTACTTTCCACCTCTACTGGACACATCCAACATGGCAGAACAACTCACACCAACAGAGTTAAACCCAGATTGCCTGGAACAAGCCACAACTAATTGGATTATGGACACATAGATCAAGAACACCCGCCAGCAAAGGATCCAGCTATATCGAGTTGTCAAATCAGGCGAACTCCTTCACCAGGGCAAGTGGCTCACGAGGGATCAAGTTTAGCAGAAGTTTCCTCATCTCATGGAAGAACTCAACGCAATGGGGACCATTGCTTCTTAAGGGGGGAGGAATGATCCAAGTGGATATTGGTGGCCACTCACCTATTCCACTTGGACCCACACCATTGTTTCTTTCATTTTTTTAGTTTCCTTAATTGTAGCACAATTTACTATTTTTAACAGTTTTTCGGGTCCTGAACTTCCCGAGTCGTTTTGAGGCCCTAAATGACGTTTTTTGGGCATGAATGCTCTGGAGAATATGAGTCCGTTTTGGACTCGATATTTTCTATTAGCAGTGTAGTCCTTGGATAGATCTTTCTAACGATGTATCATGTGCGTCAAACAAAGATAGTATGCCAAAGTTACGACCTCGGGAAATTGATGTACCAACCCCACATTCTGGCGTTTCATATCCTAGGGTTAGGTTTTTGGATGTTTAGGGTTTTCCATGGTTTCTCAATAATATATAGGCCTTCGAGCCTCATTGTAACAAAAAATTCACAGGCTAGTAGCTGCCACATCTCTTCTCAGAGATATGCTACCACTACCCGAGCTATTTTATTTCCATTCCATCTGTAAGCATATTTCAATCATTTGTTGTTAATGAAATGAAGTTTTACTTCCACTGCACCTCTGCGTTTATGTGTATTTCTGTATTTCATTGTGTTTCTGCATAAATCCGGATCAGTGGTATCAGAGCAGTCTTCTCTTTCTCGATCCTTCTTTGCATGTCCCCAACGAGATCGAGGTATAAGGAGTTAGGGCTCGATCTGGTTGAACCGCTGCAAGATCAGCCTTGCAAACCTAGACAGTCACCGATGGGGGAAGAAAAGAAAGATGAGGGAGCAGGAGAGCCTATCAAATTATTGCTCAAGGAGGCCCTCAATAAACAAAGGAACATGATGATGGAGGGGAAACCCTCTCTATTCTCGGTCACACCCACTTGGAATTCTTTCTGAGATGCCATCAAGGAACAATATTATCCCGTGGGGAGCTATGAGGACAAATACATATAATGGAATACGCTGTGACAACAAAGGGACCAAGATGTGCATGAGCTAATGAATTTGTTCCATAATCTATGCACAAAGTAGGGTATCAAAGATTCAGAGAAACATTTGGTGTTAAAGTACCGAATATGTCTTCATAGATACATTTAGGAGGAAATGGAGTTCCTCAACATCTCCTCCCTTGGTGCGGCATACCGGTATGCTTCCAAGATTGAGAAAAATTTCAAATAGAAGAAGCGAGACTTTGGGTCTGTGAATTAGAAGCAAGGGAAAGGTACCGCCAAACCACCGAACAAAGGACCAAGCCAAGGTGGGGCAGCCCAGGACAACCTGCCAAAGCTGCAAGCAAATAACAACATCACGAATCCAAAAAAGGACACGGGGAAGTGGTGTGAGTTCCATAAGAGCTCCACTCACAACACAAGTGAGTGTCGGTCCAAGCAATCATTGGTAGTCAGAAGAACCTCATCTCAGTAGAGGTCGTGAAACGACTAGGCTTTCCAACCACAGCACACCCACAACCATACACCATCGGGTGGCTGCACCAATGATGGGACCTCTGCGTAAGCCAACAATGCCGCCTTCCCTACAACATCAAGCCCTTCATGGATGAGGTATTATGTGACATTGCTCCTCTTGATGTTTCTGATGTATTATTAGGCCAACCATACTTGTGGATGCGACATGATGTGTATGAGTCTAGGCCTTGTGCTGTTATTATTACTTTGGGAAATAAGTTGTACAGGATACCGGAAATAGCACCGCCTACCTCCATCTCTTTGGTTACTACAAAACAATGCAGTAAGCTCATTGCCAAAAATAGGAAATTTGTTTTCCTGATGATCCACCCTCTGGGAAAGAAGAAGACTATGACCACGACCTCTAGACAAGGCCCCTCTACACGACAACAACAGATGGATAAGGTCAAGGATGAGTACAAGGACATCTTCACCTCCCCTATAGGGGTGCCTCTACATTGTCAAGTCAAGCACCCCATCGATCTAACCCCAGGTGTGTCACTTCCCAATGGACGAATCTATCGGTGCTATGTTCTAGAGAATGATGAAATCAAGAGGTAGATTCAGGAGCTGTTGTAGAAAGGTCACGTCTGGCCGAGTTCTTTGCCCCGTGGGAGCCCGATCGTGCTGGTGAAGAAGAAGGATGGGACTTGGAGACTCTGCATTGACTATTGGGCACTAAACAAGATCACTGTCCGGAATAGGTACCCAATCCCACGGATTGATGACCTTCTGGACCAACTCATAGGGGCGAAACATTTCAGCAAGATCGACTTGAAGTCTGGGTATCACCAAGTACCAATTGAACCCTCTGATGTGTGGAAGACTACCTTCAAATCCAAGGAGGGACTTTTCGAATGGCTGGTCATGCCTTTCGGGTTGACGAATTCCATTGAAACCTTCATGAGACTAATGGACGACATCTTACAACCATTCACCAACTCATTTGTAGTGGTGTACTTGGATGACATTCTGATCTTCAGCCAGACTTTGGAAGAGCACCTCCACCACATCGGACAAGTACTCCAAACACTGTGACAACACAAGTTTTGTGCCAATTTGGAGAAGTGCACTTTTGGCATGACCCAGGTTTAGTATCTGGGATACATTATTGATGAGCGGGGGGTGCATGTGGATCCGACCAAGATCCAAGTCATTCGGGATTGGCCAGCCCCAACCACCCTAACATAGCTCCACAACATTTTGGGTCTTGCCAATTTCTACCATAGGTTTGTGTTAGGATTCTCTCATATCACTTGTCCCTTGAGTCAAGTCACCAAGGGAGGAGCGAAAGCAAAATTCTTTTGGTTTGAATATCAACAGAAGGCGTTCGACTATTTGAAGCATCGTCTCTGCTCTGCACCGGTGCTCACATTACCATACTTGCAACAACCATTTGAGATCGAGACAAATGCCTCTGACAATGTTATTGGGGCAGTCCTTACTCAACAGGGGCATCTAATGGCATATCATAGAGAGAAACTTTCCGACACAGTCTGGAAGTATCCCACTTATGATAAATAGATGTATTCCATTATGCAGGCTTTCCAACAAGGGAGGCATTACATTTTGGGAAAGGAAGCGATCATCCACATAGACCACCGACCCTTGCAGTTCATACAGACACAAGGGAAGTCGCAGAACGATCGCCATCATAAGTGGTCCACATACCTGCAACAATTTCATTTGAGCATTAAGTACAAGAAAGGAAGCACCAATAATGTTGTAGATTGCCTCAGCCGACCCCCTATCATGGCGCTAACCACAGTGCTCAACTCTTGTGGGCACGAGACTCCCGATTGGCTTCTTCTCTACAAAAGTGATCCAAAATTCGGCCACACATACAATACGCTCTTGGAGGGTAAGCAAGCTCCTAATTTTCACCTCCAGGATGCCATGCTATGTCACCTAGGAAATATTTGTGTTCCTTCAAGCTAGCGTGCCGAGATGATTTGGGAGGGGCACTAAAGTCAGTTTGTTGGGCATTTCGGGGTTGAGAAAACCGTGGCAGTACTACAAAAGTAATTCTATTGGCCGAACCTTCAACAGGATGTCGGGAAGTACATCAAGTCCTGCAATGCTTGCGCCATTGTCAAACTGACCATCACGAAGCAAGGCCTCTATACTCCACTACCCACCCCTATTCGACCTTTGGAATCCATCTCCATGGATTACATGTCAGGCCTTCCTTCTACTAAGCATGGAAATGACCGTGTTTTGTGGTCGTTGATAGATTCTCGAAGATGCCCATTATGATGGCCTGCAAGAAGAATATCACAACATAAGACACCGCTAAAATCTTCTTTGAGCGAGTGTGGGTACACTTTGGGATCCCACAGTCTATCATCTCAGATCGGGACAGGAGGTTCCTCAGTTCATTTTGGTCCAGCCTCTAGTCAATGCTGGACACCAAGCTCACGAAGTCCACAACTTTCCATCCACAAACTGATGGCTTGACAGAGGTCGCCAACCAGATGATTGTACACATTTTGCGCATGTACAACTAAAATCATCCACACACATGGGATGAGAGCCTCCCCTATGTAAAACATAGCTACAACGAAGATCTCCATAGCTCAACCAACCATAGCCCCTTTCAGGTTGGCTTGGGATTCCGGCCACTATGTCCCATTGATGTAGCCATGCCATTTGCGGCTACTCAGGCAGATTCAACCCATGTCCAGTCTGAGGCTGACAAGGAAAACAAATTCATCCAGCTCATTCATCACATCTTCCAACAGGTTCGTGACATCTTGGATAGAGCCAATGCTAATTACAAGCAGCGACATGATCAACATCGGGTGCCACACAACTTCTAGGTGGGCGACAAAGTGTGGCTACATTTGCAAAAGGAGCGCCTCGCTAGACCCTACCGCAAGATTCGCCTGCTCTGATATGGGCCATACACCATCACCAAGGCTATAGGGGACAATGCCTTTGAGCTCAACATTCTACCATTCCTTGGTCTGCACCAAGTGTTCAATGTGGACCGCCTTCGTCCCTACTTTCCACCTCTACTAGACACATCTGACATGGCAGAACAACTCACACCAACAGAGTTAAATGCAGATTGCCTGGAACAAGCCACAACTGATCAGATTATGGACATATGGATCAAGAACACCCACTAGCAGAGGATCCAACTATATCGATTTGTCAAAGTAGGCCAACTCCTTCACCAGGCCAAGTGGCTCACCAGGGACCAAGTTCAACAGAAGTTTCCTCATCTCATGGAGTAAATCAACGCAATGGGGACCATTGCTTCCTAAGGGGGGAGGAATGATTCAGGTGGATATTGGTGGCCACCTGCCTATTCCACTGGGATCCACACCTTTTTTTCTTTCAGTTTTTCAGTTTCCTTAATTGTAGCACAATTTACTATTTTTAGCAGTTTTTTGGGTCTTGAACTTCTGGAGACACTTTGAGGCCCTAAACGACGTTTTTTGGGCATGAATTCTCATAAAAGTATGATCTGTTTCATACGTGATATTCGCTGTCAGCAGTGTAGTCCTTGGATAGATCTTTCTAACGATGTATCATGTGCATCAAATGAAGATAGTATGCCAAAGTTACGACCTCGAGAAATTTATGTACCAACCCCATATTCTAGTGTTTCATCTCCTAGGGTTAGTTTTTGGATATTTAGGGTTTTCCATGGTTTCTCAGTAATATATAGGCCTTCGAGCCTCATTGTAACACAGATTTCATAGGCCAGTAGCCACCACATCTCTTCTGAGAGATAAGCTACTAGCGCCCGAGCTATTTTATTTCCATTATGTCTGTAAGCATATTTCAGTCATTTGTTTTTAATGAAATGAAGTTTCACTTCCGCTGCACCTCTGCGTTTATGTGTATTTCATTGTGTTCCTGCACAAATCTGGATCAGTGGTATCAGAGCAATCTGCTCTTTCTCGATCCTTCTTTGTATGTCCCCAACAAGATCGAGGTATAAGGAGTTAGGGCTCGATTTGGTTGAATCGCTACAAGATCAGCCTCGCAAACCTCGATGACCGCCCATGGGGGAAGAAAAGAAAGATGAGGGAGCAGGAGATCCTATCAAATTATTGCTTGAGGAGGCCCTCGAGAAAAAAAGGAACACGATGATGGAAAACTTTGCCCAGATCCTTCAACGACTGCCCACTGGCAGCGCATCTACATCCAATAGCCACTCTAGAGGCGCCACTCCTTTTAAGGTACAAGTAAAATTTGACATACCCATATTTGAGGGCCAAATAGATGCAGATGGCATTGATAGATGGTTGAATCTTCTAAAAGGATATTTCTTGGTTCATGACTTTTTTGACCGAGAAATCATTATTTTTTCACTCCTTAAATCCGCCCCCGATGTCAAGGACTGGTGGGAAACCTACTGGGAGAAATAGAGTGAGGGGGAACCCTCTCTATTCTTAGTCGCACCCACTTGGAATTCTTTCCAAGACTCCATCAAGGAACAATATTATCCCGTGGGGAGCTATGAGGAAAAATACATACAATGGACTACGCTACGACAACAAAGGGACCAAGATGTGCATGAGCTGATGAATTTGTTCCATACCCTATGCACAAAGTTGGGTATCAAAGATTCAGAGAAACATTTGGTGTTAAAGTACTACAATTTTCTTCATAGATACATTCAGAAGGAAATGGATTTCCTCAACATCTCCTCGCTTGGTGCAACATACCGGTATGCTGCCAAGATTGAGCATAAGTTTAAACAGAAGAAGTGAGACTTTGGGTCTGCGAATCAGAAGCAAGTGAAAGGTACCACCAAACCACTGAACAAAGGACAAAGCCAAGGTGGGGTGACCCAAGACAACCCTCCAAAGTTGCAAGCAAAGAACAACATCACGAAGCTAAAAAAGGACACGGGGAAGTGATGTGAGTTCCATAAGAGCTCCACTCACAACACAAGTGAGTGTTGGGCCAAGCAATCACTGGTAGCTGAGTTGAAGGCTTTTGAATCAGACGCAAGCTCTGACTCTGAATTAGAACCCGACAAGGGGAATGATAGGGGGAAGCAGATTATCGATACGGTGCCCAACGCCACCTTTGCCACCACAAAGATCCAGATGAAGGAACCAAAATATCCAGAGGAGGTGGAGCACCTCTTCCATTCCCAGATGTGGGTAAAGGGTTCCTAGTTGCAATTCATTGTCGACAGTGGGAGCCAGAAGAATATCATCTCAGTAGAGGTCATGAAATGACTGGGCTTGCCGACTATAGCACACCCACAACCATACACCATCGGGTGGCTGCACCAATGATGGGACCTCCGTGTAAGCCAACAATGTCGCCTTCCCTACAGCATCACGCCCTTCATGGATGATGTATTATGTGACATTTCTCCTCTTGATGTTTCTGATGTATTATTAGGCCAACCATACTTGTGGAAGCGACATGCTGTGTATGATTCCAGGCCTTGTGCTGTTATTATTACTTTGGGAAATAAGCTGTACAGGATACCGAAAATAGCACCGCCTACTACCATCTCTTTGGTTACTGCAAAACAATGTAGTAAGCTCATTGCTAAAACCAAAAAAATTGTTTTCCTGATGATCCACCCTCAGAGAAAGAAGAATACTACGACCACGACCTCCAGACAGGGCCCCTCTGCATGAAAGAAACAGATGGATAAGGTTGGGGAGGATTACGAGGACATATTCACCTCCCCTGTAGGGGTGCCTCTACATTGTAAGGTCAAGCATCCCATCAATCTAACCCTAGGTGAGTCGCTTCCCAGTGGACCAATCTATCGACACTCTGTTATGGAGAATGACGATATTAAGAGGCAGGAGTTGTTGCAGAAAGTTCACATCCAACCAAGTTCTTCGCCTTGTGGGAAACCGATCGTGTTGGTGCAGAAGAAGGATGGGACTTGGAGACTATGCATTGACTATCAGGCACTAAACAATATCACTATCCGGAATAGGTACCCGATCCCATGGATTAATGACCTTCTGGACCAACTCAAGGGTGCGAAATATTTTAGCAAGATTGACTTGAAGTTTGGGTATCACCAGGTACCAATTTAACCCTCTGATGTGTGGAAGACTACCTTCAAATCCAAGGAGGGCCTTTTCCAATGGCTGGTCATGCCTTTCAGGTTGACGAATGCCCCTGCAACCTTCATGAGACTAATGGACGACATCTTGCGATCATTCACCAACTCATTTGTAGTGGTGTACTTGGATGACATTCTGATCTTCAGCTAGACTTGGGAAGAGCACCTCCACCACATCCGACAAGTCCTCCAAACACTGCGGCAACCCAAGTTGTGTGCCAATTTGGAGAAGTGCACTTTTGGCATGACCCAAGTTCAGTATCTGGGATACATTATTGATGAGCGGGAGGTGCATGTTAATCTGGCCAATATACAAGTCATTCGGGATTAGCCAACCCCAACCACCCTAACAAAGATTCGCAACTTTTTGGGTCTTGCGAATTTCTACCACAGGTTTGTGTTAGGATTCTCTCATATCACTTGGCCCTTGAGTCAAGTCACCAAGGGAGGAGCGAAAGAAAAATTCTTTTGTTATGAATCTCAATAGAAGGCATTCGACGATTTGAAGCATCGTCTCTGCTTTGCACCGGTGCTCACATTACCAGACTTACAACAACCATTTGAGATTGAGACAAATGCCTTCGACTATGATATTGGGGCATCCCTTACTCAACAGGGGCATCCAATGGCATATCATAGTGAGAAACTTTCCAACACAGTTCAAAAGTATCCCACTTATGATAAAGAGATGTATTCCATTGTGCAGGCTTGCCAACAATGGAATCATTACATTTTGGGAAAGGAAACGATCATCCACACAGACCACCAACCCTTGAAGTTTATACAGACACAAGGGAAGTTGCAGAATGATCGCCATCAGAAGTGGTCCACATACCTGCAACAGTTTCATTTGAACATTAAGTACAAGAAAGGAAGCACCAATAATGTTACATATTGACTCAGCCGACCCCTTATCATGGTGCTAACCACAATGCTCAAATCTTGTGGGCACAAGACTCCCGATTGGCCTTTTCTCTACAAAAGTGATCCAGAATTTGGCCACACATACAATACGCTCTTGGAGGGTAAGCAAGTTCCTAATTTTCACCTCCAAGATGCCATGTCACCTGGGACATATTTGTGTTCCTTCAAGCGAGCATGCCAAGATGATTTGGGAGGTGCACTACAGTTGGGTCTCTGGGCATTTCTGGGTCGCGAAAACCATGGCAGTACTGCAAAAGTATTTCCATTGGCCGAACCTTCGACAGTATATCGGGAAGTACATCAAGTCCTACAATGCTTGCGCCATTTCCAAATGGACCATAAAAAAGCAAGGCTTCTATACTCCGCTACCCACCCCTAGTTGACCTTGGGAATCCATCTCCATGGACTACATTTCGGCCCTTCCTTCTACTAAGCATGGAAATGACTGTGTTTTTGTGGTCATCGACAAATTTTCAATGATGTCCATTATGATGGCCTGCAAGAAGAATATCATAGCAGAAGACACTGCTAAACTCTTCTTTGACCGAGTGTGGGTACACTTTGGGATCCCACAGTCTATCCTCTCAGATTGGTACAACATGTTCCATAGTACATTTTGGTCTAGCCTCTGGTCGATGCTGGACACCAAGCTCACCAATTCCACAGCTTTCCATCCACAAAATGATGGCCAGACGAAGTTCCCCAACCGGATGATTGTACACATTTTACGCATGTACAACTCAAAGCATCCATACACATGGGATGAGAGCCTCCCCTATGTACAACACAACTACAACCGAGCTCTCCATAGCTCAACCATCCACTACCCCTTTTAGGTGGGCTTGGGATTCCAGCCACTATGTTCCATTAACGTAGCCATGCCATTTGCGGCTACTCAGGCAGATTGAGCCCATGTCCAGTCTGAGGCTGATAAGGCAAACAACTTCATCGAGCGCATTCAACACATCCACCAACAAGTTCATGACGTCTTGGATAGAGCTAATGATAAGTACAGGAAGTGACATGATCAACATCGGGTGCCACACAACTTCCAGGCGGGCGACAAAGTGTGGATACATTTGCAAAAGGAGCGCCTCGCTGGACCCTACCGCAAGATTCGCCTGCTCTGATATGGGCCATACACCATCACCAAGGCTGTAGGGGACAATGCATTTGAGTTCAACATTCCACCATTCCTTGGTCTGCACCCAGTGTTCAATGTGGACCGCCTTCGGCCCTACTTACCACCTCTACTGGACACATCCGACATGGCAGAACAACTCACACCAACAGAGTTAAACCCAGATTTCCTGGAACAAGCCACAACTGATCGGATTATGGACACACAGATCAAGAACACCCACCAACAGTGGATCCAACTATATCGAGTTGTCAAAGCAGGCCAATGCCTTCACCAGGGCAAGTGGCTCACCAGGGACCTAGTTCAGCATAAGTTTCCTCATCTCATGGAGGAACTCAATGCAATGGGGGCCATTACTTCCTAAGGGGGGAGGAATGATCCAGGTGGATATTGGTGGACACCCACCTATTCCACTTTGACCCACACCATTTTTTCTTTTGGTTTTTCAGTTTCCTTAATTGTAGCACAATTTACTATTTTTAGCAGTTTTTCGGGTCCTAAACTTCAGAAGTCGTTTTGAGGCCTTAAACGAAGTTTTTTGGGCATGAATGATCTGGCGAATATGAGTCTGTTTCGGACTCGATATTCACTATTAGCAGTGTATTCCTCGGATAGATATTTCTAACAATGTATGTGGGTCAAACGGAGATAGTATGCCAAAGTTATGACCTTGGGAAATTGATGTACCAACCCCATATTCTGGCGTTTCATCTCCTAGAGTTAGGTTTTTGGATGTTTAGGGTTTTCCATGGTTTCACAATAATATATAGGCCTTCAAGCCTCATTGTAACAAAAATTTCATAGGCTAGTAGCCTCCACATATCTTCTCAGAGATAAGCTACCAGCACCCGAGCTATTTTATTTCCATTCTGTCTGTAAGCATATTTCAGTCATTTGTTGTTAATGAAATGAAGTTTTACTTCCGCTGCACCTTTGCGCTTATGTGTATTTTTGTATTTCATTGTGTTCCTACATAAATCCGGATCAATGGTAATAGAGCAGTATGCTCTTTCTTGATCCTTCTTTGCATGTCCCCAATGAGATCGGGGTATAAGGAGTGGGATCTGGAGGTCATCCCTTGTGTGAAATAGATATCCACCAATCTAAGTGAATCATGCACTGCGTTGGACGATCAGTTTCCTTTATCTAGGTGATAGATGTCCTAGTAGTTTTCCAGCTGCTAGATAATTAGCCACATCAGTGTACCATGGCGTTTTAATAGTGACTATGAACAAATGTCCGTTTGGAAATTGGTCCGCTATTGTCATAGAATCATCTGTTTTGGGTATGCGGGACAAGAAATCTGCGACGAGATTCTCTCTCCCAGGTCTGTCCTTGAGGGTGATGTTAAATTCCTGCAATAGTAAAAACCACCGAGTAACCCATCCATTAGTAATTGGTTTGTTAGCTGATATTTAATAACAGAATGATCAGTATACAAAATAACTGGGTAGCCTGTTAAATGGTGGCGAAATTTATTAATAGCATGTATAACAACTAAAAATTATTTTTCTGTTACTGTATAATTTAATTCAGTGGTAGTGAGATTTTTGCTAATGAAGTAAATAGCATAAGTTTTCTTGTCTTCTTCCTACCCAAGGACCGCGCCTATGGCGATATCCGATGCATCCGTAGAAATATGAAATGGCGATTTCCAGTTTGGTCCTCTCAACACTAGTGCTGTTGAGACCAACTTTTTAAGTCTTGCAAATGCAACATCACACTTGTTAGACCACTGAAATTCTGCATTACTAGTTAAAGCATTTAAAGGTGCAGTTGTTCTTGAAATTTTTTCTATGAATTTGCGGTAGTACCTTGCAACGCCAAGGAAACTACGTACCTCTGTTTGTGTGTGGGGTGTAGGTAGATTAAGGATTACCTCTATTTTTGTTGGATCTACCTTGATTCCCTCTGTAGAAACATAGTGTCCCAGTACCACACCTTCGGTCATCACATGACATTTTTCATGACCCAAACACAGCCTAGTAGCAATGCATTGTTCCAGTACTTTCTCTAGATTTCTTAGAGATTGATCAAAATCAGTGTCGTATGGGGTGAAATCGTCCATGTAAACTTCAATTCCTTCATTAATAAGATCAGAAAATATGCTCAGATTGGCCCTCTGG
This sequence comes from Picea engelmannii, assembly GCA_009831015.1. Taxonomy (NCBI): domain Eukaryota; kingdom Viridiplantae; phylum Streptophyta; class Pinopsida; order Pinales; family Pinaceae; genus Picea; species Picea engelmannii. Next base: position 1,877,855 of record ML777967.1, read on the forward strand.
AATGTGGATGGAGCATTACATAATCCAAAGGAAAATACTCTATATGCAAAGGTACCCCAGGGGCATGTAAATGTAGTTTTATATTGGTCTTTCAGAGCAATCTGGATCTGATTATAGCCACTAAAACCATCTAGGAAGGAGAAGAATTTCTTCCCTGCTAAAGTTTGAAGGACTTGATCAATAAAGGGTAAAGGAAAGTGGTCCTTCTAGGTATCTTTATTGAGCTCTCTGTAGTCTACACAGATTTTCCATTTCCCATTCTTCTTAGGAATGATTACTAGTGGGGAGACCCACCGACTATCTGAGATAGGATATATAAAATCAACATCCAACAATTTTTGTAATTCTTCTTTAACAACATCCTTGAGATGAGGGTTCAATCTTCGTTGGGGCTGTCGGATGGGTTGGGCATCTTTCTCAATATAGATATGATGTGTGCAGAGTTGGGGATCGATGCCCTTCATGTTAGGATATTTCCAAGAAAAAGCCCATTGATATTTAGAAAGGATCTGAATTAATTTGTGTTGTTGTTGCTCATTTAAATTAGCATTAATATTCAGAAACCTTCCTGGTGCAATTTCAACTGATTTGCTGTTATGGAAAACAGTAGTGGCCATGATCTGTTGTTCCATCAATTCTTCCAAAAGATCTTCTTGTGCTTCATTATCTAACATGGATTTTAGCATTTGGCATGTCAGGTTACTTACAATGGCTGGGTTGTTAATGAAGTTGTTGATCACATCATCTTCTAGTTGGTTCTTGAGTCCGTGAGCTTCTTCTAGTGTGAGAGGGGGTCGTAGATCTTTTTCTAGATATCTAGGTGGTGGCAACTACTAATGTATAATGGATGGGATTGGTTTAGCTGGAGGATACAGGATGAGATTCTTTATAGCACCTCCTCTAGCGATTGTCATGTTGCCCATCCAACATCCTATGTATGCATCTGCTGTTGCGAGCCATGGTCTTCCCAATATTAATGGATGTCCATGGAGTCCACTTCTTGGGTTGATAATGAAGAAATCAGCTCGATGTTCCCAAGAGTCAACTGAAATTTCTATATCATGTAATATACCAACTGGTTTGACCACTGATCGATCAACCAATTGTAACATAATCTGAGTAGGTTCAAAGGAAGTGAAACCCGAGATGTTGCAAGTCTCGATGGTCAAGATATTAATGGTTTCCCCCAAATCCACTAGTGTATTTGGAAAAGGGATTCCTTGGGTCTGCATATTTGACCGGTTCTTGTCGTCCTAGAATGAGATAAGAAAAGGCACCTACCATGTGAACAGTTGATGATGAATTTTTAACTTTCCTGATAGGCTTATTCCCACATAATTCCTTAATTGTCTTTGCATAAATTGGGATATCTTGCAGAGCCTGCAGGAGTGGGATCTTAACATATAGATTCCTTAGTTCCCCTATGATGTCAAAGTTAGGATATATAGTTGGTTTTCCTATCATCAGCCTTTCCGGGAATGGGGGATGAGGAGTTACATCCTCATCGGGATTATGTTGCTTGAATGTGTTTCCTCCCTACTTTGTTTCTCCCATTATGACCACATTCGATGGTGTTATTGATGGTTGTATATTATTTTCATTCTCCTGCTCTTGGTGAATTTTACTCTCTTCGGGATAAATTATGCGCCCTGACCTCAGTCGGAGTTTGCTGCACCCTACAGAGTTGATTTCCCCATCCGCATTCTCAATAATGTACACAAGCTGGGCTGGTATATTATTAGGATTTGGGTGGGGTTGAGCTGGTAATTGAGGGAAAAATTGCGGTTGAGGATTCTGGGGTAGTTGGAGTGTAGCTTGCAAAGTGGGTTGAGTTTGAGGGGTCATCCCCATGGGTTTATTGGTAATTCCCATTTGGCACTGCAAATTTTGGTTCCAATTAGGGTTTGGGGCAGCTATGTTGGACCACTATGAAGGATAGGAGTTATTACTTGTATTTTTCCAAGGTGGGGTGAGGTATTGTGAGTTTGGACAGGTGGAATTTGTAGCAGATTGATTTGGCCAGCTAGGATTTGTAGCACATTGATTTGGCCAGGGTGCATTAGGATATTGCTGGGACTGCCAGCAGGGGTTAGAAAATGGTTGTCCCTTCCATGTGTTTCCATAATTTTGTTGTTGATTATATTGTCCAGAAAAGAAAGAAGAGGGATCTTGTTGTGTACTTGGGGGACGGGCCTGCCATTTGCGACATTGAGACATCAAGTATAACAGTTATGTTTCCTATTCTGCTTCTCTAAAGACAACTTTTAGTCTTGGGAGTGATGGAAATTGCTCTGTTTCATGATCTTTGGCACAAATGGCACAAACCTGAAACACATCCAAAGGGCATTCCCTCGGACCATGTTTCTTTCTACATCGGTGGAAAAATATGGCCAAGGTCTGTTCTTCTTCCGCTTGTTTCTGTTTAGCCTGAAAGACATCCAATTGTGTAGTCATAGTACTCATAATGTCAGTTTTGAAATTCTCTAACATATTACCAACTTCAACTTGGGTGACACCTCCGCTAGTAATGTTGTTATTTCTGGTGAGGGGAGTCTGCATCCCTGATCTGGTCTTTGTACTCCCACACGAGCACTTGATGCACAATTGGACAATGTTATCATAAGTTTCTTGATAAATATCACCCTTTCCCATTAAATTCAGTGTTTCTACCCATTCATCCTTCATTCCTTTTATCAAAGTGGCTTTAAGTACCTCACCTGGTAATGTGCCATAAGGAGATCTTTGCAAATTGTATTGAAACCTTTCAGCATATTCTTCTAATGTCTCGTTTTCCTTTGCAATCATTTGAAATTTTTCATCTTTTAGATCTCTGGTTCTACAATAATCCTGATATTTCATTAAGAAGGTGTGTTTCATTTCATCCCATGAGTTTATAGTTCCCCCTCCTAATCCCATAAACCAACGTAAAGCTGCTCCTTTCAAGATAGAAGGGAACAACTTCAGTTTATGGGGTTCAGAGGTGTAGTCATATCCTCTACACAAGACATCAAATTCAAATAGGAACGCATCAGGGTCTTCTGAAATTAATCCATGAAAGGTTGGTAGATTTTGTAATGGGATTGATTTCATGGGGGCATTAGCAACCGGATCAACTATCAGATATTCCAAAGTGGATGTCTGAGCTCATGGTTGATTTGGTTGCGCCATTTGGTTGAAAATATGCCAATAATCTTCAGGAATTTCTTGGCCTAGGTGTTCTATTTGGGGTGATTGATTAATTGATCTCCCAGGGGATTTAATCGCACTACCTTTATCTGGGATTTTAGGTATACCTTCTCCTATCACAGGAGATCTAGGATCAGGTGGTGGTGTTGGGTTTTCCTTAGCAACCCCACTGGTCTCCCCTTCTCCTTCTTCCAGATTACAATAATTTCCCTTGTCTAAAGGGCTGAGAGGTGGAAGATCTATATTCTGAAAACTTTTTTCAGTCCCTTCAGTTCTACTATGAACCTCAGCATGGGTTGCAGTTGGTGAATTTGTTACCTGAGGGATTTGGGTAGAACCTTTTTTGGGTCCAACCGAAGCTTGAGATTCATATTTTTGGATGATTTCGTCTATGAAACTGCTTCTTCCAGGGGCCACCGAGCCCTGGCCTTTTGTGATTTTTGTGGGGGTTTTGGTTTTTAGGTTATTTCTTCTTATTCATACACACTCTACAAAAAAAATCTAAGTACCTACATGACCTCTATGTATCAGCTAAAGGTAGGCACTAGCATAAGCATTTTACTTATTGCCTGCATAGGTTCTTACCTTCCCTCTTTAATACCTCATCCTCCAGAGACATAACCTATTCTATCTTTTACATTATCCCTGACAGTGGCGCCAAAATGTTGGGATCTAAAGATGTCCTAAAAACAACCTTAGTTTAACATTAATTTATCAACCGAATTGATACCTAATCTATAACATGCTATGAATTAAAGGCATTAATTGAATTGTTGAATTGATCTAATTAAGCAACAGTAATTGAATCTATGAAAGGCTTGATAAACTAATATATCAACAATTATTTGACTTGCTGGAAAGAAATGGCTAAGTACTTTAAATTGAGAAGGAACAACAAATGCAGAATTAAACAAAAGTAACAACACATGCTAATTTAAGAGAAAGGAACAACAATTGCTAATTTAAGCGAAAGGAACAACAAATGCTAATTTAAGCAAAAGGAACAACGCGTATGAGAATGAGAATAATTGTCAAGAAGTAAACTACAACAATGGAAACTGGAATAACAATCAATGACATTCTAATGAAGCACCTATCTTTTGTAAGCAAACAACATAAAATCATTAACACACTCATGCATTTATCTTAACTATTCCAAAAGAGATTTAAATCACAAAACAAAAATCAAACTGATACAATTACAGATTGAGACAGTAACTCCTTCAGACTGGGCCCTCAGTCCTTAGAAACACTACTACTAGAAACTCAATGTGCAAAAATGGTGAAAACACCAAAAACTTCTATTAATTCCATAGCTGGTACAACATTTACAAAAGACTATTTACGCAGATCAATTCCGAGTTCTGAATGCTTGGATAAAATTCTTAGATGCCTTTCCAGGATTCATTATCCTCTATATATTACAATGATACGGGTAAATTAATCTATCCCGAGGATCGAGAGATCCTCAGGATTGATTTTACTATTTATAAAGTTTACAAAATAGAGAATCAATCCTCCTCAAAACTCCTTTGCACTTAATGTCTTCAACCTCCAATTGCCTACGCATCTTCAAAATCTCCTTAGCTATCTTGGGTTTAACAATATTTATCCATTCCTTCAATAAAATCAAACAATTCAAACCGAATTTTAGAATTTATCTAATATTACTCAATAATATTTCTAGAAGACATTTTAATCATTTTCTATCCTGATTATTCCCAATTAGCAGAAAAGTCAATTAAGATTATATCATAAACCATGGAAATAAGGGGGATATTTGTACCTTTTTCACAACTCAACAATGTATTTGGTATATAGTTGAGGTACATGTTGGGTACATCATTGAGACAAGTAGTTGATGAGTTGGCACATACATGAGGTGTATATTTGATGATGCTAGTACATCTTGATGAGTAGTTTATGCATGATTGGTACATACTTGGTACATGGTTGGAGGCACTTATTAGTAGTATTGTTGACACATGGTTTATGGATGATGTAGCATACTTATCTTGGTTTATTATTAAGAAGCACATATTTATCTTTGTGATGATTATCAGTTGTTGTGATATGCTTGGTTGATGCACATCTTGGTGATATTGTGCATATGTTTGAGATTTGTCTTGGTGATTGATCTCGGAGAGTAGATTTGATTTGGTTGATAATATTGATGAGACATGTTGTTGTGATAGGTTGTTTGGATAGGTTGTTGTGATAGGTTGATACACTTGTTTATGGTACAGGTTGATGCATGGTACATGTTGGAACATGTTATTGTTACAGGTTATTGGTAAAGGTTGATTACGGGTTTTATGGTACATGTTGTTATAGGTTGTTTGGTGCAAGTTGATTGGTACAGGTTACCAACAGTATATCTCATAGTGATAGTGTGACAGTGGTTCCATCATTCTACTTATATTTTAGGGCAGTTGGACGGGGAAAGGACAAGTGGTTGTAGCCACCTTCCGGTTGTAGCTGGAGAACATAGGGGGTTGTAGCCTCCTCCTGGTTGTAGCCAAAGAATTGGGAAGTTGGAGCTTCCCTCAGGTTGTAGCCTAAGAAACTAGGGGGTTGGAGCCTCCTTCCAGTTGTAGCCGGAGAATGGGAAGTTGGTGCTTCCTTGAATGTAATTCTTGACATATAAGAAAATCATTCTATGGTTTTCTCCCGCATTAGGTTTTCACATAAATATTGGTGTACTGTGCATTATGTGGATGTGTTTGTTATTGTTTATTATGCACTAATGAATGTTAATGCTTATGATGCATTAAGATATTGATGATGAACAGACGAACATGGTTGAAAAAGTAAAATAATATAATTTGTGGTTTAAAGGATTAATAATTGGTATAATTGGTCATTATTGATTCACCTCCCCTCTCAGTAATCCAATAGTATATCCTCAAGAACCTCTTCTGGGTATGCTATCCCCCTATCAAACCTCCATATTTTCTCCTTCAAGTGTCAATTCTCCTCTTAGATATGCACATTAATGGCCCTTATGTCTTCCAACCTTTCTTTTTTCAATTCCTTACCCATGTTGGGTTTACCTTCTCCTCAAAGTGTTGGGAACTTCTTCAATGTCATTGATTCAACCACTCTCATACCATTATGATCCATAAATGGTAGGACTATCATAACTCATTTGTGTTACCAAGATAGATCTTCATTGAAAAATAATTAATTTGAAAGTCTATGCAATTACTCTCGACATGTTATCAAGCTTCTCCAATGTGAATTCATTACCATGAAGAAATGGATTTGTGCAAATCCGGTTTCACTGATCGGTTTACTTGTTTGTGGTGCCAAGGAAAATGACCAACAACATTGTAGGAAAACTATATTCTACATCAAATTTTCAAACCCAACAATTGATAATTACCCATTTTCCCATTCATTACATTTAGTTAAAGAAATAAACAATATGCATGGTGATTTGTTCTTACCATTGCCATTTCCATTTCAATTATATCATCGCTAACTACGTTTTCTCATTCAATGGAGTGTAGGTAAAACCGAACATGTACCTATCATACCAATCATCCTAGAGTGAGGGAATTTCTAGAGGGAGGGGGGAAAGTGTTACGATGTCCAACACATCTAAAAGGGTGAGATCAACTAGAGGTGAAAAGGTCAGAAGAAAATTCTATATGTGCATGGAAATCTTTCTTGCTGAAGGAGGTTCATGTTCATATGATGATGATAGCATAGGTGACGTCGAGGTTCCTTTGAGGTACAAACATCTACTGATACCATGGGTACCCAATGAACTTCCTCAGTTGGACACTGAATTCTATGTCAATGAGAGGATTTATCACATTGCTCCATTGTCCATACATGGTCTGGGTCTATTCTCTATGGATGACATAAAGGGGAAAGATGGATGACTTGTTGAACTGATGGAGTATATTGGACCATGATACAACTATGGAGATTGGTTGAGGCTAGTCCAATATATGCCAAGTATGCGGAGATATGCAATCATTGCAAATTACATACATCTAAAATACAACGATCACACTAAAGGAGCAACGATGTATATTGATGGAAGGCCAAAGGCATTGGGCAATATTGCAGGGCTTATTAACAGTAAAAGACCCAGGACAAAAAAGAAAGAAACCCAATTGTATATTTGAGGGGCATGAAGGAAATCGAATATTCGTATGTGCAGTGAAAATAATAGTTGCAGGGGAAGATTTGTTAATCAATTACGGTTTGAATTGAATCAATGGAAGCACTTCTATTATGGGGGTAAATATGTTCTACCACTATATCAAGCCTTTCATTAATGTTTTACTTTTTATATATTTAACATACAATTTAATAGCTCATGTTTCTTAATTAGATTATTTTCTAACATTCTAAATTTTCATGCATATTATAATGTGGCAGGTTGATCATGGGAAGGCACCAACTTGGTGATGGTTCATAGTTCTCTACTATTTATGAATGTTTTTGTTATATGCATGTAGCTAATAATGAATGAATAATAATGTTTGAAGTGGTTGCTAACTAGAGGAAGAAATAATTGTAAAAGGAGACACAAATTGATTCACCCCCCCCCCCTATCAATGTGGTTGGAGTGTCCAACAATTGGTATTAGAGCAGGACTTCACAATAATTCTTACAAGATTGAAGGAGATCGATGGACACGCAAATGGATGGACATGAAGTTCTCTCTACAGATGAAGTTACCTTCTTTGATGAGGCAGATTACTCGGCATGGAGAATAAAAATGAAAGAGTATTTGAAGTCAAAAGGAGCAGGTGTTTGGGACACAATTGTTGCTAGATCATTTCCCTCGAAGAAACAATAAAAACATTTAGCTCAAAAGGAAGCAAAGAAGAACAATGCAGTGGGATTCAAGACTATATTCAATGCAATCTCAGGTTCTATCAAAGAAAGCATAAGACAGTCTACCTCCACCAAGGACCTATGGTAGAAGCTAGAGAAGGCATATCAAGACAAAATACAAGACACAAAAGACAATCCAATCAAGGACGTGAAGAAAAACTCAGTCATCAATGAAGGTAAATACCCTCGTAAATATTATGATTTCAATAATTCTAAATGTGATGATGTTGAATGTTATCCTACAAATAAAGAAGAAGATTTGGCTACAATAGAAGAATTTTGTGTAGAATCAGCTAACAATTATCTTATATATGAAGAGGAAGATTTGTTTAAGCTTAAAGATGAAGTTATAGATGTTTTAAAAGAAGCAGAAGATGATTCAAATGTTTTTGAGGATCTTGAAATAATCTCTAAGGAAGCCCTAGAAAAGTACCAAAGGCATACCATGGCACTAAAAAAAAATGCTCAAGAAACAAGAAGAAGCGATCAAGAGACTAAAGACTGATATAATTAGTCAAGAAGAAGAAAATAAGAAGGTAGATGTTGGCACAGGGGCAAACCCAGGGTTCAACGCTTCAATAACACACAAACAAAACCCTAACTATTGGCCCTTTCGACAAGACCTACGAAGAAGATGAACTCTCACTCGAGGTAGAGGAAGGGGTGGTTGTAGGAATCAAGTGTCTACAACCTAGCTCAGACACAGATCTGTGATTACAACACTCTAACAAAGCACTTAGCAGTTATCATTCATCAATATTCACTTCGCAGGAGAAAACCCTAATTACAGAAAAATGCAGTATTCACAAGATCTAACACATCCAAGCACTTAGCATATAGAAATAGATCAGATCTAACATTTATTCACATCACTAATCACTAAGATGCTATATCAGATTCATCTAATAAACAGAGCACAACACTAAGCATAAATCACAACAATCACATAACAACCATAAGTGCAAAGGAACCACAACACATGATATACGTGGTTCACCCCAGTGTGGGGTTACGTCCACCAACTCTTCTCTTCTTTATTATCTTCTATCAATATTCCACAAGCATAGAGCCACAAGAACCCACTTCACATAGGATAGGAGATCCGAACGCATCTCACCAGATCCTCCTTCCCTAAGCTAGGTTAGAGCACAAAGCCTTCCTTACAATCACTTGCACTCAGCTCTGCAAGTTTTCAACATAGTATGCACAAAGCTAGCTCGATCACATAGATCTGACTACTTACATGAATTTCACTTAGCACAATGTCACACTACCACATAACCGCCACTCGACCTTTACTTACATTGCCTAGCCTTCTATTTATACATTACAAAAGGGCCTAAACATGGGTAAACCCATGGGTCGACATCCCCATACCCGTTACATAAACCCTAAACCCAAAAATGCCCTAAAAAGGGGTCGAGATCCCATGATCTCCGCTTTGACTTGAGATCCTCCTTCGACCAGCCTGTCGAAGTCCCAAAAATGGTCAAACAATGACCAAGGCTCTCCAAAACTTGGTCAAGGGCCAACATGCCCCCAACACTCACATATGACTCATCTCGAGTCACTCTGATCTGGGTAACTCTGCCTCGAATGCCTAGAGCTTGGCTCGAGTTGCCTCGACCTGTTTCTTCACCAGAGCCTCCTACTCGGTAAACTCTTGAATAACCTTCTCCGTCATAGGTCCTTCCAAGTGTTGTTCCACTATAGTGACCACTTGTTCTAGTTCTGTGCCTCGTCCTTCATTTTCCTCAAAAAGTGTGCAAGCTTCATCCTGCACAGGCTAGAGTCGCTGAGTCACTTCCATAACCTTTCTCTATATGGCATGGAATGATGTTGAACCATGCGCTATTCCTGAGACATTTTCATCCTTTCAACTGCTATCAGAGGCTTCAACTATGCTTGCACCGAGGTTTCAACTATGCTTGCACCGTCGTTGCTTGTTGCTTGGCCTCCTGAAGTTGTGAATCTAGTGTCCTTAGTTCATGGTCCTCTGCAAGCTGCTCGTAAGTCTATGCACTTAGACTGCTAAGTTGTTTACATTCTAAGGCCAATGCATTGATTCTCTGGACTAAGCTCCAGGAAGTTTCTTCTCTTTGGTCTCGCACTTCATGCGAAGTGCTTGGTACTTCCTGTAACTCCAGTTCTGCTACCCTCTATTGGAGCTGCTAAATGGCTTCAACAAGCTTTGCCACTTGGTCCTCTACTGAGTTTTCTTCTATCTGTTCTAATCCCATCACAGAGAAAAGTGCTCTAGTGACTGCTTCTTCAACTCCAATCTTCTCTGCGAGCAGTTGTTCCTTCTCCTTATGGATCTACGCTCTATCCTCTGCAAACTTGGCATGGATGTCATCTTTTTATTGCTACGCAACCCGACGTTTCTCTATGTCTTCCTCTTGTGCTTGATTTAAGGCCTTTGTGGCCTACTCTTTTTCCTTCTGGACATGACGAAGATGAGCTTCAGTCACATCTGCTATTATGTGTAGCTGGGCAGGTTCATCTCCCAAATATATTCCTTCTGATGACGGGGGAATAATAGACACTGTGTGGATAGATTAGAGGGCTGGTTCTACCCCTTTCAGTTCTATTTTGATCTAGTCATACATGGTTTCTTACTTGTCTTAATTGCGTTGTAAAATATCTTCGGAGGTATCTGAGATAGAAAAAATGATGAAATTTGTGTCATCCATCCTGAGTACACTCTGCATCTGTGGTTTACTGGCTTTTGACTTCTTCCACAATGTAGATTTCATGGGGGAAACCTTTCTTTTCTTGGATGTATTAGCTTCATAAAGAGGATCCCTAAGCGGTGTTACTTCACCTTGCTTCTACTTGTCTTCTTCCCCATTGTTCTCTTCTTTGTCTACTTCCTTATCACCTCCCCCTCCAGGTGAATCTGAAGCAGTCTCTTCGGATGCATTGTTCAGCTTCTGTACCTCTTCCTTATTCTTCCTTCTTCTGCTGTTGGGTGCATCATACTCTTCGCAAGTAACCACATGACTTCTGATGAGGTCAGGGTTGGACAGTTCTACCTGGTCGACTGGTATAAGGAGATATGCGTGCCACTCCTTAGTGATTTCTTCCATGTCCTCCTCGGTGAGCTTGCAATAAGACTGGAGCTCTTCTTTATGTTCATCTCCATGTGCAGTGATATAAATAAAATGTCTATCTGAATGGAACTTCACAAATGATATGAATTGGTGCAAATTGTTTGGCGCCATGCAAGGGAAAGAATAAATAGCCCTCTTCAATTGTAGGTAGTAGGTGTGGAACACCGTGTTTGACTGCCATTGGTTATCCATGTCGCTCAAGTACCAGTGCATGGTGAACTTCGTGGCTAAGGATTTAGATGGCTCAATCTCAGGGAAGGTCGCACCTTACAGCATCTCCCAAGCAATGAAAGTGATGAGGATTAGTAGCCAACTGAAATGAAACTCATAGCCTTGATCCTGAGCTTCACGACAGTCTTGTTCTAACTGGTTGACGAGGTAGCTTGCCTAGTTCATTTGTAGCCCTTCCACGCATTATCTCGCAAGGTCAACAACGAACCTCATGACCTATGTGGGTCTGTTCTTCCTCACTCTCTTACCAGCGATTAACTGGCAGGCTAGGCACACTACGCCATTCTGAATGGAGGCTACCTTGTAACCTCTCTTCCCCTTTTGCACATCGCCATAGGTGTCTTTAATTTCCTGCGCTAGGGTGAGATCTGCAGCCTTCCCTGGATAAAATTCTTGTGGGTCTGGTCCTTGCATGCTTAATCTAGTGATTCGATGGATCAACGCTGGATCTACGGTGATGCGTCTGTCCAGCCACAGATAACCGCCATGGAAGCATGACAACAGGATTTTAACGCATACGTTAACCTCCTGATGCCTTCCGAAGTGTGGTATCTTCATCACGTTCAGGATAGTGGACCTTGCGATGTCCATAGTCCATGGTTGGGGGATGATCTTTGATTTCTTCCCCTTGGTATTAGTCAAATACTTATGTGGGGCGAGCATTCCATAGTTCTTGCGGTCTCCCAATTTGAATTCAATGATCTTCAAGGTCATGATTTGTCCTAACTGTGGTCCTACTGCGCGTATCCCCTTCAGGAGGTACGCAGTAATCAAGGTGTATTCAAAGTCCCTCGGGACACTGTCATGACTAACCATGCCAGCCAGAGGCCGGAAATAGTCAGGCAGGATGGATGGGATGAGCTTCACATTCGCCAAGTCATCACGATGCTTGGTTCTTTTCTCGGTTGCAGCTCAGGATGGTCCAGATCCACGAGAAGTCGACGTGGATGCTTGAACTCCTCTTGTCGATGAGGCTTGAACTCCGGTAGACAAGACCTTCTCAGCCATGAGGTCTATGAGGATCTCTTCGACGAATTTCTCTATTGTGTTGAAATCACCTGACATGGATGCTCAAGATCAGGTCAGTGATAAATACTCAATGTAACAGAATAGGTGGCGAGGTCTCAATAGGCACAGCGTGAAAGCAACTAGTTCTCTGTGGGCTCGAATAAGAACTGTTTGCAAAAGTGTTCTCGATGCAATGCTCGACGGGATAAATAGATAACATTGTAACATATTCCTCCAATGGGTAGGAATGCCTTAATTAATGCAATTCCATCCATTATGGCACAGTCCCAACGGTCTAATGGCGACCTTTCCGGCCATAACTACAGTTCAAGCTGTTCTGGAGTGTTAGGCTAACGGTCATATTGCTTCGCCGTGGAGAAGTGCCAATCTTCGTTTTTCTTCTATCCCGACGAAGTTCAAGTTCTGTAAATCTTCCTTCTGCGAGGTTCTCTCTGGAACTTCGTACAATTTTTCTAACTTTTCTTTCTTCTTGTTGAGATTTCTGGAATTCTTCCCTGTGATTTGAGTCACTGGGTTCCTCTTTCCATTATTGTTATTATCATCTCTTAGCATAGTAACTTCGCACTGCTGCGGGTCATTCAAGGGAAATACTTTTTTTCTTTCTGGAGTAGGTTCCCTACTCTCTTGTACGGATAGGTGTGTCAAGTCTTCCCATTTTCTTTCAACTTTGACATCTAGATCTCTGGTCCTCAGTAGGTTCGACTGGTCCTCTTGTTCTTCCAATAAGTGCACTATTCTTCTAGCCATGAAATCTCTTAGTTCTTGATTTTTTTGTTCTAGATCCTCATCTTCTTGTTTTCTTCGGATCTGATATTTCTCAATCCAACCTTTTCCTATAAAAATAGCAAATGCGGCGTTGTTCTCAACAAATTTAATGACCTAAAATTATTCCTCTGTTGAAGTTCCATGAGAACTCATAGATGTCTGGGTAAGTCTTCCACATAGGGTTATTAGCTTTCCTCTAAATAATCCTATTCCTCCCAATGAAGGAAACATAGAAGGCTTTCCCAAAATTTCCCAAGTTCTTTCTATCATGATATTCACCTGTGTTTCCTCATCTAGAACTCAGTTTATGTTGAAGTCTCCTATTCTTATTTCTATGCATTCTTTTTCTTTTAACACCTCTAAATTGAAGTCTCTGTGATCGTTCAGGGTTTCTTTCATCTATAATAATACAGTCTCTGATCCTTTATGGGGTTCTATCATATCCTTAGTTTCTTGGCCTTTCTCATAGTTTTCTTATTTCATATTCATATTTTCAACTTTAGCAATCATTCTAGGGAACTCCAAAACTTCATGGTCCATAGATTTATAACAAAGACAACTAGGACCTATACCAGGACATTCCTTATCAAGATGTCTCGGTCTTCTGCAACTATAACAAAGTGTTAATCCTCTCTTTCTTTTAAATGATCCCCAACCTTTCCTGTACTGTGCACTGGGGACACAATAACAAACCTGCAAAAAAATATTTCTAGGATCTTGCATCCATTTGTTAGTCCAAACATTCTTTATATGCATAGGAATAACATATATTTCATTACTTCTATCAGATCTACTCATATCAAATCTTCTTTCTTCTAGCTCTTCCCTAGTTTTCAGACTAGGACAAAATCTATTAGACATACCTAGATCCATTCTTTCGAAACAATTTTTTTCACTTATCTTATCTTTCTCAGAGCACAGAGCTTTAATATCTTACCTCTTTTCTTTAGATCTAATTTCTTTCTTAGCACAGTGCTTCGCAGTCAAGTAGAATATTGCGCACTAAAGTAGAAGATCTATGCACAGAGCTTCACAGTCAAGTAGAATATTGCGCACTAAAGTAGAAGATCTACACACAGAGATTTATTTTCTTTAGTTCTTAGCAATCAAAGTTTCAGGTACCAACAACGGAACCATTTTTTGGCACAAGGGAAAACCTAGGGTTCAACGCTTCAACAATGCACCAACAAAACCCTAACTATCAGCCCTTTTGGTAACACCTGCAAAGAAGATGAAGTCTCACTCGAGGTAGAGGCAGGGGTGGTTGTAGGACTCAAGTGTCTACAAACTATTTGGGACACAGATCTGTGATTACAACACTCTAACAAAGCACTTAGCAGTTATCATTCATCAATATTCACTTCGCAGGAGAAAACCCTAATTACATAACAACACAGTATTCACAAGATCTAACACATCCAAGCACTTAACATATAGAAATATATCAGATCTAACATTCATTCACATCACTAATCACTAAGCTACTATATCAGATTCATCTAATAAACAGATCACAACACTAAGCATAAATCACAACAATCACATAACAACCATAAGCACAAAGCAACCACAACATAGGATATACATGGTTCACCCCAGTGTGGGGCTACGTCCACCAACTCTGCTCTTATTTATTATCATATGTCAATCTTCCACAAGCACAAAGGCACAAGAACCCACTCTGCATAGGAAAGGAGATCTGCGTGCACCTTGCCAGATCCTCCTTCCCTGATCTAGGTTATAGCACAAAGCCTTCCTTACAATCACTTGCACTCAGCTCTGCAAGTTATCAACACAGTATGCACAGAGCTATCTTGATCACATAGATCCGACTACTTACATGACTTGCACTTATCAAAATGTCACACTACCAGATAACCGCCACTCGGTCTTTACTTACATCACCTAACCTTCTATTTATACATTAAAAAAGGGCCTAAACATGGGTAAACCCATGGGCCTACATCCCCATACTCATTACATAAACCCTAAACCCAAAAATTCCCTAAAAAGGGGCCGAGATCCCACGATCTCTGCTTCACCTTGCGCTCTGCCTTCGACCAGCCTATCGAAGTCCCAAAAATGGTCAAACAATGGCCAAGGTTCTCCAAAACTTGGTCAAGGGCCAACAGTAGATGATGAGCTTAGAAAAATCCTTGAAGAGATTAAAGAAACAAGAGGAATAAATTTCAATTTGAGGACCCAACTTGAAGAATCCAAAAGGATAGAGGAACTATTGAAGAATCAGGTAAATGGAAAAGAAGAATCATGCCATAAGCTGGAAGTAGAAGTAGTTGATATCAGAAGGAAATCTGAGAAGCCAAACGCTCATGTCAAGTTCATGAACAACTCAATAATCTTGAATGAAATCTTGGATACTCAAATATCGTCGAATGATAAATGAGGGTTTGGATAAAACAAAGAAGATTCATAGTATGAAGTTGGCACTTCTAAGAATAATGATGTAGGTCCTTCATTTTCAAAGGGTAAAAGAAAATATGCAAGTCAAGCACCAACACAAAGAAAGAAAATATTTAGAAGATTAGAGAAAGGAAGACACCAAGAAGCTAGTCCTACAACTCAAAGCAAATTCAGAAGAGATATACCTTCAATGTTGACACAAAATCACAAGTATGAAAATGTTTTCAATGGTCATTGTTTCTCATGTAATGATTATGGTCACAAAGATTTGGATTGCAAACATTATGAAAGGAAAGATGTTGGAAGATTCAATAACATATTAATATGTTGGGGATGTAATCTTGTCAAACACATTGTTGTACATTCTCACACCATGAGATGTTACAGTTGTAGTGGGTTTGGCCACAAATCCCAGGATTGATGGAATTCAAGGAGACAGTCAATGAGAAATGCTTCATGCAATATGGAAAGAAGAGAAAATAAAACATGGAAGAAAGATAATGTTGAAAGGATGGAAGCTCAGAGAACAAGTGTTGAGAAACTAGGACACTCTTAGAAGTGGATGAAGAAGACTCAAAAACTAGACATGGATGAAGGCATAAAGAATGGTTACCATGAGGCAAGCTTAATGAAAATTATTTTTTGAGGCATACGTGGGTTCCTGTGGGAAAAGTCGCATACATACGCGAGGTGTCTTATGGAAAGGACATGAACATACACGAGATGTCTGAGGTAAAGTCATGTACATATGCAGGTTGCAGGAGGATAGGTCGTGTACCTGAGGTAAATCTTTGAAAAAAAGGGTGTACAGATGAGTTGTAGCTAGGTTTGATGGTACACCATAGGTTATCAGAGGTTTGATTTTCTAGGTCAGTAACAAATCTATAGGTATGAACACAAGATTGTTTTATGAATGTATGGTGATGATATATGGTTTCGTTTTGGAGCATATTCTTAAGGCCTATCTTGGATGCATGGTACAAACTCTAGTGTGTGGATTGAGGCATCTATTTTAAGGTACAATGTTGGCTATATTGATTACTTATCAATAAGATTATGGCACTTTGTTTATGAGGTATATCATGGGTAATGTGATACTAGATAGAGATACATCATGTATCTATTGAGGCATATTCTTGGTACATGTCTAGAGGTATTATTGTTGCAATATACTTGTTGTAGTGAATGGTTATGAGGCATATATGTTGTAGTACATGGTTGGTACATGTGTGAGCTCTATTAACATATCTTAAGGTGTATTGTGAGAGGCATTTGTTGGATATCTTGGCGTATGTATTTGGAATATGGTTGGGTTACATATTGGGACATATAGTTGATGAGTTGGCACATACATGAAGTATATGGTATGGTGATGTTGGTACATCTTGATGAGTCATACCTTGATCTATAGTTGATGCATGATTGGTAAATACCTGGTACATTGTTATAGGCACTTGGTAGTAGTATTATTGGCATATGGATTATGGATGATGTGGAATATATGTATGGATATACTTTTAGAAGCACATCTTGATTGTGGTACATCTTGTTGATGTTTATGAGTAGTCTTGGTTGATGCACATCTTGGTGATATTGTGCATATGGTTGAGAGTTGTCTTGATTATTGATCTTTGTGAATAGATCTGATTTGGTTGATGATATTGATGTTCATGGTTGATATACATAGTTGATATGCATGATATGGTATATAGTTGATGTACATAGTTGATGCACGGTTTGGTATAGGTTTGGTGCATGGTTGATGCACTTGTTGATGGTACATGTATAGTTTCATGCATGGTTGATGGTTGTTGCTTTGTTCATGATTCATTGTTGATATCGTGAGATAGTATGTATGTTGGCATAGACTTCATGTATGGTATGGAATAGGTTGTACATGATTGATGATTTGTTTATGATTCACTATTCATTGTTGATATCATGAGATAGTGTGCATGTAATATACATTTGATGTATGGTATGGCATAGGTTTACATGGTTGATGATCATATACAGGTTGATGAGATAGTGATAGAGTTGTGACAGAGATAGTTACAACAACAATTACAAAACAATATAACATATTTATGGATGATTGTATGATGCATGGACAGGTCCAAGGATCGTCAAAGGAAGACAGGATCATGGTATTCATGATACAGTATTGTTGAACAGTTGATCAGTGTTCCAGTAGAGAAACAATATATGTAGCAGAAGAAAATTGAAGTGGTTGCATATTGTTCACAATGACTACACGACATCTTGCAGAGAAGATAGCGGGGTACATACCAACAGGGGGAGTTATTGTTTTTCCCTTGATTGGTTACAACATGTACAATATCAAGAGGAGACATATTGATAGGGGGAGTTAACCTTTGGTCAGAGAGATTTTTGAAGAGAAATAATAGATGCATGAAGACAGGGGGAGAAACCCCAAGGAGAGATACCCTTTTCCATTGATGTCAAAGGGGGAGAGATAGAAACATTGATGAGGAGTATGAGAATGGGTGTTTCCATGAATAAGTGTTTCCATCAATTCCAAAGGGGGAGATTGTCAGACAGTTGGTTTAGATTGATGGAGAATTGGATAGTTGGTTGTCATTGATGCCAACCCTTGGAGAGTGATATTGTAGATTGATGTCAACCCCTAGAGATTGATGTCAACCCTTGTGTATGTCTGGTAGCACAATCCAATAGCTCCAGAAGTATGGTTAAGGAAACGAAGTTAGTTTTAGGTATAAAGGGATGAATATTAGAGAATATGCAGGTGAGACTATTCTAGATGGATAATACATGTCGTGTTGTTTCTGGTGATATATGGTATGTCATGTCATTCCTCACGGTTGAGGAGATATGGCTTAGTGAAGTTAGAGAACCCTTTTGAGTTATCTAGAAGCCTCTAGAAGGTCAAAGAAGTCAAATTATTCTAGAAGCTCCTAGAAGAAGTTGACTAGTCAAATTGGTTGCAACTAGGAGTTAATCATGGGTTTAGTTTGTTAGCACTCATTTTTTATGGAAATTTTAAGTGTCTTTAGCATCCTTGTGCTAAACTTTTGAAATATTTTTGCTCAGTTTCCCTAGTTCATAAATTCCAATTTCCTCATTGAGTTAGGGAGAGTCTTAATTCATAAATATTTTTCTCCAAACACCTATGGCATTTGTCTTTTTAACCTGCATAACCAAAAACCAACTTTTAGTAATTTTTCCTAAATCTTTATTTTTTTGATTTCCCTATGGTTTTATTTTAGTTTCCTTTTCAATAAATGAGTTTATTGACTTTGATAGAAGAGGTGGTGTGTGATTTAAAGTGGCTTAAACCTATATCGCACTATGTATTATCTTACAAGTCAAATATATCCTAAGACCAAGCCATGAGTCAAACCACAATCTCAAGCTACAAGCCAAGCCACAAATTAAGCCAACATTCTAGTTGTTCAGTGCTCAGTGAAATTGCAAATGTCTAATTTGCAGGATGCATATGTAGGTGCCATGATGAGATGTCAATGCAATGTTGTTTAAAGATTATACAGGTGTTGAAGAACTAAATGTATCCATGATATATATGATTATGTTCCCCATTTATCGCTCGTTCCACCGTTTTCATGCTTGGATGTGCAGAGTGCAGTGTGCTGCCAAATCTCCTGGGCGCTGCGTTTTCTCTTGGGCGCTGTAAATTTTCTGGGCACTATAAATTTATTGAGCGCTACCTACTCTCCTGGGCACTGTGTATTCCACAGTGCACTACCTAAATTCACTACTAAATTTTTGGCAGAGACGAAATTTGCGCAGAGATACACCAGAATGGCGCTACCTATTGGCATCTGGAATCAAGGAGTTTGAATTCATTACTCTTTTAGGTGGATAATGATGTGGAAAATAGTTGAGATAGTAGTTGGCAACATGATAACAACTTACAATCTCTACAGGACACTTGGCATGCAAGAGGAGGTGCATCAATGAAGATCAAGGGAGGAAGTGTCATTTAAATATTGTGGGATCGGTTACCAGCACGTTTCCTTTTTTATAGAAGTTTCTTTATAACTACTAGCATAGGTGTTCAATTGATAACTCTTGTTGGAAAATCCAATGTGAGGAAGGGCCAGCTCACACCTCTTGTTGTTGCCTTTCTGATGCAGGAGCATCGCTAACATCAAGCGAGCCAGCGCGGAAGCAAGGAACAACTGGACAAGCGCCAACGCAAGTTTTGAAATTACCTTGGAGTTGTTGCGCAATCTTAAATGAAGTCATTAAGAAGAAGCGCCTTTGTATAATGTAAACGGACCTTGAGCGATTTGCTCTCATCCTTAGTAGGTAGAAGGCATTTAAAGTAGTTAATGCAAGTAGATAGAATTTAATTCTAGATTAGACTGTTTGAGAGCGCAAGAGGGAAATGGGATATAGACACCCTCCTTGTGTATTGTAACATTAGGAATATTGAAGATTGAAGAAGCATTGGAGAAAGAGCAGATGCAGAGAGCTGTGTAAGAACACCCATGTACAGATATTTGGATTAATAGAAAGAGTTTAATTCAAATTCATGGCTTCGCGTTTGTTCTCTATGTATTGATGTTATGCTCATGAATGTTTGCTTCCTGTTATACATTTTCTTTATATGTTGTGTATATGATTTCATGTTTTGAGTTTGAAGTCTAAAAGGAAGTAGGAACGAGTTTAAATTGTTTCTCTATCTGACCAAGAATTCCTGCAAGGAGTGCAGTCGAATTGTCCGCAAGGAGTGCGTTGACAAAGGGTTCAGATAGGGTAGCTTTTGTTCTCATTCATTTAGAAGTGAAGACAGACACAGGAGCCGTGCAAGGAGTGCGCAGGTCGAGTGAAGCTTCAGGTTTGCGAACCTGAGTGAACTGTTGGGGGACTGCTGCTGCAGGCGTGCGCAGGGTTGAAGGAAATTCAACACTTGGAAGTGTCTGAAGGTTGCCGCAAGGAGTGCGTGCAAGAGTCTTTTCTAAGGCTCAGAGTTATAAGAAAGCGCAGGAAGGATAAGGCCTTCGAAACTGTTGAAGGGAAGTGTAGGGAAGTTGTACCTGGAAGGATTCCAGAAGGCGTCATAAGTTTGTTCGCAGATGGATGAGTTCCACAGAGAGAAATGCTTGGTTCATTTCGCAGAATTCATCAGGAGGAACGGACGGTAAGAGTTCTCTATGGAGAATTCGTGAATTTCCGTGGGCCATTAGATCTCATGGAAGAGCAGGGGAGATACTGCGAGTATTCCCAAAAGGTTCTAAGCTCAGGAGGGGAAGGACCGTAGATCCAAGCCACAAGGGCCGTTGGATTTACACGTATATTTTCCATATCGGGGTTTCGTGGGTGGAAGTCCCGTAAACATTGCAACGGGAATTGTGAAATCGCAAAACGCGATATCCCGACGGCTACGAGAACAGTGTGGGGGCCACAGGGGTCAGTGAGTGGACAGGTGGCATACCATTTCAGAGTTTCGTGGGGTAAATCTCCGAACATGTTGCATCAATATTCGTGACATTGTGAACTCCGAAATGCCGATGAGGTGAAGCGTTGAAAAGTCAAACTCGCGAGAGTATCCGAGTTTCGACATATCGAGATTCGGGGGTCAGTAAGGCAAGTTGTTCGACATCGTGAGTGCCGAAATTGTGATAAAGGAAATCCCGAAAGGGGAAGAGAAAGGTCAACGTTGACTATATCGGGATTCGGGGATTCAAGAGTCCAACGCTTGACCACTGACCTTGCGAAGTCACGAAGTCCGATCTCCCAAGTGTAAAGAGGGGATCCCGTGAGGGTTGTTGTGGGTGCAAATTTCCCGATAGGGAAATAGAAGAACGTTAGAGTTCTTCGGGCCATGGTAAAGGAAAGATCTTGTGTTGACGTGGACCTTCCAACTTGCGGGTTGAGGGTGTCGACATCATTTTTGGTATCAGAGCACAAAAAGGTTCTTTGATTTTTGTAGCAGAGAAGAAGAGAATTCATCATGCCGCCAAGGAGAAGGGACATGCAAACACCCGATCCACTAGAGGAGAGGGAAATGCCGAGAAGAAGAGGCAGGCAGATGACAGATCCAGCTATGGAGAGAGAGATGTGTGATCTACGAGCTAGACTCGAAGACATGGAGACAACGCAAAGATGCACAGTCAGTGCGGGGTATCTTAGTGATTTCGAAAGTGAGATTGAGGCCGAACATGAAGAAGAAGTTGCAGCCAAATATGCATCAAACAAACATTTGATCAGAGCTATTGCAAGGATGGGTGCAAGAGAAAAGATGGACATTCTAGTTTATGAGGGAAACTTGGATGCAGAGGAGCTTCTAGACTGGATTAGAGCTCTGGACACATACTTCAACTATGAAGATGTCGAAGAGGATAAGAAAGTCAAGCATGTTGTCACAAGATTGAAAGGACACACAACATTGTGGTGGGATGAACTACAAGCTGATAGATGCTGCAAGGGCAAGAAGAAGATCAAGAGCTAGGATAGAATGATCATGAAGATGAAGGTGAAATTCATCCCCAGAGATTATCAAATTACTCTGTTTAGGAGGATGCAGAACCTGAGACAGAAGTTGATGACAGTGAAAGAATACACTGAGGAATTCTACAAACTGCACATCAGGGCAGGTCATCGGGAGAACGATGATGAAAAGGTATCCAGATACATGAATGGCCTGAGATATGATATCCAAGATGAGATGAGCATGGTAACCATCTGAACGATGGAATATGCTTATCAAATGTCTCTAAAAGCTGAAGAGAAATTGAGCCGAAAGTAGAGTCAAAGAGGCTGAGGCAGAAGTCAGCCCAGAGGCAAATCAGTTGCCCATGATAAATACCAGAAGCCCAAAGAGGACTGGAAGAAACCTCAGACTCGAACTGAGAGAGGTGGAACCTCATAGAGAGGGCAACATACTGAGGAGAGAGGATATTATGCTGACAATAACACTTTTCCTCATACTAGAGGTAGAGGAAGAGGAAGAGGTGGAGTAATAACATGTTTCACATGCAGGAAGAATGGGCACAAGTCTTACGAGTGTCCAGACAAAAAGAAGGAAGTTGGAGAAGCTCACATTGCCGAGGCACAGAGGCGGGATGTTGAGGCAGAAGACACTGAAGGAGGAAGATCACTCATGATGAAAAAAGTCCTTTTGACACCTAAGAAGGAGGTGGAGAGTTCAGTCCAAAGGACCAGACTTTTCATGATTGCTTGCAAGACCAAGGACAGGGTATGCAAGGTCATTGTAGACAGTGGTAGCACGGATAATCCCGTTTCTACGGAGATGGTAGAGAAGTTGGATCTGGAGACGACTGATCATCCAAGCCCATACAGAGTTTCGTGGCTACAAAAAGGACACCAGGTAACTGTCACTAAACAATGTTTAGTTGAATTTAAGATAGGAGGATATAATGATAAGATATTATGTGATGTCATTCCTATGGATGTTTGTCATCTATTGCTGGGTAGACCATGGCAATATGACCAGAATGTGATTCATGATGGGAGAATGAACACATACACCATGGAGAAGAATGGGAGGACTCACATGTTGCTTCCAATCAAGGATAAGGAGGTGAAACCGGAAGTAAGCAACATAGTACTTCTCATGAGTGGAAAGGAACTTCTTACAGAAGTTAAGAAGAAGGACGATCCATAGTTCATAGTGGTCAGAAAGCCTAGAATGGTTCTGACTAGTACAAGAGTGGATGATTTACCAAAAGAAGTTCAGGAACTATTGGAAGAGTTCGTTGACATAGTAGTGGACTAATTACCTCGTTCGTTGCCACCAATCAGAAATGTGAGTCATCATATTGACCTCATACCAGGAGCCAATTTTCCAAACAAAGCCGCGTACAAGTTGACGCCACAAGAGAATGAAGAGGTCAAAAGACAAGTCCGGGATTTGTTGGACAAAGGTTTGGTCAAGGAAAGCTTGAGTCCGTGTGTTGTTCCAATAGTACTCAGTCTGAAGAAAGATGGAGGCTGGAGGATGTGTACTGACTCGAGGGCGATTAATAAGATAACCATCAGGTACAGATTTCCATTGTCGAGGATGGATGATCTGATGGATTTCTTGGGTGGAGCAAAGTATTTTTCAAAGATTGATTTGAAAAGAGGTTATCATCAAATTCGCATGAGAGAAGGCGATGAATGGAAGACAACATTCAAAACCAACGAAGGGTTGTATGAATGGCTTGTTATGTCGCTTGGCTTAACAAATGCACCAAGTACCTTCATGAGGTTGATGAATGAAGTCCTGAGGGAGTTCATCGAAAAATTTGTCATTGTGTATTTAGATGACATACTGGTTTTTAGTAAGACAATGGCAGAGAATCTGAAGCATTTGGCTACAGTGATGCAGAAACTACAGCAGGAGAAGCTGTTGATAAATTTGAAGAAATCCTCATTCATGAAGACATAGCTCATTTACTTGGGATTTGTTATTTCATCAAATGAGTTGAGGATGGATCTAGATAAGGTGGAGGTAATAAAAAATTGGCCATCACTGAAAAATATTTTTGAGGTGAGAAGTTTTCATGGATTGGCTAGTTTCTACCGGAAGTTCATCAGGAATTTCAGTGAAATTAGTGTAGCAATGATGGATACAGTGAAGAAAAGACACAAGTCTTTTCACTGGACAGAAGAGGCTGAAAAGAGTTTTAATCTGTTGAAAAGGAAGATTACGGAACAACCAGTTTTGGTGTTGTCGGATTTCCAGAAAACATTTCAGGTGGAATGCGATGCAAGTGGATTTGCAATTGGGGCAGTCTTGAGTTAGGAAGACAGGCTGATAGCCTACTTCAGCGAGAAGACGAATGAAGTGAAAGTGAAGTACTCCACTTATGATAAGGAGTTTTATGCTATCATACAGGCATTGAAGAAATGGAGGCATTACTTGATCCCGAAAGAGTTTGTCTTATACAGTGACAATCATGCACTGCAATTTGTGACTCAACAGGAAAAGTTGAATCAGAAACATGTAAAATGGGTTGAGTATATGCAGAATTTCACTTTTGTGATTAAACATATTTTGGGTAATGCTAACAAAGTGGCTGATGCTTTGAGCAGGAAGTGTTTGCTGTTGCAGGAGTTCAGAGTCAAAACGTTGGGTTTTGATGATCTCAGGAACATGTACTCAGATGATCAAGATTTTAAGGAGGCGTATGAAGTAACTGAGAATCCAATTCTCAGAGACAGAAGCCAATGGATAGAATACATGATCCAGGAAGGATTATTGTTTAAGGGTAATCAACTGTGTATTCCGAAATGCTCCATGAGGGAGAATTTGTTGAAGGAGAAACATAGTGGAGGATTGGCAGAACACTTTGGTCATGACAAGACGTTCACAAAGTTGAATGAGTCATATTTTTGGCCAGGAATGTGAGCAGATGTCAAGAGATTTGTGGACAGATGTAGAATTTTCCAGCATTCGAAGGGAAGGAAACAGAATGCGGGATTTTATCAACCATTGCCCATACCAGAGAGGCCATGGGATGAAATTAGCATGGATTTTGTATTGGGGTTGCCAAAAACGCAAAGAGGTTGTGATTCAATCTTTGTGGTGGTGGATAGATTTTCCAAGATGGCACACTTCATTCCATGTCAGAAGACCAATGACGCAACTCACATTGCGAACCCGTTTTTCAAAGAGGTCATTCAACTTCATGGATTACCAAGAAGCATAGTTTCGGATCGAGACACAAAGTTCATAGGGCATTTTTGGAGGACCTTATGGAAGAAGCTGGGAACTAACTTGTCATTTAGTTCATCTTATCATCCTCAGACGGATGGATAGACAGAAGTAGTGAACAGAAGTCTGGGAGACTTGTTGAGAAGCTTGATGACGGAGCACCACAACCAGTGGGACCACATATTACCACAGGCGGAGTTTGCTTATATCGACTCAGTTAATAGGAGCACAGGGAAGAGTCCATTTCATATTGTCTATGTCATGTAGCCGAGAGGAATTTCTGAGCTGAGGGATTTAGAACAGACTGCGACTAGGAGCGCTAGTGTAGAAGAATTCGCAGAGGCGATGAAGGAACTTCACAG
This sequence comes from Picea engelmannii, assembly GCA_009831015.1. Classification (NCBI taxonomy): domain Eukaryota; kingdom Viridiplantae; phylum Streptophyta; class Pinopsida; order Pinales; family Pinaceae; genus Picea; species Picea engelmannii. The sequence goes on from ML777967.1 coordinate 1,903,486, forward strand.
CCAGGTGAAGGAGCGACTGCTGAATTCAAGCCATGAGTATAAGCGTAGAGTAGATCAACATAAGAGACAACTTTAGTTTGAGGTTGGTGACTTGATTCTGGCACATTTGAGGAAAGAAAGGTTCCCGAGAGGAACATATAATAAGTTGAAGATGAAGAAAATCGGACCATGTAAGGTCTTGAAGAAATTTGGGGCGAATGCTTATGAGATTGAATTACCCGATGGGATCGAAATTTCTCCGATATTCAATATCTCAAATTTGTACCCATATAGATATGAAGAAATAGGGACTGGAGATGAGAAGCCAGTGATCCATTGGAAAAAGCACATGCCAGTTGCAGATAAGCCACAGATGGAGTGCATACTAGATAAAAGAGTGAGCAAGAGGACCAGGCGAAAGCAATACTTTGAATATTTGGTCAAATGGAAGAACCATCCAGTTGAAGATGCCAGCTGGGAAAGTGAAGAAGAGATCCATAAGCATGGACAGACCATGCCTGAACTCATGGATAGGAGCCCATGAAAATTTTCAAGCGAGGGAGTATGATGCAGGAGCATCGCCAACATCAAGCGAGCCAGCGCGGAAGCAAGGGACAACTGGACAAACGCCAATGCAAGTTTTGAAATTACCTTGGAGTTGTTGCGTGATCTTAAATGAAGTCATTAAGAAGAAGCGCCTTTGTATAATGTAAACGGACCTTGAGCGATTTTCTCTCGTCCTTAGTAGGTAGAAGGCATTTAAAGTAGTTAATGCAGGTAGATAGAATTTAATTCTAGATTAGACTGTTTGAGAGTGCAAGAGGGAAACGGGATATAAACACCCTCCTTGTGTATTGTAACATTAGGAATATTGAAGATTGAAGCAGCAATGGAGAAAGAGCAGATGCAGAGAGTTGTGTAAGAACACCCATGTACAGATATTTGGATTAATAGAAAGAGTTTAATTCAAATTCATGGCTTCGTGTTTGTTCTCTGTGTATTGATGTTATGCTCATGAATGTTTGCTTCCTGTTATACATTTGCTTTATATGTTGTGTATATGATTTCATGCTTTGAGTTTGAAGTCTAAAAGGAAGTAGGAATGAGTTTCAATTGTTTCTCTATCTGAGCAAGAATTCCTGCAAGGAGTGCAGTCGAATTGTCCGCAAGGAGTGCGTTGACAAAGGGTTCAGATAGGGTAGCTTTTGTTCTCATTCATTCAGAAGTGAAGATAGACACAGGAGCCATGCAAGGAGTGCACAAGCCGAGTGAAGCTTCAGGGTTGCGAACCTGAGTGAACTGTTGAGGGACTACTACTGCAGGTGTGCGCAGGGTCGAAGGAAATTCAGCACTTGGAAGTGTCTGAAGGTTTCCACAAGGAGTGCACGCAAGAGTCTTTTCTAAGGCTCAGAGTTATAAGAAAGCTCAGGAAGGATAAGGCCTTCAAAACTATTGAAGGACAGTGTAGGGAAGTTGTACCTAGAAGGATTCTAGAAGGCGTCATAAGTTTGTTTGCAGATGGAAGAGTTCCGCGGAGAGAAATGCTTGGTTCATTTCGCAGAATTCATCAGGAGGAATGGATGGTCAGAGTTCTCTGAGGAGAATTCGTGAATTTCCGTGGGCCGTTAGATCTCACGGAAGAGCAGGGGAGATAACACGATTATTCCCAAAAGGTTCTAAGCTCAGGAGGGGCAAGACCATAGATCCAAGCCACAAGGGTCATTGTATTTACATGTATATTTTCCATATCGGGGTTTCATGGGTGGAAGTCCCGTAAACATTGCAACAAGAATCGTGAAATTGCAAAACGCGATATCCCGACGGCTAAGAGAACAATGTGGGGGCCACAAGGGTCAGTGAGTGGACAGGTGGCATACCATTTCGGAGTTTTGTGGGGTAAAGCTCCGAACATGTTGCATCAAGATTCACGACATTGCGAACTCCGAAATGCCGATGAGGTGAAGCATTGAAAATTCAAACTCGCGAGAGTATCGGAGTTTCAGCATATCAGGATTCGGGGGTCAATAAGGCAAGTTGTTCGACATCGCGAGTGCTGAAATCACGATAAAGGAAATCCTGAAAGGGGAAGAGAAAGGTCAGCGTTGACTATATCGAGATTCGGGGATTCGAGAGTCCAACGCTCAACCACTGACCTCGCGAAGTCTGATCTCCCAAGTGTAAAGAGGGGATCCTGTGAGAGTTGTTGTGGGTGCAGATTTCCCGATAGGGAAATAGAAGAGCGTCAGAGTTCTTCGGGCCGTGGTAAAGGAAAGATCCTGTGTTGACATGGACCTTCCGACCTGCGGGTCGAGGGCGTCGACATCACTTTCCTTTTTATTATAAATCCATGTTCCAAATGAGGGAGGGGGCTTGAATGGTTGAGTTGAGGCTCTCGAATTGTAATATTTTTGACTCAGTAGATTGTTCTCTGGTTATGTATTGGACTTGAGAATTTTTTATTAATGGAAGTCAGCTTTTCTTCATTTCCTTATTTCTTCTTACTCTGAATACTCATTAATGGAGGATCCTTGTGAGATGTTATAGCTGTATTATAATGGATGTTTGATTATGATGCTACTGTAAATGTTTTCAGGGTTTTAAAGTTTAGTTGCAAGAGGATCTTATGATTGATCTCTTTCTTCACCTAGATGCTAGAAGGGCTGATGCTTATAGCAGACTTGTTCATTTTTCTTACCAAGTCTTCCCTCTACTCATATTTATCCTTAAACAACTAACTGAAGCTAATCAAGAACTCATTTGCTTGTGCATGTTAGCCCAGATTTCTAAGTTAAAACATTATTATTTTGAGTCTTGTCCATTTGACCTTTTAAAAACTCATTTACATTTACAAATCTTTTTATGTTACCAAGCTCACCTGATTACAGGCTAGGGTGACTTTTGGAGTGAAACATAGTTGTTGCAATAAGAAAATAATCAAAAATAAATTAGTTGCAACTAGAAGTGTAGAGTTTACTATTTGTGGATAAAGTGGTTGTAAGTGGACAAAGTAGTTAGAAGTGGGTTATCCCTAAAAGAAGGAAGTTGGGTAAAAACGTTAGAAGATAACCCCTAGAGGAAGCTACTTTGAGAATATAAATAAGAGAGCAAGGGTCTATTATTACAATCCACTATTGAGCACAATGAATATATCTAATTTTGTGAAACTTTTATTGCAGGTACTTATTCACACATCTGAAGTTACACAAGTCTTAGGTAGCAAAGGAGGGTTGACGGTGAAAGTTTCGGAGTTGCGGAATTTAAGAAAAACCCTAGCTTTCTGAAGTTGTATGTGGGTTGTAGAAGTCTAGGTCGTGTACATACATCGGCCACATAAGGCCAGGTCACATACATCCACGGGAAGTAGGAGGAAAGATCCCATAGATCTAAAAAGGTCATGAACAATTTAGTATATGTGGGTGCCAGGTCCCTAGAGCCTGAAAGCAAGTTCCTAGGTCAACATTATATAGGTTCAATCAGCTACAAAAGTTCTGGTATGGTTACATGTTTGTTTTGATGCTTAGATTTTCTTATGATATGGTGAATGATTGAGGCATTCTTGATATGGTTGGTCTTGTACTTGGATATGGTATATGTTGGTTGGTTGGTTGAGTGAGAAACACTATTATGAATGGTACAATACTGATATACATGTACTTAGTTGAGCGATATATATATTGTATGATTATGTATGCATGCAGGACATGCATAGGTTGTTGGATATGCTTCATGTATGACATGGTACATATTTTCATATGGTTGATGATATCGTATACAGTGACAGGTTACAGGCTGATGTGACAGAGGAAGCAAAGGTATGAAGTTATGGAGTTCCAAAAAACTGAAAAACCTTAAGTTTTTGAGGTTGTATGCATGATTACAGAGGATAGGTCATGTAAATATGTAGGATGCAAGAAGAAAACTTGTGAACATACACATGTTGCATTATATACAGGTCGCGTAACTGTAGAACATGGTTGGTACAATTGGATAGATTGTTTTCTATCTATAAGATGGGTCTTGTACTTGAGGGTTGGAATCCTCACATCTTATTTGGTGCTGAGATATGCAAGATGTGTCTTGTATTTGAGAGTTGGTGCTCTCTTGGAATTGATTCTATTTTCAGTTGGTGTTGATAAACCCTGGAGATTGTAGTCTTCATGTAACAACATAATACAAAATATTACGCATATACCTAGTGTACTTTGTGTTCATTATGGTGATGGTTCATAGTCCTCTACTATTGATGAATGTTATTGTTATATGCATGTAGATAATAATGAATGAATAGTAATGTTTGAAGTGGTTGCTAACAAAAGGAAGAAATAATTGTAAAAGGAGCCACACACTGTTGCACCCCACCCCTCTCAGTGTGGTCGGTGTGTCTAATAGGAATCCCCATAATAAATATTTGAAAAAGAATCTTATAGACCATATGGTCGGCCTATTTGGTGATATATTCAATAAGTTTGAAACCACCTCGAGGGTCGGTACATATTTGAAATATGTCAGAGATCAATATATAGTTCAATTGAAAAAGAAGTCTAAGTATGATCATCCTCTGTCCATTACCGAGAGGGAATGGTAGAATATACAGGAGGACGCAAAGGAGATTGCATTGAGAAGCGAAGGGAAGACACCACCTAGCCTTGGAAGGTAATATATGATATTTTCAATTTAATATGAAGAAGTTTGTTTAGTTCTACATAAAAAATCGTGATATCTAATTATAACATAATTGATACTTTTTTTAAGCTCCTAGACACATCAAAAGCAACAAAGGAAAGATTAGACAAACATGGACAACACAAACTTGGCCAAGGTGGTTACTTGAGATTAAAATCTAGAATTGTAAGTACCAAATACTTTATTCATATTATATAATATACCATCATACAAATTTTATCTAATTGCAGCCAGTAAGAAAAAATCCATATATTATGCCATGCGATGCAGGGGGATAAATTCAACAATATTGCCACAAAAGAAGACTTGATGCTCAACTTCAATTTTAGCTTTCAAATTGTGGTGTAAAATCCACAAAGGAAGGGATCAAAGATAGAATATGACCCTTCTAATGAGTTGGTAAATAAAATGACAAGATTGTAGTTGTTGATTAATTGTCCAATAGACAATTGATTTTATCTATCAATTAATTATGTCTCTATTTTTTTTAATAAGGAAAACAACACTGGTTTATTTGATGGTGGTGGAAAACAGCCCCACGATACTAGTGGTTCGCAAACCCATGATCACGATATGCTTTCCTTTAAAATAAAATGTATGATATGACAATTATAAATATTTCCCTCAGACGGTGTACTTATAAATTTTCTTGTTTCAAGGGAAGAGCATGTATATGAGGGTGCTCAAAGAGAAGAGGAACCGACGACAATCCAACCAATGGTGTACACTACTCCTCCACTTAAAAAACATAGTAATGATATGCATACTAATGAAACACTACTATGAATAATAACTAACGATGTCCTTTTAACGCTTTTTGTTATTATAGTGGATGTGCCCCTTGTAGTGCATCAACGTCCATAACCTACTACTAGAAGTAGTAAAATTCTTGAGATGACCCATCACCTTCCAACAACATAACATGACACAATAGATGAAGGTCGGAATTGATACGAATGTGATGATGATACATTCATTAGTTTTATAAAAAAGAAGAAACCAAAAAAGTGATTGTACATATTTTCAGGACAAATTTTATTAATATAAAGTATTGACTGTACAATTTTTTGTTTTTCTAGTTGTGCGTGGACCTTATATGTTATGTGTGAATGTACCTTCTTGATTTAATTTACCTTTAATTCTTGCTTTTCTACTTTTTATGCATGATTGGGTATGGGGAATTGAGAGTGATGTGAGGGGGGGGCGGGGAGGGACCAAACGAGCTTCCATCTTCACGTGGTTGGTCCTGTTTAGTAGAGAATAAATTAATCTTGAAACCAAGAGAAGCTCATTCATGAGTTATTCCCCTTTAGTATTTCTAGAGCATTGTACATATTTAATTATTATTCATTCATATAATGTTTAATTATCTTTGTCAAATACAAGCTAATTGATGTTTAATTATTATTCATTCATTTAACCTATTATTGTATTTGAAAAATGTAGGTTTGAAGGGTGGTCACCTCTATGATCCAAAACACATTTCCGACAAGGTTTTTGCTGCTCATGTTTTTCTAGTCTTGCCTTGTTTTTTTTTACATGTCTGGGAGCCTACGAAAAGAAACCAAGGAAAGACTAGAAAATATGGGCAACACATGAATCTTCACGAAGATTGGACAACTTAATGGCAAATATTGGACATGGAACACCTTAATGGTGAATATTGGACATGGAACAACCTGAACATGCTATGTTGGGAAATTGGATCTATTTCAGGTTCTATGATGGAGGACCAAATTCTATGTTCTATTTAAGGTTCTATGTTGGAATTATTTTTTTTAATTAATTGTTATAGTTGTAAGAAGAAAATATGACAAAGTTAAACAAAATTTATATATGTATTTTCTGTGTTAACAACAGTAGGATAATCTCCCATGTAATTATTTATTTTCTTTTGAATTAGTTTATTAATGACAACTACGAATTGATGCTTGTATTGCCATCTTTTCTATTATGTATATAGAATCATGTGCATTGAACCTATTGAATTGTTTTGGTGAGTCATTATAGATTAACCGTTTATACAAGTTCATATTTTTTTATATCCTACTATTTGTATTTGCTTTTTGTAATGGCAGGAAAATTGTTTTTTAGTGACAATAATTCGTGATTTACTCAACCTATGTGAAGTCACCAAGGGAAAGGACAATAAAGTTGTAATTGTAAGTAACATCATGTATGTATAGTATTATCATGTCAATATCTATATTTAAGCATCAAGTATTTTTTTTTCTAAACTAATGCAATTTTTGGTTAACTAAATAGGTATGTAGTGGGACAATATCCAAGATTTTTGAGACTACATTCAAAAAAATTTAAAACTGTCATCAACAAGATTTTTGACTTCATGCACAAGATACACCCTGGAGTGCAGGTGAAATCTCTTAGCTTACAAGCCAAATTAGTTCTATAAAGTGTCATTTTCATTTGATTTGATTGCAGCTCTATTTAAAGAATCTTGTACATTCTCTTGATCATTTCCAGCTGCATGGGATCTTGGTTGAAAGTATTGTGAATGGTTATAGAATAAAAATAGTGCATATACAATTTCTCTTGCAAGTATTGAAGTAATTATGCAATTTTATTTGCTTTGGGTTGTGGTTTGGTTGTTAAGTTTGAGCATGGATTTTATTGTTCATTTGGTGAATCTATGAATAGCTCAATCCTAGTCTTCATATTTTCTTTTGTGACCATCTTGTAGTAGCTCCATCCTAGATAGCGTTCCCAGAATGGCGCCTCCTAGAACATCGATGACATCTGTTGTACATAACACACATACCATATTTGAATAGCTACAGGTTATAGGACCTTTATTCCTTACACAAGGAAGAGTCTTTATTCCCTTTAGCAAGAAAACGAAAATGAAAGCATACTCGAACAGGGACTCAACCGCCAACAAAAATAGTAGGGGCCAGATTTTCTACTGCTTCTCCATCCCTTCCTAACGTTGATTCCCGAGGGGCCTGAACTAAAAACCCCCTCCCTAGCTAATCTATACTCTATTCCCTATCTATGCCTACCATCCATTTTTATGATTGAACCTTCCTTCTGGAGAGCGGACAGGAACGATGATCCTGTAGTGCATGGTAAGAGATAATTAATGGAGGAACTACTATCCGCACGTAGGAGGAGGAAGGTTACCATATGCATAAAAGTATTCCTTTACTAAATCATAGGTGGGTTGCACTTTTGGGAGAGGGTAAAGTGAATCTATAACTCGATCTACATCTGCTTATGGAACTAGATATGATTTTTTTTCCACAGAAAATTTCACTTTATATTAGTTAAAATATAAACTGTTTCGATACATAGAACTCATCACCACCATCCAAAAATTACATAGGATATCTATGGAGATATATAATATCCAAACTATCTTCCCATCCCACAAAATCTGATAATTGACTATCTAAATAGTCCTCTCAAAAATTACAAAACATGGCAGATCCATATCAATCAACATTACATTGTCACTGGGGCATGGCCCCTCAACCCACAGGAAATAGGTGCAACCCAAGACCCTCATGTTCCTCAACACACTGAAAATAGAAGATTTTTCCTGGTTGCTTTTGAAGAGCATGTTTGGATAGGTTGTCCGCTTCAGAATTATCATCCCTGTAAACATGATCAAAAGAGATATGTTGAAAAAGTTTAATAAGATCAACTAGCCTATCCTTCCAGCATTTTAATGAAATCACCTGAAGACGTCCTTTATCACGAAGCCAATTAATTACAATCATCGAATCACCCTTCACATTTAAATTATTTATAAAGAGCCTTGAAGCTAAAGTCAAAAGGGCCCAGGCCCCCATTAATTATGCTCTTGTATTCGAGCCCGGACCACAATTTAATATCCACTTGTAGATGCGATTGTCCCCTATCTTTATAATACCTCCAACCCCACTATTCAGTCACGTGGCTTCAGAAGCCCCATCAAACCATCCAGTAGCACCTTTCACTTCATTCTTAAATTTTTTTTTCCTCATAACCGATGCTTTCTCCTGAGCAGCATATGAATCCAATGTAATAGCCACCAGAGTAACTACTCTAATGGCCGAAGGTTTTCTGTCTTCGAAAGTAGCATAGTTGCGGTCCATCCATATAAACCAACAAACATATATAGGTAAGTTCGATTGTCTGGACCTTCCTGAAAACCAATTATTAAAGCATTCTATAATAGTAGATCCAGCCCACATACCCGATATGTTTCGATGAGAAAGGAGAGTTGACCAAACTGTGTGCACAAATGAGCAATCCACAAACAAGTGAAAGGTCGATTCCCAATTCTGATTACATTACACACACCAGCCTGGTCCATTATAACCATGATGTTGAAGGTTATCCCACGTGATAATCTTATTCTCCACTAGCAGCCAAGTAAATAGTTTCAATTTCAATGGACAGTTCCATGTCCAAAGATTCCTCTGCCACCCCTTTACAATACATGATTGTTTCCTTTTCTCTGTCGCCTCATACAAATTTTTAACTGTAATAACACTAGAAGAATTACCTCCTGACCATCTGAGTTCATCAGGTCATCTGGAAACAATAATTAGATCCTTCATAAAACACATCCACTCGAAGGCAAGTATCCCATCAAGCCCCCAATCTTCACTGGTATGCCACTTTGTTCCTGCGATACCCGTACATTGTTCAAAACTAGCCTGTGAGAGAAAGTAGACCCCTCTTCCATTTAATTCAAGGATTAAATCATCTGAAAGAATATCCTTCTCACCCATACCCAAAATGTAATCCCTGCCAACTAAAATTGAATCCCTCGAACTAGGATACCAAGCGATCCAATGCAACAGAATATGAACCGATTTTAGCAAGTACTTCCATACATGAGAGCCCTTTGTCGAGGGTGCCAAAACCGTCATGATACATCCCACCACCGAGCAATATCTAAGGTACTTATCTATGATAACACGATTCCACAAATCGTCTTTCATTTACACTCTCCATAAAGTATTGGTTTCCATAGCCATATTGAAGCTATGAATATTCTTCAAGCCCCATCCTCCATATAGTTTTGGCTGAGCTAATAGTTTCCAGTTGCAGATATGTATTCTTCTCTTACTTATAGATCCATACCATAGGAATTTGAACATCAAATTATGTAAATGATTCATAATCGGTGCTGGTAGATTTGACAAAGCAATCCAGTATATCGGCTGACTCTCCAAAACCTCTTTTATTAACACCAGTCGACCTCCAATAGACATCCATCGATTACACCAATGGATAATGGACTTTTAAAATTTCTCTATGAGCCAATTCCAATCATCAACAATATACCTTTCCATCTTCAAAAAGTAACCAAGATACTTAAAACCAGATGCTAAAGATAGAAAGTTATAGTGAAAAATAGGCTTGAAGGAACCCAGAGTAGATGGTTGAATGTCGTAATGTAGAAAATAAGTTTTGTTGACATTAATCACCAATCCATATGCCTCGCAAAAGATATTCAAAATTATTTTTATCTCCAACCACTCTGATAATAAGGCTTTTTTCATCATAAGAATATCATCGACAAAAATAAGATGGAGGACTTTAATAAACCTTGAAACTTTTATACCTATAATAATACCTCTTGCTTGACTGTCTTTTAATTCCAGACTCAGACCTTCCATAATGAGAATGAAGAGCAAGGGAGACAGAGGGCACCCTTGTCATAGCCCTCTACCATTGTTAAAAAAATCGATAGGTTATCCATTGATTAGGATAGCATATGTTGCAAAACTAACACATCTCATGATCCAACTTATTGTCGGAAGCCCAAAACCACATTGAAAGAGCACCAGTCGAAGGTAATCCCAACTAACACAATCATGGGCCTTCTTTAAATCAATCTTCAGAATTAATGTTTGAATTTTTTTCTCACGGATACTATGCAGACATTCTTGGGTCGTCCCAATGGCATCTGTAATTTGCCTCCCCTTCAAGAAGCTGGATTGTTCCTCAGATAAAGCACGAGACATAATAGGCCTTATTCTATTTGCAATAATTTTTTATATAATTTTATAACTTAAGTTACAAAGAGCTATTGAGCGGAAATCCCCGAAAGAGGTTGGACCATTGACCTTAGGAATTAAGGCGATGAATGTCAAGTTCAATGATCTCTTTACTTCTCCCGACAGACAGGATTCCTCCACAGCCTCCAACAAATCATTTTCTATCAAGTCAAAAAAGTTGAGAAAAAACTCAACCGTCCAGCCATCGGGACCAAGACTCTTGTCTTTAGTGAATCCCTTAAGAACTTCTTTAATTTCCTTAGTTGTACATGGTCTCTCAAGAGTAATGACCTCCTCCTCAGTAACAAACCTTTGAAAAATATGTACATTTGCTATCTGTTCCTTATTGATAATATGACCAGTTTCTTTAAAAAAGTTACTAAAATGCCTGACAACTTCACTCTTTATAGCCTCCTACCCTTTGTGGACCCAGTTCATTTCATCCGTGACCTCCCACAGGTGTTTCTTATTGCACCTGAAGCTGGCATAATGATGAAAATAAGTGATATTTGTGTCATCACTCTTGATCCATGTAGACCTACTCTTTTGATGCCAGCGTTCCTCATCTTATAACAACAACTTGTTCCTTTTCCGTTCCAAATATTTAATACAAGAACCCAAATCAAGAGTAACATCATGAGGTCTACTGTGCGAGGACAATTCCACAATTTCCTTCTCTATGGAAAGAATTAAACGGTGTTCATCAGCTTTCCTTTTTTTTATCCATTCCTTTACCCAATACTTGAGGGACTTCAAATTCATTATCAATCTGTGTTGTGGCCCTACCAAAGAAAAAAGCTCTTGATTATGGAAAACATCTCGAACCAATCGATCAAATGATTCCTCTTTCATCAAATCTGGATTGAATTTGAATGGGTAAGCAACTGTTTTGTGGCCAAAGTCCAAATGAAACAAGATTGGCGCATGGTCAGAGATATAAGGATATTCTACCTAGGAACATAATCTGACCGTGTCAACTAGGATAGAGTAAGAAACACACACTCTATCCAATATTTTTTGAATATTCTCCACACCACTCTGTCCATTATGCCAGGTAGGCATGACTTCCGGAGGTCGAATGTCAACCAAGTGATTCTTTGCCAAAAGATTTTTGAAAAATACTACTAAGGAATTTGACAAAGCCATCGTCCCCCAAAATTTCGTCGGGCCCAAGGAGAAGTTTAGATCCCTAGCCAGGATCAAATTAGGCTGAGCTAATAGCCCATATGCATCAACCCACTCCCAAAATTGTCTTCTCTCTGAACATAGGCCATAAGCATTAATAAAATTGAAACTCCTTTTTGTCGGGATGAATGTACCTGATAGTAATAGTCCACCAACACAAAGAAAAGGATTAAGTTCAAAACAATTTGGGTCCCATGCAGCAAGGAGTCCTCCCGACTTCCCAACAACACTGATTGTAGAATTCATCCATGATGGACACAAAGAATTCATGAAAATTCTTTCCTTATCTTCTGCAACAAAAGTCTCTTGAAGAAAAAGTATACTCGGATTAGTGAGTTTCATCAGTCTTCTCGTAGAAGGCAGTTTTAGGGGACCTCCCACCCCTCTAACATTCAGGGAGAGGAGGATCATGACTTATCCCTAGCCAGAGATTTCATGCCTCTAAGCACCCCCAAGTCTAAAGTAGTACCAGAATGTTGTTCCATGACCAATGGTAAAGAACCTTGCTTCTTCCTAGCACTGTGCATTTTGATCGGGGATATTTCTTGTCCCAATCCCCTCAACCACCCTAGAGTGTTACTACGACCACCATCCCCCAATGTCCGACTAGGATCCCTATCAACTTGAGAGACATCTACTTGTGCTTCTAAACCCCAATAGGAAGTTAAAGGAGTTGTAAGTGGGGGAGACATGTCAGCCATGTGTTGTGACATAGAAGCATTCTCCGAAGGCAAGACAAACAAAGGTTGTGTCAAGGTCAATGATTCGGTTGTAGGAGTAGCAACTAAGGGAGGGGTGGAAGAAACACCAAGAGGATTTGGGTGAGTATCAACCAATGAGGGATAGGCCGAGAAATCCTGACTTTCCATACAGTCCGAGCTAGTTTGTTTTCCCAAAGGTAAAACATCCCCATGAACCACAGGTGGGTTGGCATTCAAAAATGAAGAAACCAAGAAATCTCATTCCCATAAAGAAAGTTTCAGAAAAAAATTAGGACAATAGGATTTTAGCTTACCTAAAAAAGAGTTAGTGTCCAAGGATTGGTCGTCCTCCAATCATCCTAGCACCCCATCACCCAGTGCATCTAGTGAATCATCCAAAAAATATTCATAAGGAGTTTCTGAATTTGAGAGATCATCAAATGAGAAAGCTCCAGTCCCGAGAGTACAATCTTTACACAGATGTCTCGTCCTTCTACAGTTAAGAAACCTGAAAGGTAGACCTTGATAGTCTAGCTTTTGAATAACAACCTGGCCATGCCAGTCGATCTCAATACTATCCATAAGTCCTGTGTGCAATTCCAGTTCGACAGGAATACGATCCATGCTCTTATCTTCCCACTGTAAACCCACTTCATCCATCTTTAAAAATCTCCCTAAAATATTTCCTATAGCCGACAGATTAGGTTTATTCCAAAGGTTTAGCGAGATTCTAGGAAGAAGTACCCACACATGTGTATAACTAAAGTAATCCTTAAAAGTATCAAACCTTGTCTTCCACCACTTCAACATCAAGCTCCCCCCTTCAAAATCCAAAAAACATCCTCTGATGAGCTCTGCATCCTCTGGGCTCTTGAATAACAAACTAAACCAACCGCAGGGAAGCATGGAATATTCAGGTGAATACCCAATAATTGGAATCCATGTCTTCTTCATCCAATCCCCAAGAGAGATGACATACCTTGTCTTGTTTTCTATTCTTTCGACTAGAGCACACAGAGATAACCTACAGGTTTCTGCTAAACCAACATCCATACCTATCACCAAGCGTCTGCGCGACTTTTTTGGCTTCCAAGCCCTGACTGTTCTCTTATGGTTGTGGTCTTTCACACGCAGAGCCTCTCTCAGTGAGCCTATCCCACCCTTCTCCAACCACTTGGAGCAAATATCAGGTTGTAAAGCATTACCATTATGAATTTCTCCGAGACTGTGAAAATCTTTAAGAGCCTTCCCTTTCTTCTCCTCACCACTTAGTCCCGACTGATTAGAACCAGTGAGCTTGTAACCCGGAGGGACTATCAACGAAGGCTTGTTTGGTAAACTACTAGTCGATAATGGCGCTAGAGAGTTTTGTGGTGGTCTTAAAATCTCATTTAAAACTCCACCACCCTTGTTTAAGTGGCATAACTCATCAACGGTCTTGAAGAGATCCTCCTGATCCCACTCCTCCTCGTCCAGGGTGCCTATCCTGTCAAACACTTATGTAAACCAATCCCGATGAGTGTCTACAGTCCTTGAATTTTTCGCTCACACTGCACAAGGTAGGAACCCCCGCTATCAAATCCCGAGGGTATATACAACAAAGGTGAAGTCATTAATGAATTGTGGAATGATTCAATCATTCATTAAAAACCATCTGTCAGTTGTACAATGGGATAAATACCCTGAAATATGGTGAGTTAAATCACTCGGATAGATGGGACACTAACTTGCCTCTAAAAAAAACCCTAAAAAAGATAATCCTATCAGAAAACGACTAATAAAAAGGTTCCCTACCCAAACCGCCATTAGAACTAAACCCCGAAGATCGAAAACACCAGACCCTAGAAATAAAACCAGGTACTATAAATGGAAATCCGCCATTTTTTTCCTTGTATTATTCTAAAAGAGGTAATTGTCGCCTCAAAATTGAAAATACGCATTCCCTCCATTCCCTCCATCAATAGGGATTCCACCTATCATCAACTAGATATGCTACTACTTATGAGACTTGATCAATCAATCAAGAATAACAAGTTGCAACTAGTACTGGTTGTAAAGTATCAAGACTAGAAAGGTGGTTTGTAAGTCTGGTAAAGTAGCAAGTCATACCTAGGTCATTATTTGTTTTGGTGTCATGGTCCATTCCAAACAGTTGATGCTTATCATTTTGGGTTTCAGATTTGTCACAAACTTCATCTCTAGTAGTGTTGTTTTTCTAGTTCATTTGGACATTCACCTAGCCCTATCTCAAAGAAATTTTGAACCTGTGTGTGTTTTCTTTTCAAGCACCCAACCTGGTCTCAAATATACATTATCATTTGTATGAGTGGGGAAATAGGTAGGAAACAAGAGCATTTGATCTCTACGACCTTATAAATATAAATGGATGGAAGAATGAAGAACATATTATGACCAGGGAACATTTTTCCAATGGGATTACTGTAGACGTTGGTGCTAATATGCTCATATTTTCAATTGTTTCTCAAGTGCATGTATGGGAACCTCCACACATACCCAAGTGTGTTTCCTTCTCATCACCACTCCAGACATGTCTACGTCATCACTGAGGTTTGTATTCTCTATATAAATTTCCCACTTCTCTATTTATGGAATTTGATATAATTGAATAAACTTCAACAGTTGAGAAAAACATAGATAGATCAATGATATTGTGTGTGAAATAGAGAAGTAGCTATATGCAATGAACCCATTTGATGCTAATATTTGCATATTTGAATAATTTATTTATGTGTAATCTTCTATTTTCCATGTACATGGATTTCCTATGCTTTTGAATCTTCTAAGCACCCATGCACTTACTTGCATGCTTTTCCCTCTACTTTTGAATGTTCCGAGAATCCATGCATATACTTGCATGCTTTTTAATTATCCTGGTAGTGGGCACTCTGTTCACTTGAACCATTGAAAATAAAAACTATTCAATCATATTAATCAATATTTCATACTCCTCCATGATTCAAATCCCCAAGAGGCATGTTCGTTCTTTGTGGGTTGTCTCACCTACATATGCATGTTGTTTCTCGAGGAAGAGTCCGGGTGCAAGTTCTGGGTGAATTTGGCCCAATAGAAAACCTCCATTCATGGTTTCAAACATGGATAATTTTGGATATTCTTGGTGTAGGATGGCTACGGTTCATTGTAATTTTCCCAAAATGGGGAGTGCAAGCTTACCTTAGTTGTCAATGAGAAGCAATAGATAAAAAACAAACTACTTTTCAAATATTTCAACACCAATATTCATAGACCAAAGTATCTGATATCATGCTTCGACTAGTTCCCTATGAGTATCTAGGTAGCATGGATGCAACAAAGTTAAAGGTATGGATGATTGTTACGCTTCTTCATTATTTGGTCATGCCATGGAAAATTTTATTTTTGAATGTAATTGGTAAAGCCCAAGGGGAATTTTGGGTCTAAAATTCATTAGGGGGATGTTCTTAGTTTGGAATGAAAGACAAGAGCATAGACACATGAAAATTTTGAGTTTACAATGTGAGTTTTCCATTATGGCAATCCCCCTCCAGAAAGTTATGGGAATAGAGTCTCTTCTTATAGTTAAATACATGTGCATTATCTAGAAAAGTTGTAGTTAGTGGATGCTATCCCAGAAAGTATCAAAAGTATAAGTATGTATTTGGAAAATATGCAATAGTCTATGTGGTAGAGGCCAAATTTGCAATATGCATTACTCCATCGTTCAGAAATATGAAATAGTCTATATACAATTATAACCCACCTTTGATTATGGCAGAGGATGCAAAGTCTTGTAACTTATGTGTATTACTAATAAAGTATTGTGTTTCTTCAAATAAAAACAATAAATGTTTGAGATCATTGTTTACTCCTCCAACATCCCCTTCAAACAAGAGCTCCAACCAATTTATAAAGCTCCTGACATTTGATTTTTTTGTCTTTGTCTTTAGGATCACTAACCATGTATTCAAGATCATTTTTGCGAAAGCTTGATCAAGATTTTTTTTTTTAATTTAAACTCCAATACCAAATTTGTCTTCTTTGTTTTGGAAAAGCTATGTGTGCCTTGAAGTCTCCCAACTATTACAAATTCACTAATATTATCAACCATATATAGACTCATTCCTTGTTTTTTGTTGTTGATAAAATGATTCTCCTTTCTATTAATATAGAAAAATGGCCCATGCATTTTATACAAAAAACAATTGTGATAACAACCACCACAAGCTAAAGTTAATAGGAAAAAAAACCTATTCAATGAAACTTTACCATGAATGGAAACACAACAAAGATTCTTTAAGTGACTTAACTCCCAAGACAGATAAATACAAGTAAATACGGTAAACATACCAGTCAACAAACCTGAGATGTCATATCAAGTAGTTGTTAGAATCATGCCCACATAAGGAGGGGGGTATTTTTAATCAAGGGGTCGCCTTCATCTGTCCACCACAGACTCAAGATCGACTACTAGGGACTCACATATATCGTTTCCCTACTTGGACTCTTTAGGTTGCTCTGGTTCAAATATTTCCAAAGGGATGGTTGGAAACTTGTAAAATTGGAAGACTTTTAGGGATTGGGGTGGAAGCTAGTTCCTTTTCATTTCCTGATGTTCATGAACAACTCAACCTGTGTTATGTTAATGTCAAAGGCCACAAGAGACTTTAGGGTGAGATAATATGTTGACAAGGGCTCCTTTGGTGGAACTATGCTCATGGTACAAGTTGCACAAAAACACCACTTCCAACTCCACGTTTTGTAATATGGCCATGAAATAAGTTGTGTGGTTTGTAATTTGGTTGAGAAATATTTATTTAGTTTTCTCGGTACATACTTAGGAGATTGTTAGGGTTGTGTTTCATTATTTTTTAAACATGTAAAATCAAATGACTTCAAATATGGATTAGAAGAGGTACTAAATTAGTACATAATTCCATAATCATTTTGATATCGAACTCTAGTTTTTTTAATCAAGTTCTAGGAAATGATATTTCCATGACTAAAATAACTTAATTGTGCATTAATAGTGGTTCTAGTTTGGTTGATGATATTTTGGGTGATAATTGTACTAAATAAAGGTGTGGTATTCAAGTAGGTTGTCTTAGCTTAAGAAAAAGGTCATGTACCTGTCATCACACTAAATAACCCACATAAATTGAATATCACTAATAGGGAAATGGTAAGATAATCAATGATCAATTTTCCTCTCTAATTGATGGTTAAGGAATTATGCTAGGAAGATCTTTCCCAAATTTCTTTAATAGTTCCTCTAATATGATGTCCAGGAAATCCAATTAGCTAAGTTCTATGAAAAATGGGAGAAAGAAAATGATGCAGAGATGATAATTGTCAAGGTAAAACTTTCCACTCTTTTTACAACCAAAAATTCAAATATTGTGCCACTTTCAAACTTTTATTGACATGTCTATATTTCCTTTAAGGAGTTGGGCGAACATTTTCTGTTCGAGGAGACATTTTCTGGAAAAGAAGGTTGAAACCCAGTCTTTTCAAACATTGACAACTTGACTTCATTGCTTCAAAAGAGTCTTTTCAAACATTGAAAACTTTACTTCATTGTTTCAAAAGAGTTCATTGTTAGATTGCAAGTTTAAGTGACAATAAATGCTCATTATTTTTTTATTGTTCTCATGGTGACTAATATTTTGGAATTAATTTGTCTTCCCTACAAAATATTAAGTGCCAAATACATGTGAAATATCAATATCAAATGATAATATTCTTTTAAAATATTCAAGTGTGTACAAACATGAATTTTTATGTGTTTTTGTGAGTGTGTGTGCGTACAATGCATTATGATCAGTTAACTATTTTTGCAGTTATTGAGACTCTATACAAATTCTATTGGCATCAATATCATATCCATACATACCAAAAAACTCTGGTAAGAATTTTTAGCTTTGCTTTATTTCTCCTTTTTCACATTTGCAAAAAATGATATCATTATCAATGCAAGTTGGCATTCAAGGCCAATGCTAATATGTTTAGAAAAATAGTCTCTCTTAGATTTTACATGTATTTTTTCAATGTAATTGAGGTTTATTTCTTTCGAAGTAGAATATGTATATGCTTTATTTACCATGTAAAACTATGATACAAAAATTGTATTTTTCTTGTGATGCTCACATAAAACATTGTTAATATTGCATTGATCGCATGTTATCTTGCCCCAACTAGTTTGAGAAAAGTAAATGGAAGATTTGTTCTTCTAATTGTTATGTTTCTATTTAATTAATTGCATGCAAAATTGTGTATGTTTGATTCAGGTAGAATTTGTTTATGGTATTTCAATGGGATCAGGTGCAAGTCTAGTAGTAACATGCACATTTCAAGTAGTCATAGAGAACATCGTAAGTTATTTAAATCCTCAATGAAAACTTTCATCTTCTTATGTAGACAGATCATAGATATCCTTCCATATTATAATGCAAGTAGACTACCACCACAAAGTTAGATTGAGATGGTGCTATAATTTCAATGGCATCTCTAGTGGAAACGAATCCATTCTTATGATTTTGGTTTATAGGATTCTTCACCTAATAGATGAAACAAATTTACATATTTTTAGAACTTCCACCTTTAACATATTTTATATGGCTTAAGTTTCATTGTCTTATAATATACAAGGAAAAGGAGAGTTTTCAAAAATTATTTTAAAATGAAGAAGTAAAAGAAGGCCGGATTTCAAGGGAGGATGAAGTCTTTTGGTGATGTGTTCTAAGGTATGTTATTTTCAGGTCATCTTACCATTTTTGCTATAAATTTTTTTTCTAGAATGATTCATATGGTGAAATCGCTATGGTATTGAGAAGACATATCAAG